>JAOTQM010000334.1:2400000-3000000 GCA_026939265.1 Oreonectes daqikongensis | reverse complement strand
ATCAAGTTCATGCACGCTAATGCACACTGCTAGTATTATACTCATAGTAACGTTAAGCATTTGATTTCATGCACAAGTGCGGCCCCTGTTTATATTTTACTCATAAAACCACTTTCTCGACCTTTATTAAACGCTTCAAATACAGGTGACATGCACAGGGCAGCCCTCAGCGAGCTGTTATACTAACTAAAGCATTTACAGTATATAACACTGTTAATAAATGGATGAGGAGATCAGTAACTGTAACTTACTTGTACAGGTTCCTCTTCAGATGGGACGCATGTGTTACTCCTCTTCTGTGGTAAGTTCATCACATGCTTAAGCACAGAGTGTATTGTGCATGTCTGGGATGTATTTAGGGCCAAAGGTATGCTAAATGAATTATTAAATCGCATTTGTATCTTTAGCAAACATGGCATTACACTGGGTCCATATGTACAGTATAATGTTAAGTAGTCACGAGAGGCTCACAAAGACATCTATTGATTGTTTTTGTGGACTTTTTATTGTTACCTGTATATTGTTTTAGTTTCACACCATGAATACAATACAACCATGCCATTTCAAAGTGGAACAGTAAGAGTTATAATGTATGTTAAACCTCATACCTGGACCTTGCACTTGGACATTGTTGTGACAGTCACAAGATAAACCTTTTTTCTGTCATGGACTACGTTATGATTCTCTTGTATGATCAAACAACACTAAGAGAACTGTTATGTGTGGTTTTGAATTTTTTTCCTTTCACACTCCAAATGAGTCCAGAAAGAAAACAAAAACATATAGAGGAATACTGCTTGATTAATTAAATACATAAGAGCAGCACTGCTTTGGTCTGCTGACCTTCTGAAACCTTGTATGTCCAGATTCAATGTTTTTCAGGGAATGGAAAAACACTGTACTCTTTCAATGATTAAATACTGTGTTGTCAGAGTTAATTGTTAATACTTTGTATTGGTTAGAAATTTGCAAAACTCTGTGACAAACGTACTAATAATAATGATTTATGGCAAAAACATAAAAATCACAAAATATGGAAATACAAGGTTTCAGAAGGACAGCAGTGATTTGTGGAAATGATGATCTGTTGGTGGAATTTATCTTGACAGCACTTTATCATTTGAATCACTGTTTTTGTTCACAATTGAAAATTACTGCTGTTCCATTGGCTACTCAAAATGCTTTCAATGCTTCTGTTTTTCCAGCCCACCACCAAGTTGTTCATCGATGGAAAGTTTGTAGAATCCAAGAGTTCAGAATGGTTGGACATTCACAATCCTGTAAGTTTATATTAACACACAAATGTTTAAAAATATGTTTCAGATATAGATGGTTTTAAAGCAACAACATAAACAAATGTTACTGCACTGCTTTCGTGGCTCAAACTTAACTTCTCCCTGCAGATTATTTCTGATAACAAGCAAACAAAATAAGTAAATTACATTAGTTAGCAAGTTAATAGTATGTCTAGACAGTATTATTTTGGGTACCAGTAGAAGAACCGTTACTTGGCAAAACTTAAATGCGACAAAGTTATATGACCCATTCAACAAATTGTTTATTTAATTAAATTAATATAAAATAAAATATTATGAATATATATTATTATGAATATAAATTAAATAAAATACAAACCGTTATATTAATTAGCCATTTGCCAGACTGGAAGTTAACTTCGGGCCAGGCGCATGCATCTGATGAAACCCTTCTATATTTCAAACACTTTCTTCTATGATGCGTTGTATATAGAATATTCTATGTTAATAGAGTATGATGCTATTTGTCACACTGCAACAAACAGGTTTTTTTTTTACTTTGGGTTTTTTAATCTCTCTCTCTCTCAAATATATATAATAATAGTTTGCAATGCATTGTCATTGTGTTTTCATTACCTTGTTGCTTTTGTGAGTGAGTTATGATGCATGCTTCTCCTCAGGCCACAAATGAGGTCATTGGCAAAGTACCGAAGGCCACACAAGAGGAGATGTTGGCCGCCGTGGACTCGTGCTCTCGAGCTTACCACACCTGGTCTGAGACGTCCATCCTGGCTCGCCAGCAAATCTTCCTTCGCTACCAACAGCTCATTAAAGACAATATTGTAAGTTACGTCTCTCACCCCTCAACTCATTTGTTTTGAATTTGGCCATTAGGATTCCATGCAACGTTTAGGGTTTCTTTATTGCTCTGTGTGAGTGCAGTGTCTATAAAACTTATATAGTTATCACAAATGACTGGAAATGCAATTGGCATGCATTAATCGAAATGTGTTAAAACCTTGTGTTCAATATTTAGATCTTATTTTAATAGTAATGCAAATTATTAATGCAAAACTAAGGTTATTAGTTCTGAATTGATTTGTTAGTCAAATTTGTGATGTATGATTTGTGTTTCAGAAAGAGCTGGCAAAGTTGATAACCCTGGAACAGGGTAAAACCCTGGCTGATGCTGAGGGTGACGTATTCAGAGGACTGCGTAAGTCTTAAATTGCTTATATCGATGCGATCAGCACCAGGTTTAATTTCTGTCAGTCAGACGGTTAGGTTATATGTTACCGTCAACCCAAATGATATGGGAATTATATTGGGAATGTGTAGTACGGATGTTCCTTCACCTACTAAAATGATTCCACTTTAAATGAATTTCGAGCTAAAAGTCCTTGGGTTCTTTCTTGCCGTTTGTACATTCTGTGCTTGCACATTATATACTCTTGTTGTTTGTCATTCCTGCAGAGGTGGTGGAGCACACCTGTAGTATCACCTCCCTTATGCTGGGTGAGACTCTCCCCTCCATCACTAAAGACATGGATACATACACATACCGGTTGCCCCTTGGTGTGTGTGCCGGCATCGCCCCGTTCAATTTCCCTGCCATGATTCCTCTGTGGATGTTCCCGATGGGCATGGTGTCTGGAAACACTTACCTGATGAAGCCTTCGGAGAGAGTCCCTGGCTGTGCCATGATGCTGGCCAAGCTACTGCAGGATGCTGGTGCTCCAGACGGAACGTTGAACGTCATCCACGGACAGCATGCGGGTATAGAAAAGATAAAATTGGAGGTTTTGGATAAATTATAATCTGATTACTGTGTGATGATTCCTACATTCCTTTTTTAAATAATTTAGCTGTGAACTTCATCTGTGACCATCCTGCCATTAAAGCCATCAGTTTTGTGGGCTCCAACCAGGCTGGAGAGTACATCTATGAGAGAGGCTCTAAAAATGGCAAAAGAGTGCAGAGCAACATGGTTAGTTCTAAACATAATGCACTTCACAAAAAATCAGTTACAAGCAATACAATTCTAAATATCTAATTAAACAAACATTTTTTTCATAGCAAAATTAATATTAATGCTATACCATATAAAAAACGTGTTTCCAGCTTTGCTGTAGTAGTTGTGGAATGGCCTTTTTCTGTTCTGAAATGACTGTACCCCTGTATACAAGTCATTCATGGGTTTGGGCATATCAGAGGTGTTCAGCTGGGTTCAGGTCTGGCCCCAATCAAGTTCTTCCACACTAGACTGAATCAATAATTTCTTTCTGAATCTTGCTTTGTGCACAGGGGCATTATCAGGTTGGAATAGAAAAGGGCCCTTTCCAAACTGTTGCTATTCTATAAAACTGAAAGCACACAATTCTCTGAATATTATATGCTATAGCATTAAGATTTGTGCTCACGGAAATGACTAAAGTAATCAAATCTGTTCATTAGAAGGGGGCATCCCAATACTTTTGCCCATATAGTCTACTGTATATGAATATGGACATTTAAAAAATCTATTAGACTAGACAACATTATGCACATTTGTGCTTAAGAGCCAGGTGGTGGCAGCAGTTCATCACAAATGAATCTGAACCATTCGGGTTTATTTGTAACCACTAAACAGAACCTTTATGTATGTAACTGCAGCTAAAGACTAAATATTTGATTCAATATCTGGTGTTTCTTCAATGCTTTAATAATTGGCATGACATGAATTGAAGTATTGAAAATAGCACTATTAAAATACATTTTTACATTTATTAATTTGGCAGATGCTTTTATCCAAAGCGACTTACAATTGCAATTGAAAACAGCAAGCGATTTGTCCAAGTAAGCAATGTTCACGAGAAGTGCTAGTAATACAAAGTTTCAGATACAACGTCAAGAAAGTATAAGCAAGTATACAGAGAACATTAGAAGAGAGGTTTTTTATGGTGATAAAATGTCCACTCTTTATGAAGTCTCAGAGCAGATAAACTGCTTAATGTCAGTATTACGGATGAACATCGAAAGCAGTATATACTGGTTAATCTTTATTATGTTGACAATGTGGTAAACTGACACACTATAAATGAGCAATTGTTTATTTTCACCATTTTGTCCACCAGGGGGCAAAGAATCACGGTGTGGTTATGCCTGATGCCAACAAAGAGAACACACTGAACCAGCTGGTTGGTGCTGCTTTTGGAGCAGCGGGTCAGAGATGTATGGCACTTTCCACAGCTATCCTTGTAGGAGAGGCTCGGAACTGGTTGCCAGAGCTAGTTGAACGTGCAAAGAGTCTTCGTGTCAATGCAGGTACTTTATTCCACAGTTACACATACACATAGCCTGTTTGTTGCCATCATTGCTCATGGAAACTCAGTTCTGGATGTACTATTATGAGCCAGTGCCCTGTGCATTAAATGCCATGTGACTGATCACTGTGGAGCTGTGGAGAAATGACTTTCTGACAAGGGTAATTGGGATCACAAGTAGGGATGTACTGAAATTTTAATTTTTTTTTTATTAAAAAAGGTGCATAGATGCAACGGTAGTTACCTAAGTTTATCACGTTTAATGTAAACAAGCGATACCACCTGACACTAACTGATATATTTCAGTGGTCGGTAATATGCGCTGATGTTTGGAACTTTTCAGTTATCGGCATAGGCCGACATAAATCATTTGACACTGATATAGTACATTAGCACTTTGTTTCCTAACAAAAGAAACTTACATTTAAAGCCAGCATCTGACAAACTGTAAAATAGCCTTTTTTTGCTTTTATCACACTTTTATGATGCTAACTAAGAACGTAATACACAATAAATGTTCACACTAACCTGTATGTCTCTCATTTACATAACATTTGTGTTATGTTGACCACATTGCTTTCGATCGATATAGGTTTTTAAAGCCCAATGCTGATACCGATCTCTATCTATATCGATCAACCCCTGATGTAAACCAGAGTGAAGTTCAAGACAAAAATTAAGATCGGAGGCGTATTGTGGACAAAATGCAAACATGACAGCAAATATTATGCCCCATTACATAACTTAGTTACAAATGTGGATATTTCAATTTTGACACAAGGGAAGGTTTCCTGTTCTTGTGGCTTGATCAACACATTTGTGAACTAAATTTTATTCAAACAGTATATAAAAAGATCATAGAAGATGTTATTGTACATTCACACCAAAGGTACCCCATAGGAAAAAGTCATTTCACACTTTTAAGAGCTCTTGGGAAAATATCTACTATAGTATAACATTTAAATGGGAAATGTTTATTTAGTTAGAAAACATGCCTATTTTTGACTACCTTTCAATGGCTATTGTCCCCATAATGGTGCAATTACATCATCTACCAGCAGTATTTAACTGGCCCATGCTAACCAGCCCAACCTTGAACTCTTGCTTTCACAGTCTCTTAACAGGCATGATGCAATAAAGCATCTCTTACAAAATACAGAGCTTTTGTGCTTTCCTGCCATAAGTGATTTGGTGCAACTGTGAGCTTTGTATGTCCACCCACAGTGAAATCTCCACATAGCTTTGTTAAACATCTTATCTTATTTGCAGTCTAGTTTTCAAGAGTACACACTTTTCCTAACTTGTACCGTAAATGCAACATTTCCCCTGATCTTCAATCTTTTCTGATTGAAGCTTCATATCCGCTGTGCCTCTTTATGCTATGTTCCTTCAAATGATACCTTCTTCATGCAGTTTGCTTTATCCATCTTTTCTCATAGACCACCCATGCCTTCATGACCACACCTCTTCCTGTACAGCCCAATAGCATGTTCGGCTCACCCAGCGGATAGCGCTATTTGTCTTGCTCATGCGCCGCACAGCTAAGGCGCACGTTTCGCGGTACAGATCGGACCAGAAATTAGTATGGGCTGTTCAAATGCAAGAAAAAAGTTTGAAGATGAAAATTGTAATTGTAAGCAGGGAAGCTAAACCGCAGCAGCTATTCTGAAACCCCATAACAACCCTCTAAGATTGCCACAGGGCATCTAAAATTGTGTGGGTGTGTGCTTGTACGCTTGCATCTGTCAGGAGAGCCAAGAAATGGGCCAGATTACAGGGATGTCACCCTCTGTATTCAGCGAAAAGCGGTGAAATGATACAGAAACCAGCTACAGTATGCGGAATTTAGCCACATTACAAAAAGAAGAACATTAGTTAGTGTGTCTTGGTCTGTTTGTTTATATAATTACACCCCAGTTCTCTATACAGAAAAAAATTGTGGAAATGTAGACTTTGATCAGGTTTTCAGCTTGTCCAAAATAGTTGCATATTTAACAGATACAACGTAACAGTAGTGAATAGAAATATGAAAAAGACAGGATACACAGCATTGTAATACATTACTAAATTGTTTTTTTTCTCAAAACAAATTTTCCCTTTATTCTGTCATAATTTACTTACCCTCATTTCAAATCTTTATGACTTTTTCTTCTGCAGAACACATGTTAGTAACCAAACAATACTAGTACCAACTGACAGTGTCTGTACAATAGAAGTGAATGGGTACTGCTGTTGTTCGGATACCAACATATTTTAAAATATTTTCTTTTGTGTTCTGTAGGAAGTCATGCATGTTTGAAATAAAAAGAGGGTGAGTAAAGGATTATAACATTTTCATTTTTGGGTGAACAATCACTTTAAATGAAATAAATATGTTCAGAAGCTACGGTATTACAATATACATATTAATGCAATATCAGTAATAATACTTAATATCATGGTCACTTTCTCTGGGTTATTTACAAAATTGTAATGTGCCTATTATTTACTTGATATTAGTAATCTCTGTAAGTATCACTGTTAGTGATGCGGGCCAGGGTTATTTGCAGTATTATAATGTTTGAAGTATCAATGACATATCAGTAAATATGGCTAATAATATGTGATTATTGTCATTAATGGAAATGTAAAATTACAATAAACCAGAAAAATTTGCAGTAATACCATAACGTCATTGAATGTTTGACATGTGTCGGTGTTCGGTAATGCGGTGCATTGCGGTAGTGAATTTGCACCGTAATGTTTTTGTGGGCACTTCGGATTGCCGTGAATATTGTGGACCATTTCATTGGATGCACGCACCTGGCCCAAACGTAACTTCTAACCGTCTGTGCAATATGCAATGCTCTAAAACATGAAAGATTACACCTTTATTTGTGATACAAATGTTGTACTACACTAACATTGCCAATTTAATCAGTTTTACTCTTTGTTGTGTCTACTTTATTTTTGTAGGTGACCAGCCTGGAGCTGATGTTGGACCTCTCATCTCTCCCCAGGCTAAAGATCGCGTGAACAGCCTCATTCAGAGCGGTGTGGATGAAGGTGCGAAGGTGCTGCTTGACGGCAGGAATGTCAAGGTCAAGGGTTATGAAAACGGCAACTTCGTAGGACCGACAATCATTAGCAATGTCACGGTAAGACTGAGTCTCTGAGACGATGCTTTGAAACCCACAGGTCATGGCATGTCATGTCTGTTATTGTTTTATCCTTATTTCAGCCTGATATGAAGTGTTATGAGGAGGAGATCTTTGGACCTGTGTTGGTGGTCCTGGAGGCTGACAGTTTGGATGAGGCCATTAACTTGGTTAATAAGAATCCATATGGCAACGGAACAGCCATCTTCACCACCAATGGTGCCACAGCACGTAAATACACCCATGAAGTTGATGTTGGCCAGGTGAGATTGTTGGCATGTACATTAATGCATTTTTTTATCCAAAGTGACTTACATTGAATTATACTATACATTAGTGATGTTTCGGTGACAGAATTTTCCCACCGGTTAATTGATGTGTTAAAACACCGATAGTACCTGTCTCACCGGGGTTACGCGTCAGGGATTTCGGGGTGGCCGAAAATGCGGTCGTGCACGCGTCTCGATTGACTTTGACTTAAATAGCGACAATTTTTCTTAATAAAAATACATAAAACAGTACGACACTCGCTTATATTACACACACTTTTATTGCTGAATGAATAATGCACACACACCATACAAAAAATAGTTCCACCTCACACTGTCCCTCTTATATTTTCTGCATCGCACACACTTATCGATGGCTGTGTGTAAGGCTTTTGCGATGGATTTTATGCCGCAGGACCCATCTTGGTCACCTCATGTTTGTGCGCGCTTGAATGTGTGTCTAAATTCGAAGTGTTACCTCCGGATGCTGCCACCTTCATCAGGCAAAGTTTAAAGTTTGCATGTTGGCATTGGGTTTAAATACAAAATATTTCCAAATAGGCGCTTTTGCATTTCGCTCTAAAACCAAATCTTCCGCCATTGTTTTGTCCGTTAACTCTCCTCACGTGATCAATGAACTCTAACAACTGCTGTTGGTCTTTACTGCGACACTTCTTCCGCTTACGCTAAATTGAGAAGGCGCGTTATTGTAGTCACTGACTGAATTAAGTGCTTTATTGCTATAAAACTTAAAAACGACGGTGGGCAAGTGATGCAACCGGTAAGCAGGTTAAACACCTTGTATCACCGGTAACACCGACTATCGCAACAAGCCTACTATACATTTGTTTCAAAGTATGTGCAATCCCTGGGATTGAACCCATGACCTTGGCATTGCCAGCGCCATGCTCTAACCACAAAGCCACAGTTGAATGTTTAGCATATAACTACATTCATTGATATTACAGTTTTTTACACTGTAGCTTCAACCAAACCTGTATGGGTATGCTTTCAAAGGAGTGCATGCAGAAGTCAGACCTCAGTCAGTCTATAACTGTGGAAAACTCCCTTCTTATAGTCAGTGTAGACATGTTCATCCTCTGTTATGTCATATTAGGCACCTTTCTATATATATATATATATATATATATATACACACATGCCATGTAGACGTTTGACATGGCCAATGTAGATGAAGAGTTCCAGGCACTCCTCTAAAGTAAATATTAGACGTGATGTAAATGAAATGTGTAAAATCCATTGGCGCCACTCCCCGACCCGAAGCCAAGAGCCATGCTTGATGTGTAAGTTTTGCCTTTAGCTGCCATAAATAACACAAAAAGTAACACAACCCCTCCCTTGAAAAGTGTATGTGAACATGACCTTTTTAATTTGCATTTACCTTGTTTGCCACAGCTTTGAAACGACAGAAAATACAGCTGCGACCACAAAACATGCCGACTCCAAATAGCTCATAGCAAATATGTGCTTTTTAATCAAAACAGCACTAGGCCAAAATATTTTGCTGGTAGAGCTCGGAGTCTGAAATTGAAGTCAAAAGGGATTCCTTGCGACCTGTTGATCTGGTGGTTTGTTTGCCCGTGGCAAGGCTCTATGCCGTGTGTTTGCGAATCACATGCTGGAGTGCACGGCACGGGACATGTGCTGAGCTGGCCTCCAAAATCCCTGCATGCACAAGAACCTCCTTTTTGCTCTCTGTCTCCGTCCACTCCCTCTCGAGTCACCTTTGGCCAAAAGGCTCGACTCCTGCGACCGCGTTTTCAAACATTTCAAGCAGCTCTGCCAGTTTCCAGCCTCACTTCACCCCAAAAACAAAATGTTTTGTTTAGTTATTCTCTGCATGTATTACTTTTCTCGGCTGGTACACAAACAAATGATTGTGGCTCTCAGTTTCGTGTTGACTGCGTCGTTATTGAATGGCTTGGTTGTTCAGCGTTTTCCATACACGCTTGTAGAAGCCCGACGGCAGGTTGTTCTCAAAGCAAAGATGCACTTTTGGAGGAAAAAGAGGTTAAAGGAATATTTCAAAATCCAAACCTGGATGATTTATTTTTGTAAAACTCGATGTGAGACATTCTAAAGAATTAGGACTAAAGTTTAGAGTAGTTGTAACATTTCTGTAACAAGTCAGGGATCCTTATCTTACCCAAATTTACAACAGTAAACTTATAATAATGATTTATAACTCAACCTGTCGGGTATGATTTTGCGAGAAATGTCAGGGCGACGTCATTTGTATATTGATAAGTATGTAAAGTTACCTGCAGTTTTACGTTTTAAACAGATGTGGCGATAAAGAGGCAAAAATTACTGATTGCGGCTTTATTTTTAAACAATCATTAAAGGAGCAATGTGGAGATTTTAGCGGCATCTAGAGGTAACGGCTCACTCCACTGTTCACCCCTCCCTTTCGAAGCACTACGGTGGCACAAGACAAAGATGTCATCAAATTTTCGCTTCTTTGCTGAAGGAGATGACATTCACGAAACGCGTTCTGTTAAGCAGTTTGTTTTGTTTAGGGCTACTGTAGAAACAACATGGTGAATTCTGTGTAAGGGGACCCGCGGTGTATCTAGATAGAAATAGCTTATTCTAAGGTCATAAAAACAAAGATTCATTAAGGTTGTATACACCTCTGAAGACGTAGTTATGTATGTTATATTGCATTTCTGTCAATAGATCCGCTTAAATATTACACACAGCACCTTTACGAATATATTTAAGTCTTATGTTACTGTATACATTAAGATACATTTTTAAGTAGATTTTTCATTAATAACCAGCTGGAATTCAAATGTAACCTTTATGTCTTTATTACATGGAGCACCAAGGAAAGTTTTACAGATTTAGAACCACAAGAGGTTGAATAAGTCGTCATGTTTTTGGTTCCCATTCATTTTTTGGATGACCTATTGCTTTAAAATCCAACCGGGTTAATTATCCTGCTTTCTTTTGCTATCTTGTAAAGGTCAGAAGTAATTCTGAACTGTATTGTCGTTTGTTAAACTGTCCTATTCTTGAACTTTAATTGCTACATTGAAATTGAAGAGCAGTGGGTGTTTTCTTCACAACACAACTGGAAAGGTTTGAACTGCAGTGATATGGTGAGATTTCTAAAGGCTGGAATACACTACAAGACTTAAAATCTGAACAGATTTTTAAAAAACTAGACATCACACACTTGCAAATGAATTTGACGTTTGCAGAGAAAACAATACATGATAAAATCATGACTATGCAACAACTCCATACTGAAATTTGGGTCTTGTAGTGTATTCCAGCCTTAAGTATACGTTGAGCAGGGCGACTAACTTGACTTGGTAACGTATGGAATTTACAATCCGTCTCTCCCACGCGGTGTCTAGATACGTGAAGCGAAACCTACAGCTTTCTGCGGCAGACAAAAATGCATTTGCGTCTGGTGGTTGCGTTGTTACTTTAACTGTCGTCAGGGTGCGAGTGTGTCAGACAAGTGAGATGAGGAGAACATGACCCGAGGGCAAAAGCAACTGACCTCTGATGCTTATGTTAATATTCTTATTTTACAGATTGGAGTTAATGTGCCGATCCCCGTCCCATTGCCCATGTTTTCATTTACTGGTTCCAGAGCCTCCTTTAGGGGCGACACCAATTTCTATGGAAAGCAAGTGAGTGTTTGTCTCTCTGCATTTTTTATGTGTGTTATCAATTGAACCATGCGGTATTGAATTCATTACTATAGCAAAACAGAAGTTGTAAGGTTATTGTTGTCAATGGGCTGTAGGATGCCAAGTATTACTATTAGACACAGTTTTTACATTCTGGAAAAAAGTTTCAGGTGAATGGAAGTCTTGGGGTGATGAATGTGAAATGATTTTATTTTCCATGTCACATCTTTCCCAGATGCCAAATGTAACCACCAGTTTAAAATTAGCTTTGGTTTACCATTTTCGCCAAGAGTTTGTCTCTTAAATTTGTTTTGGTATGAACTTTTGTCAGCTCTAGTTAAGCTAAATGATGACTGATTTGTTTTGACAGAGCTTGCTTTTGCCAGCATTTGTTTGCCAACCACCTGCCATTTGTCATGTGATGTCATTGTCATTTTGGGAGGGTATTAACAAGAAAATGATGACTAATCTTGACTCATTGTTTTGTCTTATTCTGAAGTATATTCTTATTCTTTGTTTCACAGGGCATTCAGTTCTACACCCAGATCAAAACCGTTACCTCACAATGGAAGGCTGAAGATGCTACACTGAAATCTCCGGCCGTTACCATGCCAACAATGGGACGTTAAGTGTTTATCAACTGTATCAATCCTCCCCTCTACACTTAGCATATGTACAGATTGATATTTGAAACTAATTGAAACTGGCCTTTTAATTTCTGCACTATGTAGTGAAATAGTTCTCAAAATGTGAATGATTATTTTCTCTACTCCACTTGGAACAGTTAAGTAGTTTAACAAATGTGGCACATATTGTTCTAAACCTCTGCCAGTTGTCACCATGATACAGCAAATGTTGCATTTTATATGACTTCATGTTCAGCTGTAAATGTTCTTGGAGTATGAATGTGTTAAGTGCTTTAATTTTCATTATCTGTAGCCGGTTGGAACAGTATTCCTGAATTGTTAAACTCTAGAATGATCTCAGATTAAATCTGAATCTCTGTATGCATATGCAAAAAAACTGTAAACCTACCAGCTGTGGTGAGATTGCAGAGACTGATTTAGGATGCTGGTCTTAATAAATAAGACAAAGAATTTGATCTTGTTTTGTCATCCCCTGATTATTTTTGCTAGGGCATAAGCTGGCTGTCGTGACAGCGCGTCTTGTTTTTTAATCCGGTACTTATCTGGTCAGAGGTTAAAGGTCAAATGGATTCTGATGTCTGCATTATTGTATTTGTGTAATATATTTATTCCTCTGGGATCCTTTTTGGGAAATGGGACTCATTTTGGTAAACCAGAACAGAGAAGATGCAAACCCAGTGTAAATCACTCCGGATTTTATTGCTAGAATCCTCTGCCTGCTAAACACCCCGTCTCAGATGGAGTAAATCTGCTGAATGCTTTGTAATTTGCATGGCGTCCTATGACTAGTGCCTAACCCTGGATGACTGCCAGCCTGGTTCTACTGGAAAAGTTGGCGAAGCCAAAAGATTGACTGGTTTCTTATGTGGCTGAAGAAAAAATGCAGTGACGACATAAAATATTTTTAACTGGGTGGAGGATGTACCTGTTTCAGCGCCATGTACTGTAACATCGTGTTGCGGAATCTAAATGTTATTCCTGAATGTTCGCAGTTTTCACATTTAAAAGGTTTATCCTAAATGTATATTGCAGGTTCTTTACAACTAAATGACTAGGTGCACCCTTTATGGTAGGCTGTGGATCACCAAAGACAATAATTTTGTCCCTCAGTTTGTAAAAACAAACAGAACATGCATTTACAGTAGAACACCATGTACTGTAGGTCAGGCAAACTGGATATTTAAAAATCACAGTTTCAAAAGTTAATATGAGACTGGTGTGATAGGAATCAATTCTGAAACACTAAACGTGATGTTGAGATGCATAAAATGCATAAAGTTTTGCGTTTTCAGTTGAAAACGATCTTGTGTAAAAGGCCTCTAAAACACAACCTTGATGCCTGTGCAAGATACTGGAGGGGAACATGACATAATCTGTAGTTCTGCAAACTCACAACAAAAAAGTTATTTTACTAAAAATTATTGCAATCATTAAAATTTTCTAGTTTGCATGCCTGCTTGCTTTTCATGAAAAGTGCATTAATGTAAATGCATTTCTTATTCTTTTTTTACCACTTTTTTACCACTCAACTGTCAGATTTGTTTTTAGCAATGCTGGTTGATACCCTTAAAGGTTCCTTTTTGTACCTTTACAGGTATACAAAACATAAAATTTATCATTTTGGGCACATTACTTTAAAAAAAAAAAAAAAAAAAATTCTGTTGATTTTATGCTACTGGTTCTGCCCATAAAGATTGTTGTGTACTTGACTCGACATGACTCAACATTGCACACATTGTATCTATTCCCCCCTCTGTCCTGGTCATCTTTATTGCATTTTACATTTTCTGCTAATGTTACAAATGTGCATGTGAATCTAAAAGTCATTGCAGGGGATATGGCACTAAAGCAAGTGCGGCCCTATTTTTACCTTCCTGGTTTCCACTCACTTCACCACCTCCATGCAGCTAAATGGGTTTTCAATGCTAACAGATGCTTTAAGCCGCCCCCATATTTACACTGGAAAAAGTGGGTAGCTTAAGGAACTAAAAGAACATCCCTGTAGAAAGCATTTGCAGAGGTGCAACCGTGCAACTTTTTACACAAAATCATCGTCCTAATGGTTGATGGAAGAGGAATGTTCTAACCTTTGCCAAATAATATTGATGATGGGCATATGAACTGCAGAAAATCTGGAGTATGCAAATGACTGTATTACGCTGCTTGTGAATATCATTTCACCCCATACTGAGATTTTTCACTACACAATTCAGTGTACAATTCTTCAATTCAGTTCACAACTCTTCAATTCAGTTTCAATGAGATTTTAGATACTCTGATCCCACCTTCAGTGTAAGTCTATGGGAGTTCAAAATAGTAACTAAATCATTTTGCTGAAGCAAGAACAAAGATATTATTACATCATGAACCAGGCATGTTGTAAAATGATTAAAATCAGCAGCAGGATATCTGGGCTCTTGCAAGGTCTGGAAACAAGATTACGATAACTTTTTGGTTTGCGTGCGGTTGGGCGGGCGGGTCTGAGATCATATCTTAGATCGAAGAGTGTGTCTAGTACCAGTGTGTCCACAATCCTGGTTTCCCACATTTGCATTTCCCAGCAGTGGTCCAAGGGCAACAAAGGGATTAGAGGAACTGCCGGCCTGGAAAGCGAGAGCCTCGGAAAGATTGCTGAGTGCCAGGCCGCAGTGAGACGGAAGACTGCCTCCTACTGTGGAGGTGAAGAAAACGCGGCACCACAAGCAAAACAAATACACAGAACAGTGTAAATAATTAGCTTGGGAGGGAAACGCCATACCTGCTTCCCCAGAGATCAGCAACTTTCTGACTTTTCTGTATCTGCTAACAGGTTAGTTATCAGCAAATTTGTTTTGGCATTAAAATGACATCCTATTGTTTGGTTAAGCTTTCAAAATAAGCTGGAAATAGTTTTAATTGCATTCCAGTATATATTTCTGGGGACACCAGGAAAGTGACTGGTCAAAGAAACCCTAATTTACAAATGAGACGAATGTGGTTTGGACAGTAAGCTTATTGAGATATTATACTTCATACAGCACAGCATGTGCTTCCAGGCAGTAATCGTTCCTATTTTGGTGAATGGAAACATTAAAATTTACTGGTTTGTTCTTCACAGTATGACGCTTTGGTCCCAAACTCATATGCTTCCTTTAACGTAATATGTGAAAAACGTATCATGAAATGGATCGTGAAAAGTGAGGGTTCAATACCAGAATGAAACTGGACTTATATGCGTGTTTGTAGATTGTGGGGAATTACACTGTGTGTGAAACATGCTTCCAGTGTTCACCAAAAGGCTTTTTGACCAGAATACTGAGGCTGAAAGTTGAGTTAATTCTCGAGAGCATGCATCAACCTGTATTTTATGAGGTGGCAAATCCATATGATGTGAATTGTAACAAATATATTATAACAAATATGTACGATTATTAGAAAAAAACTCAACTGAAGGGAGGGTGGGGTCTTTTTTAACTAGCTTGCTATTGCTAGCTTCTACGCAACTGCCTACCCTAGCTTAAACCAATAATTTTTGCCTAAAAAGACAGGTAGGGTTGGTCAATATATTGAATGGCGATAATTTTGCTAAAGATATACAAATACAGAATATTGTAAAAACTTTGTTTATTATGAATAGGCCAAAATGAACTTTTGAAAATTCAACTATTTTTATATTATTGTATTATTATATTATATATATTTTGATTATTTGATCACCTCAAGCATTAAAATGTGTTCAAATAATAAAAAGTGGTCATTGCGGCTGTGTCCAAAATCACCTCCATACACTCTTAAAAATCATTTTTGGTTCCACAAAGAAACCAGCAGTTTTTTACCTTTTTAAAATCTTAAGAACCTTTTATCACCACAAAGAACCTTTTGTGAAACAACAAGGTTCTTCATGGAACCATTTAGCCAAAAATAAGATCTTTACTTTTATATATGTAAAATATGCAATATACTTTGTAATATAATAAATGTTCCCCTTCAAGTAGTGTCTATTTGTTTTGCAACTTGCTTTATAAAAGCAAAACCTGCACTTTTCTTCGAAATAACACGCACTAATGAATCATGCACAATGAGTAAATACTATCAAATTTGATTTCATGTTTACTTTCAAAACGTTGGGTTCCAAAGCAATTGACTTCCATCAATCTCAATTTCAAGGGGCGGGCAGATGATGTACAGTCAGTATTAAGCTCCTGCAAATTGCCTTTACATTCCACCAGCTTACGATCCTGAGGCATTGGGCTGGCCTTGGCTCTATTTAACTCTGAGTCATCTAATTGAATTAGGCTAACCTCAAGTGCTAGGTTTGGAAAAGCAGGTGAAGGATTGCCCCGTGGAAACACTCTAAAACGCCCCAATCTCACCGGCTTTCCCACCCATTGCCACATAAATGCGCTAGATACTAGGTGTTTTGCAGACATGCATTTGGTAAACTAATCACGCTAAACTAACATGGTTCTTACCGCGGCTTTAAGAAGATAAACACAATGGCGCAGACTCTTACATCCATCCTCACTTACGCACACATGCCAGTAGTACATCCCACACTATGTTTGGAGAACAAGAAGATGTAATCATTGGCTTAGGTGATGTATATAGTCTCCAAGTGGAAAAATCTAGAAGGGTCAAGATAATAACCTTGTGTTGTTTTTTAACAGGTTATTTTCTTTTACTGTGTGACAGTGCAGTTTAAAAAGTCAAATTAGCCTGTAATTGAAATGAGGCTAAAACAGTGGGATAGGTTGTAAAGTGCTGGATGGGCAAACTTCTACTTCTCTACTTCTTTCTAGAACATTTTTTGCAGTTCTTCCTAAAACTGTTTTTCAAATAATACATTTCATTCTCTCTCTCTCTCTCTCTCTCTCTCTCTCTCTCTCTCTCTCTCTCTCTCTCTCTCTCTCTCTCTCTCTCTCTCTCTCTCTCTCTCTCTCTCTCTCTCTCTCTCTCTCTCTCTCTCTCTCTCTCTCTCTCTCTCTCTCTCTCTCTCTCTGCTCAAAGAAAATTGCCACCCCACAAAAAATATCGGTACTCGTACTCAGTCATTGTTGCATTGCATCCCTACTTTTTATTTAGATTTTTTTAAACTACAGCATCTTGTTGTAAGAATATATCTATAGAGCGCCGCAAGGATGATACATTTTTGTATGCAAAACTTGAAAGCCAGTTAACATTTTAGCACTTCCGGTTCCATCAAGTCAAAAGGTTTTTTGAACGGGTTTTTGGTTACCAGAAATATTCTCACGTTTTATTCTTTGACATAAATCACACACCAGTAATGACTTAAAGCTTTCTAAAGCTTTACCATGTTTTAAAAATGGCAGTTGCTAAATGCTACAAAACTGCAGATATTGTCAGGGACATTAAACATCATCATGCATAAAAATAATGCAACATGGGCACAAACCTCAAAAAATGTGGATGGAGATTCATTCACAGAGTATTTATGAGGGAACATGCTTTAATAAAGTTTCGAGTTGTCAAAAACTTGATGGTGGTGGCGTTGATGTCGAGCAACTGTGGTGTAGTCTGTTTATAGCCTCATGTTAGATTTTAGCTTCTGTTGATTGTATTTAGGCTTCAAAATTAATAAATAGATAAAGTGCAACAAATATTTGTTTTCCATTCTTTTAAAAGTCTATGGAAACAATCCTAACAGTAGGCTTTTGGTCAAGGGAAACAGTGTGGCACAAACTTACGGGTTGGCCTACAAAAGTACGTCATCCCTGCTGCACTCTATACTGTTTATTGCCTTTTTGGAGAAACAGAAAATATAAAGTGCTATTTTTCTTTATGACAAAACAATTGGCTGTTTCAGAACCTGGAATGGAGAAAGGTTTGGGAACACTGTGTAATTCTGCAAAGCCAGGACGACAACCACCCTTAACTGAGAAACACAAAGTTTGACTTATGACCTTTTCTTGAGAACCAGGACACAGAATGCATGGTTGTCCGATAGAAAAATATACTTGCTTCCCAATTGTTGTAAAATAGCATCCTGACCTTCTGTTTCTTGTGTTAGGTTGACTACTGGCTTTTCTTGAATAAATGTTTGTGTTGCAAAGTCCCACTGGATCATCAATTTGTTTAAATGAGCATCTGAACAGAGAATGAGAACATGCATAGTTTTATGCCAAATGAATAAAAAAATGAAAACACAAATAACACTATAACACAGTCAGTGGCCTATAGAGTGAAAAATTATTTTTGTGGTTCAGAATGTTGATACACATTTAATCATAGCCTCCAATGTCCCATGGTTTTGACCAAACTGTCAAACTGAATTAGAAGACGAATCTCCACTTCAAAGGTCAATTACATGTTTTTTCTTATTTCCCCTGTGCCTTTTTTAATTGATGTCAGAAAATGGCTCGGTCACAGGGGATACAGCTGGAAAAGCCTTGATGAATTTGGATGACTGAATTTCACCCTGTTTTAAGTCACATGTTAGACCACTTCTCCAGTAAAAAAAAGAACAAAAGCAGACACTCACATTCAACTTGTTTCCATTAGCTAAGCCCTTTCTCAAGACAAAGTGTTTTATCATATTACGTGAAGGCCAAGGAGGGTGGGCCTTGAAATGACATCTGAGTCCACCACAACAATACATTTTCCAGGATTTTGCTACACTGGCAAATGTGACATTTCCATAAGTGTCTAAAAAAGGATGTTTCAAGGTTGTCCAGACCAAACCTCTTTTTTTGGCTGCTTAACACTTATTGGGACGGTTTTTACCAGTATGAAGTCAGGGCAAGTAAATGGAAAACAGCTGTTGACTGAAGAGCACATTTTTCAACTTAAATTCGAAAAGGCGAGTGATGTTATGCTACTATTTAGGCTTTCATGTATGTAAAATCCTTGCTATGCCTTTCGTGTTTTTGAATTGATATAACATTAATGCTTCAGGTGTACCGTGGTTGAATGTACATTGCATGTTGAACACACAGATTTTTGGAGATTTGGAAAATTTGCAAGACAAAGTACAAACCTTATACAAAAGAAAACATCTGTCAATTGTGCATTAACTAACAACTTTTACTTTAGTGTAAACTTCTCCAGAATGCCATGTTTCTTGGATTAAGCCACTCGAATATGATCAGAAACAAAATCATGATGCTGTTGCATACTTGTGACAGTTGCAATCTTAGAGTCAGAGATGGCGTCTTTATGCAAGTTTCACAATGATGCAGTTACATAAATGCGCAATAACCCTAGTGTCATTGTATATAAATTTTAAAATACAGTTCATGGCTGGTAAGATATATTTACTGTAAGGTCATTTTCCTTATCCACCCGCCAATGGCAGGTGTGGTAAAAAGTTAATTTTGGACTCTGGATTCATGCATAAAAAGTCTTTGTTGTTTGTAAACCAGAGAGCAACCTTCAGACACAAAAGAAATGTGGGGTGAACAGTAACAGAGGGTGCACAGGGTTATGTAAGCAGATGGGGTTCATTTCCAGTCTTTCCGAACAGAAATGTGGCAATGATTGACAGGTTGTTTAGCCACTAAACAAATTTGAGCTGTAAGCAAGTATTATATAAAATGTGGACTAGCCACAAAACTTAAACAAGATTGCAGTTGACTTAGCAGATTCTCAGAGGCCAAGCCTCTAAAAACAATGTAAACTTAGCTCAGAACAATTTTGAATCCATCCAGCAGCACCACCCTCACATCGCATGCCTTGTACTCAAGTCAGCTGCTGGCTTCCCAGCCGGTCATTTCTCTTGAGTTTTTTGATGAAACTGGAGTGTATCCATAAAACATTCCACAGACAGGAAAAGCCAAAGAAACATATGTCAAAATGTCAGGGTGTAGCTACTGTAACCCTATAGCGGCTCTTGGCTTTAGGTTCATGTATGCTGTTAGGCAACTAAATTTAAAGCTAATTGCTATGACAGCGATGAAAGCAAGGATCAACCCCCCTCCCCCCCACCATATACAAATAACTGTGAACATTTTCAAGCTGTCATTATCATCAAAACTGTAATTGCAGGGTTTTGGTCTCTTCGATAGGAGTTCTTGGGCAGGACACCCACAAAAATGGCATTTCTGAGGCCGTAATGTAAGACTAGTTTACAAAGTATGGGGGTCATAAATTTATGCTAACATAATGAAACAACAAAAGCTTTCTTATAATGCTGATTTTGTATAAGACATCTGTATTATTGTAATGTGTTAATGTTAAGTGAATTGTTACAGTATATTCAAAAGTCGATTCTGTATTATTTACTATAAATACATGTTCTAATGTATACATTTTTTTCTTTACATGACTTTATATTAAGCCTATATTTTCCTGCAATACTGTAAAAATAAATGTAATTATTTAACGCAAATGTTAACAGATGCTGCACTGCTTTCATATCTTTGTTTTCAAATTAGAAATTAAAATATTCATGTCATAGTTTGAGAAACAATTAGGGTTGGGAATCGAAAATGAATTCCAATTCGGAATCGGATCGGAATCTAAAAGAATAGAAATCGGTTACTTGAAATTAAAATTTCAATACCTTTTATCAATTCCTGTGTGCATATTTTAAGAAGTGTACATGTGTTAACTTGTGATCTTCTGATATCCCTATAAAAGCCCTTATGGAAATTAACCATATAACTGTAGTATTTGCAGTACAGCACAGGAACCACAAATTTACCATAGTTTCATCAGAGTAACTACAATTTAACCATAATGGTATGGTAATGGTAATACAAATTGTAATAAATCAGACAAAACATAGTTGCTATGTGTATATATGCACAAAACGATGCTCATAAACATATATATATATATATGTATAGGCAAACCAGTCAATAAGCAGGCTAAATGACCATACAGGCGAAATCGATAAGAAGAATCGGAATCAGAATTGAAATCAATAAAATTCAAACGATACCCAACCCTATAAAGCGATGCATATTACATTTGTATATTTTGAGAAATGAATAACACATTTAATTTCGGTTCATCTAAGCATGGTCAAACCTCACTATTTTCTTGTCATAATTTAGTTTCATGCACTGGCAGAGCAGTCTATTGTTTTCTAAGGTTCTCTCTGCTGTATTGGGCATGCATTGTACATTTTAACAAGCTGGCAACAAATTATTATTGTGGCAAAACTTGTTATAGTCCACATTGCACAAACAGTTTTAAATCTGACAGGCTTTGACTCGCAGGTCATTTTTTATTGCATCAGTTAAACAGTGTACTGTAATTGCCTTGCTTTATGCCATAAATATTGTTTATGGTGTTTTGTGATAATCCCATGGATGTACAGACTGCTTTGTCAGTAATTGTCTTTAGCTGTGTGTGAACATAATTATAACTACTGGATGGATAAATAAGATGGGAAAAGGATGAAAACAACAACAACTGGGAATGCATTGAACTGTAGATGTAAAACTAACCATATTGTGCAGTAAAAAGATCACTGCAAAACAGGAATCCACACGAAGCTTTGCAAACCGGATAAAATGATCCTGTACAGGACTGAGTAATTTTTTATTTTATACTTTGGCTAATTTTGCACTATACACTCTTTGACACAGCTAAAAGTGTTCTTTTAAATTGTCAGAAGTCAATATGAGGCCCTGCACATGCATGCTTGGCACAGGAGAAAAGCCCATAATGGGGTACCGCAGTTTGAAAAAACACGAAAAAGAGGAAAGAAAGTGTAATATTTTTAGTTCCAAATTACAACGTTGGAACTGTTGCTTTGCTCAGCCGACTGTCCGGGGACTGGAATGGCATGATGGGAGCACACGCACTGCCAAACTCCACCCTGGCCCCCTCCCTCTGTCCACTCTGTGCCTCTGCACTAAAATCACATAGTGTGCTCCACCGCCCCTTATTTCTGCTCTTCCCCATCCCTCAGCTGGGTCTCACCGGCAGAGGCAGCGAGAGTCATACTTAACCCGATGTGTGGTGAACCACTTTCATTAGTTGCAAGTGAGAGAGAAAAAGACATGTCATAGGATTGCAGTCCCGCTGTCAGGACTGAATTCTTGAGAGTTACACAAAACAATTTCACAGAAGGTTTCCAGGTTCACAGAACGGAGAAACCCATCTCTACCCTCTACAGCTCTGTCCTTAATAGTGTATGCCTGCAAACACCTTCATGTTTTTTCATCTGTCAGAACCAATAAAGAAATGGCAAAGACCTGCACTGCTTAGCAAAACTCCCACCTAAAGAGAAAAATATAACCATTTGCTTTTTCTCTTCAGTAGTTCTCTTCAGACAAAAGTATTTTACAAAAGCTTTGTTATAGAGACAAATATTTTTCCAGCTAATTTACTTTCAAGCACCGAGCAGTGGTTTGAGTCTGAAAGTTTGACCCTAGGTGTCCTGGGTACAGGATCTTCCACTACTCTGTGGGCACCAAAAGTACACGGACACTGAGGTTTAAAATCGTCCGGGCCAGAATATCTGGCGACTGATGCAAAAACAACTTGTCTTCATCTGCACCTCATATTTCAGCTCTTAAGCTTTTATAATAATGGCATTTTATATCCTTGCCGCAAAGTCCCACAATAAATTAGATAATGTCTACATCTCTTTACACCTCTCTTAAAATGAACAAAGCCCTATTTTAGAATTTACAAGACAAATATCTCATATTCAGCTTCTATATGTGTAATGCAGAATCTCAAGAAACCACTTAAACAGTAATTTAAGATTCTTTGCAAGTCAGTTCATGATATCACTACTATTGTTGGAAAGGAAGCCAGCTTGCAGCAATTGGAAGTTTGCACGAGTAGGTTTAAATGCTTTTTAGAAGAAAGAAAAGAGTGGTGAAGTAACAAAACAGGCTGTAAGTAGAAAGCAAAGCTGTAAGTTTTAATTAAGTACACCCATAAAGTGTATTTTTAACCCAATGCATGTAAGCAATCCGGTTGGTTTTGAAGTCTTAATATATACTCGCTTTTGTTTTTCTGAAGACTTTTCAGTTGCAGTTCAGATGATGGGGAGGGTATGAGGGGGTAACTGCCAGTTAAAGCGTCTTTAATTGACAAGAAAGAAACTGCACTGCTTAGCAGGTATCCCGTGTCCATTTCATAAGTAAGGGGAGGGGATGCCGGAGGATGGATTTCAGAGGGCTTGTGATGGCGAGGCTCTGGATTGGTGGATGCTCCTGTTTGGCATGGCCCCCTGCCAAGCGCTTATGTCTTTATATACTGTAAACAGATGACCAACTAGTCCCGAGTGTGTCTCTGTGTTCACCCTCTGGCTCTCTCCACCTTCTCTCTTCCCTTCTTCATCCTCTTTTCTGTGCACCTTCTCTGCCTCCTGGAGAGCCTCAAGACTTTCAGCAAGACCGGGCAAAAACAGCAAACACATCCTCCTTCATAAAAAGTCTTGAGTCATTTTTTAGAGAAACCACCAGTCAAGCCTTCAGCTGTTCGCAGTGCCGGCGTGGGAGAAAGAAATCATGTCTCAACAGATGTTGTTCTTGACAGTGGTGTCCATGTGGCTTTTCGCCGGGTACTTCCTGGCAGAGGCGACTTATTACAACCACCATTTGTACAACCGTTACCGTGCGTTAAATCACCATGTCAACATGGACAATCAGCTTCCTCCAGAGGTACCTGTGGTGGCAGAGTCAGTTGCGCCCCGGCCAGTCAACTTCAGTCGCACCTTTTACGGGATCATGTTCGATGCTGGCAGCTCTGGCACGCGTATCCATGTTTACAGGTTCATTCAAAAAGACCCAGGTAAGTCTCTTCATGTTCTTTCCTTGTGCCTCTTTTTTGCATGAATTCATAAACATACACAGAAGCCTGGATATTTGACTTTTGCATATTTCCACTCCAGATCGGTAGCTCTTTTGGTCCTGACTCACATTAATGCTTCAGCGTTGCATACACCATGAACTCAGAATGATCTTGAAGAGTCCCGCCTTGTAGACTCAGTGAACGGCTGCCCTCTCCAACTCTCTCTCTCGCTCTCTCACTCCATCCTTACTAGGACTGTAGCTCACAGTACTATTGCTTACAGTGCCTGTGTTTGACTTGGGCTCATTCACTGCATAATGTGAATGCAAACAGAAACACAGGGGTGGGAAAAAGGAAAGAGGGAAGGAGAAAGATGCAGTTGCACTTAATAAATTGCAACCCTGAGCAATCTGTTAAAGATTATGGGTTTGGGCCCATAATACTGTAATCGGTTATCATACATAACCATCAAATGGAGACATGGCATCACTCCTGATGAGGTAAACTCCAAGTCTGCAGAAACTCTTAATTTGGCAGTCTGGAAAATCTTGGTGGTCGCCATTTGTGGTAAACATACAATAACCAAATGTCTCTGCTCATGCACAATAAACTCTGTAGTTGAGCTGCCTACAGTCCATCACTGCTAATGTGCACCTTCTGAAGGCAGATGTCTTCAATTGTCCACTGACATTTCTGTCTTTTCCTGTGTCCCTCAGCTGGGCTCCCAGTGCTGGACCATGAGATGTATCATGCCGTAAAGCCTGGACTATCACAATATGCGGATAAGCCTGATGTGGTAAGCCACTAGCTTGCTCATAACATCATGAAGGAACATGCTATTTCTATTAAACTCTAATTGCTTTGACTTTTTCCACCACAGTATCGTCTTAACATGCAGACAGAGGAAGCATATAATTTTTTCAATATTCCCCCTACAATATTATTAAAAACACCAGAAATACTAAACTCAGCAATATGGAATTTGAATCCTAGTAATTTAGCTTGTGACCCTATTTATGTATTTATTTATTTTTGATGTACTATTAAAATGCTAACTGCCTTGCATTATGCCTATCCTGGAAAATTATGCTATATATATTTTTGTAATTCCTTTGCTAGGGTGGTGAAACCGTCAGGCAGCTGCTGAAGGTGGCAAAGAAGACAATTCCTAAAGAGTTATGGATACAGACACCTGTGGTTCTGAGAGCCACCGCCGGCTTGCGCATGTTGACTGACGGAAAAGCCAAAGTCCTGTTGGATGAGGTAAGGATTCCTCTCTTTCTCAGACAATTTGGTAGATAAACCAATCATCCCAAAGTGAAACAAACCACATTGTGTGCAAGACAGAGAGAAAGAAAGCGAGTGAGAAGACAAACCAATACAGTGCAAAAGCAGCTGTTCTGAGGCTGTCTGGAGCCTCGGGGGAACCAAATGGCTTTTGAATTATCATATTCCACGCCACCACACCGGCCACACTTGTGGTTTCCAGTTTGCTTGGTTGCAGACAAATTCACCCAAAATTGATTCAGTGCACTTCCCGTTGACTCCAGATGAAAAAAGCAGTCGGCTTGAATTTTCACGTTGTAACAACCAAATGGTTTATTTCTTTTTCTTCTTTTATAGACTATATTACAGAGGAACACATGAGTCATGAACTTTTAAAGTACATTACAGTATTCTCACTGTTGAGGTGTCATTTTAATGCAATGGTTTATGTTCATAGGTGAAAGAAGTTTTTGATGACTCCCCTTTCTTTGTGCCAAACAACAGCGTCACCATCATGAATGGCACCAATGAAGGTACTATAACATTCTTTTCTTTATTTAGTCCTTTGACACAAGCTAATGAAGTCCAAATGTGAAGTGAGAATCACAATGCATTGCACACAAACTTTCCTTTCCCGTGTCTGTTTTTGTTATAGTGACCCGAGCCTTTAATATAGCTGTCTAGATTAATCGTCGTCTGGAAGCCTCCCACACTCAATATAAAATAATCCACATTTTTAATTTAAGTTCGCATGCACTTTCATACAAAGTCAAACTCAACACAGAACAAGGATCCTGTGGTTTATGAGGTGTGACTAATTTTATATATCAGACATGTGTAATTACCTGGGCTGGTCCTTAATGACCCCAATATAGGATGAGACATTACTTCTTAATGAAGAAACCTGCAGAAAATATATATAATCACTTAAGTGTGTCAAACCGTTTCAATGGTTTCTATAATGTCCTTGATCAGATTGGTAAGAGGCTTAGAGACTGTTGAAATATTTTGTTGAGTTCATACAAAGCTTAATAGATTCTCTCTCCTGCAGGTGTCTTGGCATGGGTTACAGTAAACTTTCTGACAGGTAAAGTATTGCTTATTTTTTATATTTAATAACTCTCACGCTATAACTCTCAAGCAAAAGAGCAAGCATGCTTGTTAGCAGCAGGAAGCCATCTACTATAATTCAGCAAATGTTTTTATCAGTATTAAATTAATTTATGACAGACTATTTACTTATGCCATGATTAAACGAATGTTATTACTGACAGCAAGTCAATACTGATAATGTTTTGTATTTTAGGTCATTTATATGCTAAAACAAGAAGAACTGTTGGGATCCTGGATTTGGGCGGAGGTTCAACACAGATTACTTTCCTTCCTAAATTAAAGGTACGACAATAAAACAAAACCACTGTTGACATACTACTGGAAATATTTCCTGCTTTGACACTGTTCTCTTTTCTTTTACAGAAAACAGTGTTAAATGCTCCTTTAGACTACATTGCCAAATTCGATCTGTTCAACTCAACTTACGAGCTGTACACCCACAGGTCAGATAACCTGACAAAATACCAGTTGTGTTTTTTGTCTGTTTATTCAGTTTATGAGCAGGTAAAATATGCTTTTTTACTCATTTGTAGTTATCTTGGAAATGGAATCTTTGCAGCCCGACTGGCAACTCTTGGTGCTCTTGGTTCAGATGGTAATCATCATAAAAATCTATTAATATTTTAACTGCATGTTTAATTAGGCATATTGGTTATTAATATCATGCTGTTTTCTTATACAATGTTCAACCATCAGATCTTGACTGGAAAGTTTTTAGAAGTTCTTGCTTACCCAAAAAATTCAGTGAAGATTGGACCTTTGGTGATCACACCTACAAAGTCAGTGGAATACCAGACGGTAAGTGGTCTCAGAGTTACAGTCAATGTTATGTAATATATTATATTAAAACTAAAAAATGTTATATAAAATTGGTTGTCAGTGCAATTTTATGTTGGCTTAAAACTTAAAACTTAATTAAACTTGAACTTCTTAGGGGTCAGCGGTGCAGGGTTAAATTGACATGTTACTGTGTGGATAGTAGATACAGTAGATATACAGGATTGAGTTTTTCTCTCATTGCCAGAAGACATGTCCTGCGAATTTGTGGAAAGTTTGGATGTGTTTTCGCTAAGATACAGGACAAAGAGTGTTTTGTTGTCATGCAAGTTAATTTCTTCATCTTATGATTTTTAAGATTTCTAAGTTGAGTTTAGGTCACCAAATCCAGTCTTATATTGTCTTAATCAACATTATATTATTAAAATATAATTAAACCCATGGGGGGTTAGGGTTTGTTGTGTACAGTATGTTGATAGTGTAAAAATATGATTAATCTAACTAATATCTAACTAAATATTTTTGAATGATTGAGCCAAAACCAAAATGCATTAAGTTGTGCCCCAAAGAAATACTAACATAACAAACAAAATATTTAAGGTGAGAGAAAATAGTAAGTTCCTCATTAAATGATTCAACGTTTTCTTACAGACATGTAGCCAAAAGAAACTAGTTTAGTCAGTTGCTTGGCATTTAGCCTGCTCCTTTCTGCAAGTTGCTTGCGGCTTCATCTTGGCAGCACACCACATTGTGGTACAGAATAGCAGGCTATGAGGGGCTTTGTTAAGTACTCCACATGATTTCTGACTGGTAGACCTGACAAGCATAGTTTGCCCTAACCCAAAACCATATGAAAGCTGCTTATTTGGAGTTTTCCTCTTCCTGAAAAGTTTGTGGCAATCCCTTAAATTGGCCTCATTATGTAGTAAGAAGGCAGTCTCCTGAAATGCACATTTTACATTCAAGATTCCTCAGGTATTTAGTTTTGTGAATGGCTAACAGTTTCCTAAATCTTTAGTTAAGTGAATATCATGCACAGGCCAGGTTGTCTCAGTCTAAAGGCTGATTTATGGTCGTGCGTAGGACATACACCGTAGGTAGTGCACCGGTTTTCATTAATACTTGTCTGTCGTTGTTCGCGATGACAGGCAATGACCACTAGTAGTCAGTGTCCACAGGCGTATTGCATGTGTAACCAAGACAAGAGCCGTAGAAGCAGCAGCTTAGCGGCACGTAAAGTCACTTTTGTTGCAGCTTGAGTTGTTAAATACAGAAGAACTAATAATTTATTTATAGATAATTCATTTGGAAATGCGTATAAGTATACGCAACGCTATCACAGCACAGCGCTTGCACCCTGCGTCGCATTGGCTTCGGCATAGTATACGGTGCAGAAGTAAAAATCCGCCTTAAGACATCACACACATTGACATTACTCACTATTTCATGTATATTGCATAATAAAAAGTAGCCTGTCCTCCATGAAAAAAACAACCCCATATGTCATTTGTGCAAGTCGCTTACTACGACCTATAGTTTTGAAGATAAGTGCCCTCTAGCTGTGGCTGACATCAAGAAATAATATCGCTACTAATCAAAATGCAGGTTGGATTTGTGCGTAATGTGTGAACTTTTAACACGGCCCCTTACCCACCGTTTTTCCAATATTAATTTAGCTAACTGTGCTTTTACATTTATTGTATTTGGCAGACGCTTTTGATTAGCAACTTAGAATGCATTCATACAATACGCACTCTATCAACTGAGCTCCGAGAATTTCTGAAAAGCACACAGATCAAACTAATATGTGAACCTTTACTCTCAGGTTATGCAGGGTACAAGCTGTGCTACCAAGAGGTCTCACGGGTAGTGAAAGGGATTGTGCACCAGCCCTTGGAGGTGAAGGGAAGCAGCGTCTTCTATGCCTTCTCCTATTACTACGACAGAGCTGTGGATTCTGGTCTTATTGGTGAGTGGGGTTACATTTGGCCCAAACCTATTATATGTTAAGAAGTTGTTTTTTAATGAATATTGAACAAAAATATCAATGTCTCAATGTTTAGATAAAGACCGTGGTGGTACTGTGGAAGTCAGGGATTTCAAAAAGAGAGCCAAAGAAGGTAAGACTGGGTGTTCTCCCATCCTGCGGAGCACATTCAGGTCAAAGTCCTGCCGCACACATTGCACAAACATAAACCCTCAGTGCTTATTTGCATTTGAGCCTCTCGACAATCACACTGGCTTCACAAAATGATAGCTCTGCCACCACATAAACACAGGTTTCACCTCTCCCACACAAATACTTTTGCCTGTGTGTGTTGATCTTCTTTTGCAAGCCTCCAAACTGCTATCTCAGCTTTTCTATGCCCTTGGAATAGAAGAATACGTTGCCATACTGTACATACTGTGTGATGCACATGCTGCTCAGCACAATGACAACACATTCATCAGTTTAACACCTGAAACTGATTCACAAAATCTGGCTCATTTGGAACAACATGTCAAACAATAAATGTCCGCATAGAAGATTTATCACTAGGGGGAATGGGTTGGCGTCTTATGTAAGGCTTTCATTTGTACGCTGAGACTGTCACATGGCCTTGATAAACCACATTTGGCACAATGGTAATCCATGGCCGCAGCCCTGTGGACACCCCTCTCTTCACTGACCGTGAGACAACACCTAATGCCCGATATCTAACCGAAGGCGGACAAGACCTAATGTCACACCCTGTGCGGGAACACTTGGCACTGTTCGTACCCTCTCGGGGCTTGGCACATGATCAACACATGTGCATGACTTAGGCTATGAAATAGTTCTTTCGCACCTTCCACCTTTTCCCAAACTTTTACAAATCAGTTGTCAGCTGGAGGAAAAACAAAACACTGCGAAGACGTGTTTCACAAAGATGTGCCAGACGGTTGTAGCAAACACAGTACTGGTGCCTCAACGTCTTACGTAATTTTTCCCTGACCCTGACAAACTGCGGTCTTCACAGGACACTACCCTTAAGTTCTCATGCGGGCGAAGCTAAAACTGTCATTTGAGCATCACACTGTAATGATTGATCTTTGATTCAAGATAGAAAATAAATGATACTTTTTCTCTTTTTTAAGTGTGCAACAAGATGACCAAATACCGTCCGATCAGCCCTTACTTGTGCATGGACATGACTTACATCACCTGCCTATTGAAAGAGGGATTCGGCTTCAAGGATAGCACTGTTCTGCAGGTGAGTGCAACATGTACAAATAATGAATATTAACTGAAAATACACTGTGGTAAGGGAACTAAATTGGTCTCAAATCTGTTTACAATATTTTGTGTACATAAGTAAATTGTGAGGCAAATTTAACATCCCCTGGCAGATAAATAACACTATTTTTGTGGACTAACATTACCCTACCACAAATTAGGCAATGTTATGACTTTTCTATGAATCATTTCTTTGCAGCTAACTAAAAAAGTCAATAACGTGGAGACAAGCTGGGCGCTCGGTGCTACCTTTGATTACTTCCGCAACCTTAACATTCATTAGGGCTGCAATCTTGTGACTACCAGCAGTAAAGGGACCAAGAGACCAAATCTCACCTGATCGAGCGACCCCCCTCCTCTTTTCCTAAATAGTGAGTTTCAGATATGCACTGCGCTACAGCCCTGTACCACCATGCTTTTCGCTACCATACACAACCAAACCCCCCAAAAACTGTTCACAAAGAGATTGCTATATTTTTGTAAAGACGGCCAGAACAGCCTGCTCTTTCTACTGTACATTTACATGTTTTTCCTCTTATTTCTCTCGATGGAGATGCTGTCTGTCTACTTTGGAGGTTTCATTATTTAACATAACCATTCACAGCTGTTCAAGATGCTTGATTTATGTTGTTGTTCTTCGGTATATTTGTAAAAACTGTGTTGAGTAGTATAGTTTCCTTGTTCATTACAGTTATCTGTTAGTAGTGGTGCTTGTACACCAGTGTAGTACTGTGTTGCGTTGAGTTATGATCAATTATAATGAAAACGTTGAACTTTGGTGCCCTTATTCTAGCACGTAACACTTTAAACGTAGCTGTAAGAGCTACAGCCATCTGTTTTTGGAATATTGTTTACCAACTAAAAAAGGGAATAACTGTGCAGGTAGGGATAGGAACAAAGCATACGAATACGATTGCACGTCTTAAGTTTGAGAAAGTCTGCAGTTGAGTTGAGCTGTAGAGTTGCAAAAGAACTTCTTTAGATGGATATTCTTTAGGTGAAATGCTACAGGTGCTTTTTTAACCAGCCATGGTTTATTGACACTGTAAATAGGAACACAGTAAGATCCTGTCAGAATTTTGATTAAATGTAACTTAAATGACTACTGGCTGTAAGTTAAAAGTTTATGGTTCTGTACATTATGCTAAATTTACTCATTAAACATTGTTACAAGTCATATAGCAACATGCAAACAGTTTAGTGTACCTTCGGTAACGTGTCTTGGTTTGGTTATTGCGGAGATTTAGATTGTTATTATGGGGAGCAGAACTGTGTGTGCATGCTCAGGTGTAAAGCATTAAGAAGAACAATGTCTTCTGGAAACACAGTGTTTAAGTGGTACATGTTACATGCACATACCCTGAATGATTTAGGAAAAGGTGCGAGAAGGTAACAGCCTTTACTCATTTAGCATTATGTCATGCTAAGTGTGTTTTGTGAATTATTGTACAAATATTTATTACATATGGATACTTTACTCCATATAGAGAAAGTGCAGTGTGGTTGTTACTTGTTAATCTGAGAACTTCCTTAAACCAGCAGCATTATACCATATGATATGATATATAAATAGGCCTATGTGTATTTACTACCATTGTATATATCAGCTATTAGCCTTTCAATGGGGTCTGCAAGTTTTGCAACCATTATTACAGTTGTTTGATATGAAAAATTATCTTTATTTTGTGCCATTTTGGGTATTATTATCTGCAACAAGTGCTATAAATATGGCGATGCTTTTCAAACAAATGTCACCCAATGTTGTGTATGAAGCGATTATTCTGTATGTATGAATAATAAAAGAAAAGAAATCTGCTGTTGTTGACTCTCACATTAGTTATTACATAAAACATTATTATACATTTCTAAACTTCATAATGTTGACCTTTATTCTATAGAAACATATACATCCAACTCACCAACTTGGAATTTTAAGGTTGAATTTTTGTCAACATTTAGTTATTCACATATTCTTTTTCTGTGACAACTTCTTTACATTATGTGAAGCTTGTTCTCTCAAAACTGCTTGAATGAAGATGGAACCTTATTCCAATGGGGTACAGTATAGGCATAGGCCTATGCACACGGACCGATGTATTTCCGCAAAAATCTCAGCCAGCTCTATTACCTCTGGCGCACGCAGCGTCCATAGAGATCAATGGCATTTTTCACTCGGCCGCTTCAGGATGCATGTAGGATTACGGTCAACAACGTGAATCAAATTACTCAAACACTACGCCATACATCAACAACCAAAAAAAGAGAAGTGCTTCAGTCTACCCGTTTCAAGCTACATCTACAAACACAAAAAACAGCTTAAAAATGTGCTCTTACTCGAGGCATGATCACAGAGGCACATAGCAATGCTCAGCTGTGGTGATGTTGCTTCGCTGAAATTCCATCGTTCTTACTAAACACATCATTAACACTTAGTGAAAAATGACCTCAGCTCTATGAGAGCGGACGTGGCTTAGCTGGCTAAGAGTTTAGCGGAAGTCAGTCATCGCCCTGTGTGCATATAGCCAAGGCGACAAACTGTAACGACTTCCATTATCTTTACAGCATTAAGACTCTAACGGCTTTCATTGGTACTCTGTGTAAGCTAAAGCTAATATTTAGCACATGAGGATACCTTTAAATGAAATAAACCATTGTTTCGACCTGCTTGTAATACAGTACGTCTGATGCATATTCGTTCTTCAATAATTGGAAGTAATGGGGGGAAATAGAATTAACGTCAGGGACTTCCAGGATACCTTTGGACTGTAATTTGGCGCAAGTTGTTACAGTCATGGCAATCGCCTTAATTGTTATCTATAAGCCAACTAATACATTTAGTTTTGTCAAAAATACAAATTTATGACGACTTCCTTTTATATATGATCTATTTATTGAGAAAACATGTTCTACTTAAAATGTGTACCAAAAACATCAACTTTTATCAGGCCTTGAAATAACTATTAACTTATTATAAGTTAATGCAGCTTTTATTTTTTCCCACCAAAATAATTTTGAATTAATAAGAATTGCAGCAGCAATAAAATACCCGCAGACCTGTATTTATTTTATTTATTAGCTTTTATTCCATTGAAAATATGCTTCGTAAAACATAACCTATAGTAGAACATATCCAAAGCTGTTTGTAAATGCAGATCAATATGACTTGTTGTACAAGGCTTTTGTATGAACGATTGTATGAATTTTGTATGAGTGTAAAAGGCATACAAATATTTAGGTAGACAGAAGAATAAAATATAATTTATTAATTTACACTTTTACATTCAATAAACAAAGTCTTCATATCATCTTGTCTTTAGAGATCCAGCAAACATCCCGTTTGAAGCTAGTCTTTACTTGCTGGCATAGGCCATGATTTGCTCCTGTGGGTACAAGAAATAATATAATTCCAGGTCATTGTGAGTAGTAAGACAACATTCAAACCACAAGTGATATTTTGTACATGGTTTACTCTTGCGACTATACACATTTGTGTTCTTACACTTGAGCAGCATACGCTAGGTGGTAACATCTTTAACAGAAACACAGAATGTAAGCGATATTCCTCTAGGCCATGAGGATAGAGAAATCCCTTTATGAAAAGTTACAGACATTCTTGTTGGAATCGCTTAGTAAAAGGAATAAAGCCATTTCATAAGAGTGGCCTATAATAAAAGGAGTGTGAAAACACAAGCCAACACCACCATGCATGGCCCTGCAACCCCACCCACACACTTTCGGTAAGGGTAAATTTAGAGCTAAACATAGCCATAGTAGTAGCTCCTGACCATGTAAATTACAGGCACGGATGAGAGTAGAAAGGCATGTAATCAGAGGACAAGAAGGGGATGGGGTTGGAGAGAGAGGAAGGAGGCAAAGAAACTGTGAAAGAGGGAGCAAAAGTTGGAGAGGTGAAAGAAGGCTAAATGGGAAGCTGGAAGCAGAACAGAAAAAAAGAGATGCAAGGATGACAGAGAGGAAGGAAAACATAAGAAGGCTGCCGCAGAGCTAAAAAAAAAAAACAAGATTCAAAGCGAAGGAATATGGTGGAGGAAGGAAACAATAAGGCCGTACGAATGAATTATTTTAGAGTTTCAAAGAAAACAAAATCTTTTTGCATTATAAAAGAACTGTGGAAACAGCAGAAGGGTAGAAAGAAAATAAATGTGATCCTACTTTAATAGGTGGCAGCATGTTAGCTGCCTGAAGGCCAAAGGTTCGAAGCAGAATCATAGGTGCCGCATTAGTGGAGTAAAGCCTCTTCATGAGGTCAATGGCTGCCATCATGGGAAGATTGTGTCTCTGACGCTCGGTTTCATACTCCAGCAGGTGTTGCATGGCTCCTGTAGTTCAAAGGCCAAAAAAGGTTCAATTACATATATTTAAATACATTTCTAATGCATTTGTCTCAAGTGCTGACCTTAACTGTAACTGCATTTTTTTGTGAGTCTGAACTTACAGAGGTTCTACACATTTCCCACTTAAATTTGTTTTAGCTACTATATGTAATTTCTGGTCATGTTGTATGTTTACATATAAGGTTTTCGAAGAAGTTTTCAATTTGTTGCTATAAACATATTCGTAGACGGTTCTTGGCAGAGAGTAACAATCATAAAAACACTATACAATGTTCTGGGAAAACTGCCTCTAAACCCCGGTCAAACCTTTCAGAAAGTATAGATATCTCAGGTTTATTGTCACATTTCTTCAAAATAAGGCAAATTTGTCTTTTTATATGCTTGAACTTCAGTGATCCAAGTATACAAAAATATTCATCCACTATTCAATCCTATAACAAAATACCCTTATTAATCAAATAAGATCTACACATACATTGAGATTTACTGTCCTAGATGTTGGAATTCTTACCAAGGTCTTTTCCATTAAATGCTGCTTGGCTAAGAACTTGAGTGAGACAGGCTACATCTCCAAAGCCTAGATTGGCACCTTGGCCTGCCAAAGGATGGACTCTGTGTGCAGCATCTCTGAAATGAGAAAGATCAGAAAACACAGAGAAAACCTTGAGTCTTAAGCCAAGTTGAACATGTAGACCCTACATTACATTACATGCACATCAGCATCTCCAAGAAAAACAATCCTAAATACATCATCACTGCTTTAAAACAATTACAGAAGCTATTTCTCTTTGAACTCCTATACGTTTGTGTAAATACTTTGGAAAATGATATATACTTGAAGAAAAAATAACTCTTTTAAAATTCTAAAATACACACTGAACTAAAACGTCAAAGCATGCATTATCTTTATCACAGACACCTCACAAACATACCCAATTAGGACCACTCTATGGCGGATGTACTCTGTGGCATGACCCATACCCAGCGGGAACATCACCCGGCTCTTTGGGCCAATTCCTGACACACTAGGCGGGAGCTGCCGTGCAGAGCCGCTGTCAGGCATCAGGACAGTTAGAGCTGTTCGGAACAGAGAGCCGGCAGTTTCCACTAGCTCAGAATGGTTTTCATTACTCCACTAAAGACAGAGCAACAAAGAGAAGGTGTTAATGGCAAAAGAGGACCAGGCAGATGGTGTTTATGGCAAAATACTATCCACATAATAAATTTAAGTTTAAACTAGATGGAAACATGTGTGGCCAAAGTGTAACAAAATGGAATGGAGAGGCAGGTACAGGGAATATGTAAAAACAAATGTATAAGACCCTTTCATTAGTTGAACATTTTTTTGTAAAAAATAAATGTAATCTTTACAATGTCTATAGAATGTAATATATATATAGGTGTATTTAGTATTTTTGGTGCAGTTTCATGATGTTATGATGTTTAGACACATAACACACAAAAAGAACCCGTTTCTTACACAAACATATTTTATGCTTTTGGCACGAGTTTTAATGACAACTTTTATTTACGGTACTTGGTGTTGGTAAAACTTTTTCATACAAGCTCAACGGAAGAAAGTCAGTCGTACAGGTTTGGAAAGAAATTTAGGCAATCCTCATCTTTACATTAAATGAAAGATTCCCCCTTTTCTTCTTTTCTCTCAATACACAAACGCTTTATAGAAAGTAAAGGTATTTCACAGAGAAAAAGCATAGCTAATTAAAGTAAAACGCTGACCAGTCTGGTCTGTAGAAAAAACATTCAGTGGAGTAATGACCAACACTGGCAAACCTTGGGCTTAATTAGCAAACCAGTTTTGATGGCAAGCGTGACTCAGATGCAAAGGCCTGTGACCAGTAGGGCCAGTAAAAATAGCATGCTTGGGAAAAGTAGAGTTTCTTGCAAACAAAAGACAAAAAAGGGTGTGAGGGTCAGTTTGAGGGCACTCAGCCGAAGATAATTCAGGGCACAGCTTTGAAATGTCAGTAATAAAACTCCTCTTAGCTATATTTCAAATGAACTGGAATATGATATGAAAACAACTTGAAATGGACAACCCTAAGGTGTCCAACTGCAAATCACGACTAAATAGGCAAGACCACAAACTTTTACTCACAAACGCAGAGTTAATAGCATCCACAAAGCTCTCCTCATCCAGCTGTAGAAGTTCTTCAGCATGCTGATGACTGGTGGACCAGACCAATGAGCTCGCCGTGTCTGACAACTGAACAGCAGACACATACACCATGTCTGGATTTAAAGTACCATTACACACAGATGCAGTTTCCATTTGACAACTGAGTGATATCATGATGGGCCAATGAAACAAATCAATTAAATCTGACATCATTTACAAGTAAAATAAACACTGAAGGTCAGCTCACAGGAAGCATTGCAATGGGTCCGGTGGGGAGGAACCTCTGCCAGGCCACGTTATTTTCTGTGGGCTGAATGACAAAAAAATGCAAGTTTACACGAATGAAGACTTGTTTGTAAAATTTCTTAACATGAAACGTATGTTGCTATCCATCTGAAGACACACAAAACATGGATATCTTACATTCACTGGTCAAAAACCTTGTAACTCCATCTGAGTTTGATTTTGTCTGACCATAAAACCATCAGTATTCATTCAACTTGTATTTAACCTGTAATATTCCTTCAAAAAACTGTGGGGGGACTTACTGTAAACATGTATTGAGAAAGTAAGTACGATCAAGTTTCATTCTGACCCTAATATGCAAAAAACTCATAATAGCAGAAAGTACAGTATGATGTGCATTTTGTCAGGATCATCGTACCTCAGACAAATGCAGAACAGCGACAACAGCTGACTGGTCGTAATTCCATTTGACAGTAGGGATGCCAGCTTCTCTCCGCACCATTGAGTTCGGACCATCAGCACCAATCTGAAAGAGACAGCCTTTAGACCTTTTTGGAGGTTTTTAGTATGAAGCTGTGCCCTGTGTTGTACGTACCAACAGCTTGGTATGGAGAGTCTTTCCATTGGCCAATGTCACCTGAACCCAAGGGATGGACTCAGCCATGTGGTAAGGCCTTGGCCAGGTGTATTCCACCACTTTTGTTCGATACTTCACTTCCACATGGTCTGGTTGAGACATGGCAGATCACGAAAAATGATGCTTTAACAATGTTGATGCATGTTACAAAAGAGAAAAAAGCCTCTACAAAGGTCTCGTGCGGTTTCACTTCAGAAATAAAAATTTCATCTAAACAAACAGAGTTTGGTTATAAAAAGTCAAAAATTAAGAATCCGCAAGTAAATCAGCCATTTGTAAAACACAAATTTTCTTTGGTTGATTCCTCCTAGCAATGACTTTAAAGGGATAGTTTACACAGAAATTCTGTCATCATTTACTCACCCTCTTGTCATTTTAAAACTGTATGACTTACTTTCTTCTGCACAACACAAATCGAACAAAGGCAGTCCCCATTGACTTGCATTGGTTTTGTGTCCATACAATAGAAGTGAATGGTTGGAATGAACGGAAGTGAATGAATACTGCTGTTGTTCGGTTATGAACATTTTTCAAAATATCTTTTCTGCAGAAGGTGAGTAAATGATGACTGAATTTTTGCTTTCGGGTAAACTATTCCTTTAACTGCTTTGGTGAGTCACTCAGAACTGACTAATAGTGTTTATCTACAAGCAGACCATGCAATGCATATGATCAGCTGCCAATATCCTGCACACAACAGAGAACGAAAGAGTAGGAAGCAGAAAATCCACTTTTCTTAGCACATGAAAAGATCCAGAATTACGCCTACGCTTCAGACTTGGAGACCATTCGGTCCACAAAGCTGAACACTAGTTCTTGTGAGAAATATTGGCTTGCGTTGATTGGAAAGCAGAGTTACAAAAACAAAACAACTGGCTAATGTATGCGAGTATGTGTATGTACTTTGCGTTGAGTCCTTCGCCAGAAATAGAGGATTGTTAAATAAAAAGACACGTTTGAGCTTGAGGCACGCTCACGTAACCACGCACGTGCTACCGCACATCTGTTAAACGAAAGATGTGTTCGAAAAAAGGCTTGTTTTTGAAAGTATGCTGTTTTACAGAGCATGGCATGGAAAAGGCAAGATTTCAAATGCAGAGCTTGGAACAGTTCAGTTAATGACAACAACAAAACGTTACAGTAAAACGCCATCCGTGCTTGGGCACCCCGAGCGAGCAAGATGCTACGACTGGAGAGAATGTGGTTTTTTAAATGGGTCAATAGACCACTGCACGTGTACGAACAGGGTGGCAATTCTCGTGGGGCTTCGAACTCCCACCAAAAGTAATGTGCTGGATGATCGAAATAGCTGGAAAAACATGCACGCGTCCAACGAAGTGGAATCTTTAAAAAGGGGGGTAGGAGTAAGATGTTCGAAAAGAACGAGAACAAATAATCATAATGCCAGGAGAGGAAGGAATGGCTTGTGGTGACATCATTTGCCAAGCCATCCCTAAAACCAATTAGCAGAGTGTCCGCTCAGCGCTCGAGCACATAGGCAACTGCTGCGGGAAACGTTGAGAAACAAAAATAGCACAGCAAAAACAGCAGTGAACCAAGCATCGTGTAAAGATCACAGCGTGCTGGAGAGGATTCAAAGCAGACATCAAATTGTGTGCATTACCAGAAAGAGTCTGCAGCTGTTTGGTGAGGGAGGCCACAATGACATCATTCTCAACGATGTATGCCATCTCGTCCTGCAGATTCTCCTTATCGAATGTGATCAGGGCATCTGAACAAGCATCCCAAACCTAAAGCAAAAGAGCAAATTATTGCTGCGGTTTACAACGCTATCCTTAAGCGACCACTCAGACCCTATTTACGGATTTCCAAAAGAGCACGTGCCGCACTCAACTTGAACACATCAAAGACGTTCAACTAAGCAAAGAGTTTTGCCAGATACTCTGACCAAACATCAAACTAGGTTTGACAAAAACCACCAACAGCCTTTGAGGTTGCACGGTTGACTTTGTGTGCTCACTGGGGCGAAGAAGAAATACTAAATTCCATTCTTCGTGGCGATTTATGCCTGTATTTATAGTTAGGCCGATAATAAATAACAAATATGCGAACATTACTGTCGAGTTACATTTTCGGTCGGCTGCTTGTTAATGTATCTGCAAGCCAAGTTTTCGGACGCCCTGCAATATAATAAAAAGCCAGAAACGTCTTGGTGATTGACACATATTTTTTGGAAAACCTAAACGTAAAACTAACTGACAAACAATAGAATTTGTGAGAAAAATGATGCAAAGACTCTTCTATGCTACTTGTTTTATGCCCATGCTAAAACCACTAATAGTAGTGGTTTTGCAATTTTTGATACATGGTTACGTGGAAGATTTAAAACGTGACCAACCCACAATTATGAGGATTTTACACATAGGAAAAATACTGCTGTTGATAAGTTGCTATGTACTTTCAGACACTGCCAAATTGCCCGTCCCTTGCCAAAATGACCCTTTTAACACGATTATTTTTGCAACAAAGATACCCGAAAAAGTTCAGACCGCTCTGGAAAAAAAATCGAACTGATAACACTTTTAGTGGTACATGCCATGGCATTTCCCAAACCCATTTTAGTCGCTTTCCTCTAACCGCTTAATTTTAATTGAAGTACAAGAGGCAACTTAGTTAGGCAGTCCTCAGCTCCTTTGCAATCTGATTCCATATTTGGACATAAATGCACACACAGGGAAAAAAATCTGAAGGTATAATAGGTAAGGAATATCCCTATAAAGTGCACTCTGATGACATGCCTTTCATTTGCTCGGAACCCACAGGATTTCGTTTTGGGAGTGAAAAGGCCACATCTTACAGGAGAAACCAGTATTCCCACCTCAGTGTAGTAAACTAAAGGTTTTTAATTCGTAATTAGTAGACATGGGAGTTAGATTCCGATTTGAAACGTACGCGGATATTTGAAGCCAGCCCGCAAAATCCAACTCTAATACAAACATTCTCTGGAGTTGGGAAAACATAAAAAGAGATCAAACTGTTTTATTACAACATACATATTTTACTAACCTGCATTTTATTATATGGTTTGCATCTCATATTGACAATGTAGTCCCAAGCGCCGAGACCTGTAACATTGAAGGATACAGTTAATAAGACACAATATAGCATCTGTACCTTGTTCACTGCCCCCTTAATTATATTTAACCTAAACAAATGACCTCTACAATTTTATTGAAGTTAAGTAGAGATTTGTTTATTTCAAACACACAACTTGGTGACCAAAAGTACAAATGTACAAGCCGCACAGCATGACTAACAAAGAGGTAAAGATAACTGGACACAGAATTGGAAAAAAGCAGTGCAGATGACAGCACAGTTCCTGTCAAACAGTGCATAAAAGACAGAGGGAGTTACCTACTGACCTACATCCTGGCCAATGTTTCATAAACAAGAACAGCTGTAAATAGATGTAATGACAGAGGTGTTCTATTTCAGAGCTTTGATTAGAACATATGGCCTTTTTCTTTGATGGGATTCGATTATGCCACTGAGTTACCAACAGTGTGGTTTTTTTTAATTATGCGTACTGCCCACATTGCAAACAGGCATTATATGAATGGTTACGGAAGGAATTTTAAAGCATATATTTAATCTCAGCGCACACAGACCAGACAAATGGAATGGACAGCAGAGGGCATAATAAGAACTACTGTCTCTTAAAAATCTATACTTTTTATAGAATTATAGTTTTGGGGGGGGCTTCATTGTCATGAAAAAATGTAGAAGGCTACAAAAAAAATCTAATAACCAAAAATAATCTTCATCATCTTAAAGCTATATTGATTTTTTTATTTTATTTTTAGATGAGATGTTCACAACAGCTGTTTCTGTGAACAGTTATATAAACACAAAATCCACACAGAAAAAAGCTTTTACATTGAAACAAGTTACTAAAAAGTACCACTAAGAAGTGTTGCTGAGCCTGGGCTGATGGAGCTGACCCTTGTACTGTAGGTCTCTGGCACATTGTCCATCACTTTTTTGTGACCAGCTTCCAGCAGAAGAATCTTCTTCCCTGCCAGATTTGGATCTAGACCTGGAAAGGAAGGAAGGAAAAATTTAGTCTTGAGGGGATTTATATGAGTTAGGAAATTTTGGGTAATAATATATTGATGCATTTGAAACAAACTCAAGATAGTATGATGATCTGTGTGCATAAAATATCAGTTTATTGCACATTGCTTACTGTAGCATCCTACGGCATGAGTGTTATTATCCGAAAACCGCAATTTCACCCTTTACCTCCAGCTAAATACTTTCATCATCTGCTTTTGGTAGAAAAGTGCTAGTTGGGGAGGAGTAAACTTTATTGCATCTGCAAAGTTTAACAATGTATGATGAGGGCAGGGTTGCATGACACTTTACAACAATCAGGCATAACACTATGACTATCTTCCTAATATTGTGTTGGTCCCGCTTTTGCAGCCCCATGCGCAACAAACTGTGATGCACTATGTATTCTGACACCTTTCTATAAGAACCAGCATTACCTTCTTCAGCAGTTTGAGCTTCAGTAGCTCGTCTGTTGGAATGCTCATCAGCATTCGCTCCCCACATGCATCAATGAGCCTTGGCCGCCCATGACCCTGTTGCTGGTTTACCACTGTTCCTTCCTTGGACCACTTTTGACAGATAGAAAACCACTGCACACTGGGAACATCCACAAGAGCTGCATGCACTTTTGAAGATGCTCTGACCCAGTCACCTAGCCATCACAATTTGGCCCTTGTCAAACTCGCTCTAATCCTTTACGTTTGACTTACCAATTTTAGGACACTGGATACTTTCAGGACAAAATGTTCACTTCCAGCCTAATATCCCACCCACTAATAGGTGCCGAGATTAAGAGATATCAGTGTTATTCACTTCACCTGTCAGTGGTCAGAATGGCTGATCGGTGTATATGCCCATAATAACACTCACCCAGTGAACATGCCATCGCTGTGCCCACCATTCCCCCACCAGATATGACGATGTCATACAGTTCATTTTCAGATGTGCTGGATTCCTCCTCGAGCTCTGAGGACGCGAAACCTCTGCTCACTGCTCGTGCTGCATTGAGAGTCCTCCCTGCAACACACTGCCGTCCTATACCGGCAACAGCTAGTTGCACTTTTGTGAAAGTGTACATGCTTGCAAGGAACAACTTGTTACAAGTAAACAGCTTGGAAAAAAGTATTTAAAAGCTCCCGTTAAATTTGTCCTGTTATTGACAGCAATGCTGCACACTATCACCCAGCCATGTTTGTTGATGCAGAATACGTAACAGTTCTGCTCGCTCCAGTCCTTCCGGTTTAAAAGTCGCTCCAAAAATGAAAAAAAAAAAAACGGAAATACTTTATTTGGATTTACTCTACGAAACGAAATATTTAAACTGCAGTGTAACTTGCACATTTGTTTTTTTAGTACTGTCACTTCATGTTCCTTCTTTGAATATTTTAGATGAACGCGTGTTTCCCACTATCGCCACCTACTGGGACGGAGGACAGACGAAGAGCGTTCATTTTGGTTAATTTGTGTTTTATTGATGACAATATTTATTACGCGTTCAACTAATCTGCAGTTCTGCAGTTTCTGACATTGCAAAAAATAGAAAATTATATGCACTGCACTGTAAAAACAAGTGCGGTCAAGTGCTGAGGAGCGGGTGGGTGGAGATTGTGACAAGTGCAGATAGTGATCATGATATTTGCCGAATCCAAGGAAATGAAAGATCCGCTGATCTCTCACAGTAAATGGATCAGTGCGTGATTTCAAGCCTAATCGCATCATGGATCAGATGACACTGGTGAGGAAAAAACAATCTTTGCGAAGAAGCTTATTGAATGATACTTGACGTTGTCAAGGAAACAAGTCTTACGTTGCCAGCAGAGCCCTTTAGTAGGCTACCTCTCTATGGCTCTGGTTGCCAGTAAATACAGTGTGTTTATGCAAAATTGAAAAATACACACGTTAATTGTTGCATGCTTGTTTTAATGCACTTACAATTTATTATAAATCGTTTATGACTGCAACGTGGTGGTGAAAATAACAGCGCACTACTATGAGCGTGTGGGGTTGTCATGGTAACGCTCCGACATGGCGTTTAATTCCTTTCCTTATACATTTAAAAGAAACAGACAGATTCAGTCAATATTTTGGTTTGAAAAGTCATCGGTTCTCAGAATGTCTTCTATTCATAAATACAACACACACATGAAAACGTTCTAATTCTGTTTTTATGTTCACATTTCTGGAAATCAGCACTGTGCACCGCCATAACATACTATACATTATACACATTATACAAAAGTTTAGTGTCACTTAAAGTGGGGAATGGAACTTTAGGAATTGTGTTGTGACTAAATAAAATTGAAAAGAATTCAAAGATTTGATCATCTTTACCCTTTCCCAGTTAGCAAAAGACAGTCGGCCGGTTCCGTTTATAGTCCTACCCACAATTTTCCAGAAATGTTTTTCTGGCATTTTATCAGACAATTTCTTGATGTATCCATCAATGCTCTATTTTGCTATTTTTCATCCAACTCAGTCAAAGTCTTCTATTTCAAAAGCAGTTTTATTAAATACATTTGAATTAAGTAATGAAATAAAAGTGTATGTTGCACAATTAGCTATATTTTTGTCTGTAAAACTAACATTTAAGCATCTATAATTGTGCAAACATATGCATTTTTTGACATTTCTAGATATAATTCATTTAATGTTTAATCAATGTTAAATTGGTCATTCTCTCTTTGCTATCATGCCTTGGGCTACTAAACTATCATTTTATTTAATGAAATCAATTAAATTAAATGTAATATTTTTAAAACTAAGCTAAAAAGGTGTTAATAACCATTCCATTCACATACTTGATCAATCTGTCAAAATATGAAACAATATTCTCTCTTCAGGTCTCTGCCACTTTAGATTTACAATCTGAGGAGGGAGGTAATGTGCAAGTGTCCAAAAACCAATTGTCCAGTTCTGAGAACCGAAAAAAGTCCGACTTTGAGATGCATTTGGAGGCTCTGAAGGCCACACGGAAGCAGCAGCTGGAGAATTTAGAGCTTCAGCACCAGGATGGCCTCTCCAAGAGGGTTCTGCAGAACTCTCTGCTATCCGCAAGCACTGAGTGGATACTTAAGACCAGTTTACTCAAGGGCAGCATCGGTGATGAGAATCACAGACACCACAGGTAATTTCTGTCTTAAATGTATTGTACTCTAGAATGTCTGAAATGAAGACATTAGTAAATGTACAAAACCAAAATGATAATTTCCTTCTCAAGGGTGATTCGTCAGAAATTGACCTTGAATGGAATCAAGGCTTCAAGTACTGTAACCAATTCTATGAAAATAGTGAAAGAGAACCATGGGAGGCCTCTTCCCAAAGACACACAGACAGCCAAAGAGGAGGCAGACCTGGCTGAGTGTGAGAAACAATTTCACGTCCCCCCAGTCCCAGAGCATGTCTCGAAGTCTCTTTATAAAGATCTCATCCAAGATCAAGAGCGTTTGAGGCAAGACAGTCTTGATCAGAGGAGAGATTTCCTCTTGGCCATGCAGAAGCCCTTCAGATTTCACAAGAGGGAGCAGAAGAAGCAAGAGAGGAGGAAGGAGGAGATGGCTTCTGCCAACACAAGTGAAAAAACAGAGCCTGTACGTGTGAGGAAGCCAATACCGAAAGCCGTCTCAAATCCCAGGTTTTCTGAACAACTGAAAGGTGACATTAATGGAGCCGATGAGTAAAATAGTGCAATGATCTTGTTTGTCCCTTATGAAAATTACTCTGGTTTAAAAGTGAAATATGCATATTTTGGCTAATTCGCTTTTGTAATGTTTTTTGTTTTATGTGACACTGGTTCAGAACAGGAGCAGCAGAGGAAGATTCGCATTCAGCTGAGGGCTCAGGAGACTTTGAAAGCCTCCTCAGCACCCGTTCGAACACAGGAAGCTAGTGCAGAGAGCCAGAGCCGCAGTGCTCAGAAGTCCAAAAGCAAGATGCTGGGTTATTTGGACCAGATGCCAGCCTTCAGACCAAAGACTAACACAGCAGTGCCTAACTTTGACAAACTATACCAAGCCTTTCAAGAAAAGGCTATGGAGAGAGCAGAGAGGAGAGATGTCACTCACTGTAAACCATTCCATTTACACACATCTACTCTACAGCCACGCTCCAGAAGTCCTGAAAACCCACTGGTTAGATTTGATTCGATCAATTGTCTTACAACTTTGTAAAATGAAATACCTTTCAGGATTGTGTATCTTTTTAATATCCATTTTCACAGAACACTACAAAGGCGATACATTTAAAGAGAAGCTCTTCATTTGGTGGGTTGACATCACTATCTATGGATACTCTTCCAACCTACATAACAGATGCTGCCAGGAGAAGATCCATGGCCATAAGGTAAGCTGAACCACTAAGATTATTTTTATCTATAGACAGAACGAATAAATCTCAAAATGTTAAACATTTTTAATGTGTTCTTTTCTATACCTACTATACAGGAAATCTTTGGAGCTAAAGGACCTTAAAGAGCAGGAGAATGCTGAGTGGATGAGACAACACCGAGTCAGATCGCAAGCTATGAGCAAGGCGGTGGTAATGCGAGCCAAAGCTATGGACCCCCATAAAAGCTTAAAAGAGGTATACCAGGAGAAACTCAAACAGCACAGGTGAGAAATGTTCAAAAGAATGGCTTAATGCATAGTTTTTTAATGAACATAATGTTACTTTTCAAATGTACTGTTCTGTAGCTATTGGGCACCCCTGGCTTACAATCTGGTATGGGGTCTGTGAATTGTTGAAAACTCCAGCTGTAAAGGAATGTTCTGGGTCCGGTGCATGTTAAGCTGGATCAACAACATCTGTGACATGCTGTTTATTACCACATACAAGTTTGTTGGTGGTAGTTTTTGCATGTGATGTGTAACTGATTGTGAGTCTTTGTGTATGCAGGCAAGCTGATCTAGAGAGGACGAAAGATTATCAAAACGAACTAAAAGTGATAAAAACTCGAGTGACAGCTCGTCCTTACCTATTTGAACAGGTTTGCCAGGTATGTTGAAAGATTTTCTGAGATTAAAAGCCCAATAAATCCAACTTAGTCAAAGTTTATTGATTTCTGTGTTTAATGTTTTATTTTTTTACTATTTAGAAAAACGCCAAGGTTAATGCTGAACGCAGATATAGAGACACTTTGGAACAAGCAGGTTTGGATGAAAACTTTGTGCAGGCAAAAGGAGAAACGGATAAAAGCATCCATGTATCAAACAGTGTGGATGGTGACTCGGAGAATGAGGATCATTGCATCACAAAGAGTGAAACCCATCTGAGGTATGAAGGATGATTTTTTATTTAAAAAACATTCTTTAACAACAATGTTTTTAAAGGGATGAATTAAGAGATGGAGCCGCTCAAAGACGTTTTTTTGAATGATAACAGCATGTTGTGAGTTTACTAGTACTTTGAGCATGGTAAACTATTTGCTTTTCTAAATTCATCCCATTTTAAGCACAGCCAACGCAACCATGAAAGCAGCTCTTGTGTAACAAATTCAATAACTCTTGCCAATAAATAAATTAATGAAAATAAAATGGCAATAAACTTCAAGACAATTACTGTCTGACTTTACATCACCTGCTGTGAGCAGTGTTCCTGCTGTGCAAAAGCCATTGGTCTATATTTTTGTGTGGACTGGAAAAAATATTTATTTGCGGAACATCTTCAATTTCCTACATCACTTTTCACACTGTTTTTCAGCACCTTGCCCCATGAATATTGTATTTTTAAGTTTCTATATCTTTCTATATGTTATCTTAAAACATTTTATTATTCATGACTACATTAAAGAGTAAGTATCATAATATCCTTGAAATTACAGTAGGCTGACAGAAAGGAGGGGATTAGAGAGATGAATCGCAGAACGAATCATTTTGAGAGTCAGTCAAGAAGTAAGGTAAATAAGGTATAACTGCCTAGAAAATGAAAGTGTTTTTACACCTTGTATACGCATGAAATGTATTACTTTACTAATATTTTTTAAGTCGAATGAACTAAAAATTTTAAGGCAGCCAGGTTACTTATTTTTTTACAGTGTGGAGTTTTGTACATCTCTATGGATGTATGAGGACAAACAAAGAAATAAATGTTTGTCTGTGGCGCACAAGTGTGGTGTCATTAGGCATGACTAGACTATTTTAAATAAAGAATAACACATTACTTTCCATTATGCCATCCAGATCAGGCACAAGAACACTGTATTGTGTGCATTATATTTATGAGCGTGACAGAGCGGAACAAATCTGTTCAGCGTAGTGATTTAACAGCGTGTTTTAAAGCGTTTATCCCAGTTTAGCTGAGCGCTGTGATTGTACTTCCTCTTTAATGACCCATACCATATAAACTCAAAATCATAGACATCTTACTCAATGGAAACACAAAACATTAAGGGCTTGTGACATATGGACTGTCATCTATGAATACTAAGCTTTATTGACATTGGCATTAGACAAAGGTAACCATGCAAATATTATGATGTAGTGGTCTGATGTATACAGGGGTCTTATTTTCAGTTCAGGAAGTGGGGACGACAGTGTCGAAAAAGAGGAAGACAAAGAGGAGACCAAAAAGGAAGATGTATGCTGACAGAACATGTGCTTGGTGGTCCATATTTCATCGGTACAGAGAGACCGTGGTCGGACACTAAATCAATGACAGTCTTTTGTTTTTATTATTTCAGTGTTTAATACATTGTGTTTGTGTTTTTTAAGCTGGATTAGTGGTGCTTTGTAAGGACTGCAAAAAATATTTTAATAATGTAATTTTAACAAATTTGTACTGGGGAAATGACTTTGGGCTTTATTATTGCTAAGCTGTATTGAAATATGGCTTTAAAATATAAAAGGAATTATAAATGTTCAAGAAATTCCATCTGGGTGTCGTAACATTTTTATTAAATAAGAAAATCAAAAGCAACCTTAAAATTTATGATCGAAAATATGCTAAAGGGGATCCAGCAGAAAAAGAAAAAAAAAGGCACTTGGCAACCAAAGGAACTGCATATTAAAATATATTTGCTTGAGTTCTACTTACTGCACATTAAATAATCTTGTAAACCACATAAACAGCACTTGGATCTGCTGTTAGGCTCCCTCAAAGTTTGCAGACGGTAAATCGGGGAAGCCTTGCCCTGGCACGAGCACACCTTCTACCTAGAGTTTGTGAAAGAAGGTTCTGAATGACTGCTATAAATATAAACTATAACTGTCACAGAGGCAAGCTTTCTTCACAAAACTATTTGAATAAATACACAAATTACATTTTGTGTCAACACTTTTTAGCCCAAGACCCATCTGAAATTCTCATTCTAAAGTCTGGTCTATTCTGAGAGCCATATAGGACATCTCTCTGCTGTTGGAAAAAGAGCTTATGTTAGTGTATATATTATAACCGGTCTTTGGCCACATCAAGAGAATTTTACTCCAACTGGCCTTAACACTGAACATTTCTTCATCCCTAAGTTGCATTTTCTGTGATCTCCTGTTTGTAAAGAATTGGAGGAATTCATATTTTTGTGAACTGATGGAAAGTTCCAGTGTTTTTAGTTATTTTAGTACATTTCAAAGGCATAATTTGTACTTTTTTTTTAACATGACAATCTTCAGTGGGAACATAATTACTTTATATGAGCCGTGCAGCATCCAGTGCCTTTTAAAGCTTAAATCCCACTTTGAGTGAAATATGATTTCTAGTGTTGTATATTTGAGGATTAGTTTGCTTATTCTGTGGTTGAAGGACTGGCGACACAAAAAGCCTTGTGCTCATTGCGCTGAAATATAACTTAGACAATAATTCAGCCTGAGGCAAGTGAGGGTCCTTTTGAAAATTACTGGTCAGTTTAAAACTTACTTTAGTGTAGATATAAGTTTCAGTGCAACTTTAGAGTAGGACTGTGTAGTTCGCTGTAATGGAAAGGTCGAGGGGGTCAAGGCTTGGCCAGGCATCTGCAACAGTTAGACCCTGGTGGCAGAGTAATTCCGTATCATTGTGAAACCAAAAAAAACTCATACAGTACCCTTTTTCTTCCAGTGTGCAAGAGGTTCTGAAAATATAATTGTAAAAAGTATGCCATCTATAGCTAACACATTGAGTCTGAATCTATCAATCATTTTAAGAAATGTATTTTTTGTCATTTGTCTGTGGATGTTTTAGTAAAATATATAGAGTCAATAAAGTTGACTGGCAAACTCGGTGTCCATCTGATTCTGGCACATATTGAAACTGTCATTTAGTCATTTATGAAGCACTGATCCCCGTGTTTGAGTGACAGGCCCTATCTTGAGCTTTGAGTGCCAGATAACTGAAAGTTCAAGTGCTCTTGCAAAGTCACCATGGCAACTGTGCTCTCTTCTCCTGTCACATTGGCATCAAGTGCTCTGGGTCTACAGCTTCACAACTGAACGTGATAACATGAAATATATAGTTGTGAATCAGGTGGGACCTCATGGGTAACTCCCATTCCGAATGTAGGATCCCCCTTTATATTTTCAGAAGAAAGTTTGACATCTATATTTAAACATTTAAGGATGTTAAAAAAACAGCATCTGTTTTGCTCCATATCAGATTAAACACAACATATTAATCTGAACATATGTTCACAATGTTAAAAGCATTATCAGTTATGATTTAGATTAATAAATAAACACTTTAATATTTCAATCAGTCTTTTAAAGGAAACCAAATAAAACAAATTCATAATTCATTCAAATAATGTTGTTTAAAAACTGCTTATGACTCTTTTTATCTGTGGAAGGATGTTAAATTATTATATCCACTTCTTGGGTACAGTATACCATAAATTTGTCGTCTTGTATCTAGATTCTTGAAAAACACCAGTACAAAGATGTTTTTCTAAAATCTACAAAATATTAAGCTACAAAATATAAAGTTTGTTTTGGTACTAACATGTTGTTTTTTATCTAATAGAATCAAATTATAATGCCTTATGTAAGTGAGCTCACTAAAAACTTGTCTTTAAAAGACTGCAATTTATAAAATAATTGTATTTAATTTCATAAATACATTTTTATATTAACAATGCCATCCCAAGGTCTGTAGTTGTTATTATTCTGTTGAAGGCCAGACTGTCACCTGTAGGAGGAGCTATGGATCATAACATGTGCTCGTACTAGGAAAACTGGAGATCGTTCCCTTTAGTCTTTGTTTACTGTCCATATAAGCACAGGAATATCACAGGGATAAAAGCATTCCGGTCTATTAGAGTGTGATTAAATGAGAAAAAAGACAACATATTGACAATAATCTGCAATTTCAAAATGTTTCATACATATTTCAATAGCATCATTTTGTAAGAACATCAAGCAGCATTTATGAGGTTACATCCAGCAGAGAGGGGAGAGGGAGAAGATAGAGGGAGAGATATAGAGAAAGTGAGTGACTGAGTGAGTGCTTTAATGCGTGAGGGAGAGAGCGGGGGGAGCAAGGAAGAAAAGAGAGAGAGAGCAAACACAAGGATAGCAGGCTTGACATATACATATTCGCAGTGAACAAACACAAATCCTAATGCCAGAGAGAGACGAAGCCACTGAGAGAAGAAGGTCACCTCTAGAACACTGAAGGAACGGTATGTCAGCTCAACACTTCAGACTGTTTATTATGAGCATGAAGTCAGGATTAAGTCAGGATTTTGTCTATTCTTGGTGCTGGATATGGGAAAGCCTGTGTGTACAATGCAAATGGCTCGAAGACGCAGCTGAGAGTTTTGTAGATGTGTACTGATTTGTAAAACGTATTTGACAGAATCTTGAGTGTCTTATTTGACATTGCCGAATGATCTCTGTGTATATATTATCACTTCACAGGTGGGTCAAACGTGAAGAGCGAAACTCAGTGGAAGTCTGGAAATGGGAATTCAGGAGGTCCTGCTTTGAATTGACGGAAACACATTTTGATGCCACATTACTGAAAGTCGACAGGAGATTGTAGCGTTCCTGAGGGTCACAATGGAGAAGCTCTCTGAGAAAGAGAAGGGGCTGATCCGGGACAGTTGGGAGAGCCTGGGGAAGAACAAGGTGCCACATGGAATTGTTATGTTTACAAGGTAACGTATCGCTCACGCCACATGCTGGCATTGACAAAACTCAGTTGCAGTCGGGGATGATGCTGTGCTGTTTCGAAAGTTGCGAAACAGGGTTGAGTGTCAGCGTATTTCATGTAGGGCCGTAGCACATGCATCTCGATTATTAATATTAAAAATGTATTTTTCTTTCACAAACAATGAAACACAATACAAACAGAACAAACATGTAACATTAAACTGAATCACGATTGTTCGCCATAATCCAAAGGTTTAACAAAGCAAAATTTGTTTTCATTTGTCACTTAGCAGATGCTATTTCTGTGCATTCAATGACCTTGATGACATTTTGATCAATTCACATCCTCTCCTTGGAATCGAGCCTATGACCTTGGCATTGCCGGCACTGTTGCGCTACGGGGAACACAGCGAACACGCGAACCACAGCGTTTATTTCAAATTTCACAACAATCCTCCTTCAGTCTCCCGCTGTCTGTTGCTCTAGCCGCAGCTCAGTAAGAGGCTTGACTTGTTGCTTGGCGACAGGGAGCTGCAAGATCATTTTCATCTGAATCCAGCCTTCTCAGTGGAAAGATGCTCCTAACTATCACTTTCCTGAGTGTTTCTCTTCAAACTCACCATACAGGACATCAACTACTGTCTTTTATATAAGCAAAAGACAAATATCATTGTCAGAGTGCTCAAGGATTTGCCAGAAAGGCAGCTGTTGTCGAAGATGTCTGTGTCAAATCAATGTGTTGACTGATATGCGACATTTCTTTGATAGGCTATTTGAGCTGGACCCAGAACTACTTGCGCTCTTCAGCTACAACACAAACTGTGGTGTTGCACCTGAATGCCTGTCCAGCCCAGAGTTCCTTGAACATGTCACCAAGGTAAGCCCAGAAGTATTCTTTTTCAATTTGGTTTCATGTAGGACGGTCGGGATGAATATACAAACATGGGTGTTATAGGGGTTGTACTGTAACTAAATTCTGCAGGAACAAATTTGAATAGCCCTGATCTAAACATTACCAGAAGTAGGCCATGAGCCAGCTTGCTCCCGGGGGATTGTCCCAGTTATATGTTCATTGCACAGTTATATCATGTGAAACTTGCAGGGATAAATTCTGCAGTCCTAATAAATAAATATTGTTTGATTTCAAAATGCTGAATTTAGCTGAATGAAGACTTTACAAAAAAAATGTTACATTGTATGTCTACACAGGTAATGTTGGTGATTGATGCAGCCGTGAGCCATCTTGATGACCTACATACTTTGGAGGACTTCCTGGTAAACCTGGGCAGACAGCATCAGGCGGTTGGGGTGAAGACCCAGTCCTTTGCTGTAAGTACACAGCGATCTCAGTGTCCATGTTGACAAATGATATAAATGACAAATTACAGCCGTGACGCTAGAATGACAGAAAGACTGAGTTTGATGGATTTGATTCTTTCATAAGCTGGTCGGAGAGTCCCTGCTCTATATGCTTCAGTCCAGCCTGGGTCCGGCATACACGGCACCGCTGCGCCAGGCATGGCTCAATATGTACAGCTTTGTGGTGTCCGCCATGACCAGAGGCTGGGCCAAAAATGGAGAACACAAGTCCAACTGAAAAGGAGGTAGATGTGAGATTCACACCGAAGATACACTGAAACACCATACAGTATGTAACAAACGATTGCTATGGAAGTTCATCAGATGTACAGTTACAAAAGATGTTTTGAAAGAGCGAGGGGCTTGATTTATGATCTGCGTCGGCTGCCTGAACAGTCCTAACTTTGGTAGCTTGCTGTAGTCTGAGAATGTACGATGTCAGAGATACCAACGCACATGACGTTGATAATTCCAGGACGTAGTTTATGGTTGAAACTTCAAAGGTAAAATTTGCTTTGTACATATAGTCATGACTAAATGTATTTCCTCAAATATCTTAAATGACTGTCTAGATGTATTGATGTTTCATGTGAGCGTGTTAAACGCAGAGGTTTGACTATGCACATATGGGCTTGGTCAGCTTAAATAGTTTCGGACACCTTTTGGAATTCGATAAGGTCACTATAATTTTATTTGAACCCTATATTAAACAGGATGATTTTTCGGTAAACTTGTAGATTTAGAAGAGGGGTCAGTAAGTTCAGCATGGTTCTTATGAAAAACTCAAGTGTTAATAAAGATTGTGATCATTTTGAATGAAAAATCAGATATCAGTAGCCATAATAAATTATTGTCACCATTGGATTTTTTTTAATTGATCATAATTTAGGATTCCTGGTGATGAAGTTGATTTGGACGAGATGAAATGACGAGAACTGTTACATCCAAAATAGCTTTTGGAATTTTTAGACTGTTAATTTATCAGCGTGTGCCATCTCATAAGTTTACATTTCCATTGTATGAGATTATACTTTAAGCACTCACATACTCAAAAGCTTACTAACAACAGACTTGTGTAGACTGTTAATATTAACTGCTCTTGTGTGGACCTAAAGTGACTGTTACAGTATCATTTTAGCTAGATGATCTATTCACTTTGGAATTGTAGATTTGTACATTTCTATGTCAAACGATCCACTTTGGTGGACAAGAGCTAAGAATAATGACTTTTTTATTTAATCACCTTTTTGATGTTTGGTTTTGTTAGCAATCATTCTGAATAATATTTTTTAAAAAGTAAGTCATGTCATTTAAGAACGTACAGACTACAGTATATCTAGAGATTTATTTGTCACAATTATGAGCTATAGAAAAATGTTTAAAGCGATGAGAACTGTTTTGCTGCTATCATTTAAAAAAATGTTATGTCTTTGTAGAAATGTGGTCCTCTTTGTACAAGAAATATTTCTACATTTGAAAGGTTCTGGCCAAGTATCTCAAAAATGCATAGAGGTAACTGTGTGTCACAACTTGATATGTAAACATTTGGTATGTTACAATTGATGTGTTACTGTATATGAAAATACCTACTTTTTCTGTATATTTAGGTGTTTGTGGATTGATAATTTTATGTATTGCTTAATGGTGAACTATGATACTGTATTTGATTTGTGTAAATATACATTTTTGTCTCTCAAAGACTGTCCTTGCCAAAAAAAGTACCACCTGACGGCTTTCCAATAACATCTCAGATATCCGTCATTATAAGGAATGGTGGAACTTAAACAAGGATGAAAGGGGGTTCTTTGTGATTATCTCTGTTTATTGACCTCTAAAGAATTGTTTATGTGCAGTGTTTGCCCCGTGATTTTCCTCTTGATATTCTGTACTAAAGTGTCTCAATGTCTACCTCACTAAAGCAGCTGCTACTGAACAGCGATGTTATGACCTGACTCCTCAGTAACCAAAAAAAGTGATACGTCAATGACACGGTACATTTTGTTTCTTTAGCCAGTCACCAATCCAGCAAGCATCAGGATAACTGAAGGCTCTTTGTCAACATATGTGTGTAAAGCTTATTTGTAAACATGACATAAATAAAGATTATCTTACAAACATGCCTCTGATAGAATTCAATGATTCATGTTTTTTGCTGATGAAATGTTGTTTTGCTTTTAAATAATTTCATCATATGCTGAATGATCAGTTCATGTTTTTCACATTTCACCACATGTTGCACATGTAATCCCATTGGTTTCACATGAGAATTCACATGGGATTCACATGTTCCAAAAACACATTTCACATGTGAAAAACATGTGATGTTCATGTGTCTTTTCTGTAAGGGATGGTATATGTCACCGATCTAACAAACTTTATTTTGTCAAATTTATTGTCAAATTGTTAAATTGTAAAAAAGGTTTTCTGTAAAAAATGATTGCTGAATTTTCATGTTTCTGGACCAGAAAACACTGTGTGCGTGTGTGTGTGCGTGCGTGTGTCTGCTGCAGCAGCTCACATCACACTGAAGTGAAATCAGACGTCTTTTCTTGCAGAGAAAAGGATATTTCTTTGCACTGCCTGAATAATTCCCTGTCCCCTATATATTGCACCACTGTACATGCAATTCATATTGAAAATAATATATAATGATTTTCGGCACAGCTTCTCTAATGTAGGTGGCAGGTGTTTCAAATTCTATATAGCATTTGGCTGGATTCAATATTTAAGGACCAACTGATGTTGTGCACAACGATGTCATCAAAAATGTTTTATTGGCAGAAGTGACAGACAGTGAGTTTAAAATGCCTGTATATGTTCTAAATGCAAATTATGTCACAACATACTTATACACACCAAAAGCCACAAAAATTCAATGAGATTTTATTTACGGATTCAAAAATAAACACATTGTGTCTGTACATTTTCATTTCACGTTACAGTAAACGTATAGGTAGAATTCAACAATTTATTTTGCAGTAAAACTAAACAGAGATTACGTGCATTGCGCACAAAGAATACATCTTATATAACACTAGCACACTGGCTTAATGGACAAAAGAATAGCATTTGTTCAATGTCCCATTTTCAACAATACGAAGGTTACAGAAGAAATACTGTTCACAACCTTGCACTCATCTCTGTTTTTCTGATGTGACACTGTCAGACTGGATGAGATATTGAGGCAAAACTCCAGAAGCGAGAGCCGCTCGCTGAGTTTCTGGATCAGATGAGCCATTACTGGATTCAATTACATTGCATTATTGTAAATGTCTTGAAGGCTGACTGTCAAGTCTAAGGACAATCTGCCTTGTCTATAAGACACAAAACACTGCCTCCACATATTTCGTGGAGCCTATCCATCACTGGTCATTTGAGGGACAATTATGACATTTCTATTTTGAATTCATATGATACCACAAAAAAAATATATATATATATATATATGTATACAAATCTTAACAATGCCACAGAACAGAAGCCACAAGATAATGTGTTCTATATCCGTTCCTAAAAGCTAAATAAAGTAATGGCGAGACAATACAAGAGAGAGGGGGACTCGATAAAAGAGCACAAAAATAATCAAAACAATCCAAAAAAATCTTTATTTTTAGAAAGTCTGCAGTGTGTTTCGGAAGCAGGACATTGAAAATTGCCATGACAACCATGATAAGCAGAGTGAGAGAGAGAGTGTGGAGTGTTGTGTTTGTATTCTCAGACTGAGACAGTACAGAAGATTTATTGCGGAAAGAGTGTCGAAGTGACTTTGCATTGACTGGTTTCAGTTCAGATGTAATGATCACAGTCTGGTTTAATCCATTCTTATCATCCAAATTAACCTCAGTATTTAATTCCCTCTAAAATGTTATTCTGTCATTTGCTTACTCCCATGTTGTTCCAAAGCAACAGGACTTCCTATTCCTTAGATGGAACAGAGTTGTTTAGTAAAATGAGTTTAGTTGTTTATTAGAATGAGGAAAGAGTTGTTTATGTCTTGTTTAAAGGTCTCAAAACCAGGAGACACACACACAGGGGTTGAAGGTTTGCTATGTACACTACTGTTCAAAAGTTTTTTCAGATATGTTTAATCAATGTACATTACATAGGGAAAAAATGATGTATTTCAATACCATATACTGTCTTTATTTAATGTATTCATGCATTACTATTATTTTTTAAATCACAGTATACAGTATATACATTTTATAATAAAGCTGGGTTACACTTTATTTTACATGCCCTTGTTAGAGTGTAATTATATATTTAAGTACTGAGTAATAATAATTAACCATGTGTACTTAGGGTTAGTGTGTGGTTTAGGGTTAGTTATGTGTATGTATAATTCATAGTAAATACTATAGTAAATACATGTTCCATGTGTAACAAGTGTTACCTAAAACTGCTTTACAACAACTTTGTGAAAAGTGCTATGATTTAATTCAATTAAAGGCTTTTGCTCAAATGTTTGACACTTTAAAACAGACCGATAAGCTTTGCACTACATTACATTTGCTCTGTTGATATTTTCATCTGCACTGTAGTGTTTCTCATCTACACTGTTGTTTATTTCATCTGCACCATTTGATTTGATTATTTCATCTGCACTGCTGTTTATTTAATCTGCACTGTTGTTTATTTCATCTACGCTGCTGTTTATTTAATCTGCACTGCTGTTTATCTTATCTGCACTGTTGATTATTTCTTTGGTTTGCACAATTATTTCGGTTACATATCCCTTGCTTGTGAAGTTGTTTTGTGTATATATATAGATTTTGTATTTATCTGTAATTTGATATATTTTTTTGATATATGTTATTCTATGTTATCTGTATGCACCTAGGGTCTGAGAGTAATGCAATTTCAATCCTCCATTTGTATTTACTGTACATGTGGCAGAATTGACAATAAAGCTGACTTTGACTTTGACTTTTTTTTGACTTTGATATTGTTTTACAGACCAAAATATTATTGTGAAAACATAATAACTTCTTTAATTAGCAAACTAAAATTTGATTTAATAAATGAATTTTTGAAATGGATGATGAAAAGGCAGACATAAATGGGAACTACTTCAGTGCTGTTTAAAAAGCATCCCATTAAAAAGCACCACAAAAATAGGTCACTTTCACAAAAGCATCCCATTAAAAAGCAGCACAATTCTCATTATTGTTTTGAGTTTAGTTTATTATACACTACAATAAAAAAACGATTTTAACAGGGAATTCATAACGTTATTCTAATGTATTTTTTGGGATGCTCCCATTTGATTTGTCTTTTACATGTCTTACAATAGGTGCATGTCATACTTCTCATCTTATAGTTTATGTGCTCACTATACATTTAAGAAAGTTTCACAGAATGTACTTACTGTACAGAAAAGCAAGAGCCATGTTGTTCTTTCAACACCTTCCACAAGGAACCGGAGTTTGTGTCACTTTACTGTACATGTCAGCCTCTGGTGTTGATGCTCCCTCTTCTGATAAGAGTCCTTCTGTGACAAGTCTCTGCCAAAGTCTTCACACCTCTCCTTCATATGTCCACTATTTCCCCTAGGATTCCACTAATGACAGAACATTTAAGACGGCACGCTTAAAGAGGTCACATGCTTATCCGATACTAATTGAAAGTGTTCGTAGTGTGTTTGCCAAGAGAAATTGCAGCAGACTGTAACAGTAACTCCCAGGAGGTGTTCACACTAAACATTTATGCCAGAATTTAACAACTAATGTGCCACCACAAATCTAGAACACCATAAAAAGGAATTTCTCTTTAAAATTATTAAAGGGCCCTAGCATGGTCTTCTTTTGATCTCCATAAAAACATCAATGTCTGTGCATTATATAGTGTTTTGCAAGCAACATATACATCACAAACTTTGCCCATAGCCCTCCCAGTCAATAAGGTAGAACAGTGAGTATTCAAAGAAATGTTCACTTGCTAGTCTGGCTGACCATCAAGATCGGTGGTGGAGGAGCAAGATCCAGGAGTGGGAGAAATATGGCAATGAGCAACTTGCTGGTGACAAATTTAATTTTAAATTAAACTAAACAAGAAACTGAGCTTTTTTTTTTACAAGGCAGACCCTGGTTGCCAGACCCTCGCCCTGTACTGGATCTTTGGCTGCCAGATGGCCCTCTGAAGATAAACGTGGGCCAGACCTCATTGCCCTGTTGCATTCATTTATTACCAGCAGGCAGTTCTAACCTTTCAGAACTTACACATACCTGTGGAGGGTTTCTTAAGGGAATTTTGTGAACAAGTACCTAGACCAATAGCTTTGGTTTTGGCTGCAATATGTGCAATATGGCAGTTGTGGCTTAATGGTGACCAGAAGGTTGCCGGTTCGATTCCCAGTACCGGCAGGTAACAACTGACGTGCCCTTGAGCAAGGCACCTTACCCCTGTTTACTCCCCAGGCGCTGCAGTGATAGCTGCCCATTGCTCCCGGTGTATGTGTGTTCACGACTTGAAGTGTGTGTGTTCACTATTCACTGGTTGGATTAAATGCAGAGGTCACATTTCGGATATGGGTCACCATATCTGACAAATAGGTCACTTTCACTTTCAATATCCTGGTTGAGGCACTCTACCTGTCCATTGGTATGTGGGTGATAACCAGATGTAAGGCTTACATTAATGTGTAACAGTTCACAGAGATGGTGAGATGAACTGGAGGCTACAGTCAGAAATGATAGAAACTGGTGGTGAAAGTGCCTCTGTCGTCTCCATGGCAGAAGATGTGATAACATGCTTCAAAGAAATGGCAGATGACTAAATTTTCCCTAGGATAGAGGTCGATACCCAGGTGTAACCAGAGTTTTGCATTAATAGGGCTAGGTTCTACCACCATTCCAACTTTAACAAACCTTTTCAGTTGCACAAACACAGCATATGAGACCAGGCACAGGTTGAAGTTAAATAAGGGGATAAACAGCAGCAGTTCTATTCCAAGCATACGGCAGCTTGTTCTATTCCCAGGGGTTTTCACCTTCTGAAGGCTGCCTGCTCAGGAGGGTTGCTTAGGAGACAGGAGGAAAATGTCAAGCAGGTTTCCTTTTTTTCTTTCTTGTGTTGACACTTGCAGTCGTGTGCTTGTATGAAAGATTGCTTTCTCCACTGCTCAGCTCCACAACATAAGGGAACTCATCACGTTGAGCAATAGTCAATATTAGTAAAAATAATTTCTAAAGAACTTAACATTTAAATATGACGCAAATATATAGGTGGTTGTTTGTTATTAAGTTTCTTAAAAGATCTGTAGTTAATGCAGTATAGTTCATATTTGTAAGCACTGCACGCAGTTGAACACGTATACTTTTTTACTCTTAAAGCAACATTTTGAATGGATGCTAAATAGTTTACGATATTACGATTTGTGTACAATTAACACAATTTCGATCATCTTGGTTTTTAATATCACGTTTTTTGTTAATACTGGGATATTGTAACACCCCTAGTAGAAAGCGAAGCATACTTCAGGCTTAAAGGTGACTCTGTGCAACCGTCAGTGTAAACATACAAGTGCAAAAGAAAGCTTTAGTGTGCACACTTTACACCAGATCACTAGTATAATGATCTTGGTTTCTATGGGTTTAATATATCACTTATTGATCTTAAATAAAGTATTCCATGTACATGTTTACACAACTTCCGTGACGAGGCAGGCACACAACAGCATAATTCAGCAAACCACCCAATCTACACATCACTTTAAACAATACAGGACAAAGCACAAGGGAACAGGGAAAGTATATATATAGTGTCCAGATAATGAGGGGATTGCTGGCAGGTGTGGTGATAACAAATGCGGGACAGGTGAGGGAGTGCAGAGGATCATGGGAGATGGAGTCCATGGGGAACCTCAGGAGACAGGCACACTGTGAGACGTGTTTAGAACCCCCTTTTTTAAGTTGTAAACTCATGCACTCATAATTTAAGCGTTTATTTAGTAAATGTAAATAAAATACTTTTAATATACAATATTTTACATAATTTGCCTGAATATTGCATTGCATACAGCAATGTATTGCAATATACATAGTTGCATATATTTCTGCTGTTTAAAATCCTTTGAAGGAAAATGTTTATTTGAAGAAAAAATAGAGCATTACAACTAACAAAATAGTTTTGATATGATAAGATTAGCAGGCAAATCAGTTATAACCATCACTGTAAAAATATTCTAGCAGCTGGGGTGCCAAACAAAAACTATAAAACTATAAAAATCCTGTTATTTTACACCTAAAATGTACATTTCCACTTCCAGTAAATTTCGCATGGTAATACCATAAGCTTACTGAAAGGAAATCATAATATATGATCATCTGCTGTTTCAGTACAACAGAAAAAGAACCAAGAATCAAATAGAATTGTTACTAATTATAGAATAGACTATATTATAGAATTAATTATATTAGAAACAGCTTTATAGTTTAACAGCTTTTTATATGAGATATTTCTTCTATTCTATTATATGAGTCATCGGTTGCCTGATAAATCTAACAGTGAAACCAACAGACAACTCGAATTCTCTCTCTCTCTCACACACACACACACACACACACACACACACACACACACACACACACACACACACACACACACACACACACACACACACACAAATAATAAGGTTGACTGTACGCAGGGCCAGCCCAAGCAGCAGTGTTTAGTATGCATACTCACTGCTCTTCACAGCCTGTCATTAGAGAGGTGAGCTCTGGCATATACTCAGCCACATTTAACTGCTACAACATATTAATCACCACAACCATCAGGGAATTCCCACCATGATTGAAGATAAACACTAGCCAAAAGAATCCCATGAAATCTTGGCAAAGGTCAATTGTGTCTGCGAAGTTGAAACATCAAGATTAAATAGACAAAATGTATGAACTAAAAAATGGGATTGAGTGTCTCTATGCATAATACAGACGCTCATACCTTATTTCTTAATTTATAGAAAATATAATGCTCTTGCCTGTGACCAAACGTTAACTCCTACATTATATCACACATATTACATATAGATTCGTAACCCTTACAAAAAATGCTGTGACAGGATGCCATTGGATGGTAATACAACACATAGATGCTATAAGAACACATATAACATAACATTTACTTAGTAATGTAAAGCACTAATAAGCACACAGTGGTATACGCTAACTAATGGTACAGTGCCTGTGACGTTTTCTGATTATTTTATTTCAACATTGAAATGTACAGGACATTTAAAAACTGTTCTGTTGAAAAATTGATTTTTATGTAAATGTAGGCATGCAAATATGTCTGGGTCGGTGTCCATACATCTCATCCATACAGACTAACAGGATACAAACAACTAGCCCAATTTAGATCTGCAGAATGTTTCTGTTTCCTGGTTGTTTCTTCTGAAAAATGTTTAGAGATTTAGTCAGGCCTGCAAAAGAAAATGATAGCTGAGGCAAGAACCACTAAATACCCAAAAGCCTCTCGCAGACAGACTTTACAAAGAGTTAAGGTACGAAACAATTAAATACTAAAACTCTTTACCTTTTATATAGATTCATTTAAATGTTCACATTAATCGGTTGGTAGGACATGGAATACCATTTCTCTTTAGCCTGTAATTCATTGAATTTCACACATTGAACTGGAAACTTCCATACCGTTGAACTTGGTTCACTTTCTTTAATAAGAAACTGTTGAAGTCCTATATAAATCGAAAGGAACTGACATTTAGAGGAAGAAATCATGAATTTTAAAAGACTGCGTCGAAGCTCAGTGAAGTAGAACTTTAGAGTACATATTTTGTTTAGATTTTTTTTATGTCAGTGCAGCTGTTTTGCAGCATTCTTTCAAAAAACTAGTACTCAAATAGTAATAACATCTTGTGTGCTGGAAAACATAATTGGTAGTTATAAAGCGATGACCAGTTTTCAGATGACCACTGCCTGTCCTCTGGCACTGCAGGAGATTTAATACAGGGTACCGTTTGAGTTTCTGTGACTGAATTTGAAAAACAGAAATGGAAAATGTTTTATCAGACTCTCCATCAACAGAACAATTTTTTTCCACAACCACGATGCTGGTATGTTGTCGGTGGTTGCCAGGTCATTGCTACGTGGTCACTTAAGTGGTCTGAGTGGTTTAGGTCATTGTTATGTGGTTGCTATGATGTTCATGGTTGTTCCTTAGTGGTCCAAAAGAGCCCACTCCCAGCTCTCTGTCATATTCCAACACAATTTCACGGCAATTCGTAACTATTTTATGACGTGGATAATTCGTATGAATTTGTGCGAACTCATTTGTACGTAACGTTCTTCTTTCGCACCAGCGATGTTAGATTTAGGGCGGGGCTTCAGTATGGAGTTTTCTAATAATTGTATGTTTTTGTAGGATTCAAATCGTATAAATTCGTACAAATTAACCACCTCGTAAGACAGTTACAAATTCCTGTGAAATCAGGCTGGATATTTAATGGCTCAGGACCTTCTTTAATGTGAGTAGATGTTTTTGCCTGTTATATGATTTGAAAGATAAAAATGTTAATCACTTTGAAAAACGCAAAAGGAAATAGTACTAAAACGTTCAAATAAGATCGTACAAATTCATACATATTAGCCACCTTGTGAAATATGTACAAATTCCCATGAGATTGTGTTGTGCAAACCCTGAAGAGTATTAGTAATAGCAAGCCATAGGTACATGGAATAAGACACAACTGGACAACTTAAAGTTTTAATTTAGTTTTAAACTCTTAACAAAGAGCTGTGCTGTCACACCGCACCCTAAGACACATCTTCAAACTTCCACGATTGTGAACATCAACAGTCCGCATAAAACCAAATTCAATATCTAAAGGGTAACGCACAAGAGCACTGCTTATGAGAGATGTTTTTTCAATCAAATTGTGAAATTTTGGGCCAGAAAGTAGCAAATGCTTAGCCAACAAATGTGAATTGAATTGACAAGTACTATATGGGTAGTTATAGCTGTAAACAGTCAATTTACACTGAAAGAATTCTGTTAAACGGTTACTCTGAAATTGATCGTCTACGTCCGCTATACCACTCTTTAAGCTTGCGTAGGCAGAAGCATTTGTACTCATGTACTTGCGTAGAGTAGGTTTCTGGCTCGGAGTCTTGTTGAGAGGACGAATACTCATATACAAAATATATCACACGTTAGAGATCTCTCACCTCATTGATTCATTGTGGAATGCACATTTAGTTTTCTTGCGCTTAAAGTCCATGCAGCATATCGCAGGTCATGCTGGATTGTCAGACATAACTTTGTTTCTTCTTTTCTTAAGATCTGCTTCTTCAAGGCACAGCAAGAGAGCACGATACAAATCACAACTCATTTACATTCATATTGGCAAAAAATACCTCCACCCACCCCTTCCCCTCCAGTCCTACAACCACTAGCAGCAGAGACCAAGAGTACAAAATTTACTAAGAAAATTAGAGTGTTACAGAAGCCAGGGCAACACTTGACAAATCTAAAGAGAGCTGCAGGCTGGTTCGAGCGTGTGACAGAGGTGGGCTTGTAAACAACATGCAGTAGGAAAGTCAGGGATGGAATAAGAGTGTTAAAGCAGGATTAACTGCCTTCGTGTGCCACTTTCAGTTTGTCACAACACGTCCTGGAAACCGTTTTACCCAAAGCACTTTCCATAGATTTTTATCTTTTGATTCCAAAACATTCTTTTAATACATTGGGTGTCAGAAGATAAGCACTTTGTTTTTCTGCACTTATTCAGCAGCTTCACTGCAAGAAATGAATTTCTTACTAAGCATTTTTGACTTGTTTTGTAGTAAAAATGTCGAAATATTCATAAATCTAAGATATTTCAACCTGATCTCACAGGAAGTCGTAAGTATTTTACGAGGAGGCTAATTCGTATGAATTCATACGTTGTGACGAGTATGAGAAAACGTATGAGTAAGCAATACTGAAGGCCCTTCCTTAACCCTGACGTCACTGGTGCGAAATTTTTTGTCTTGTTTTATGACAAAATATAAAAATTAAGTAAGTTAGGACCAGTCAGTGAAATTTAGCGGCATCTAGCGTCGAGGTTGCGAATTTCAACCAACGGCTTAGTTCACCGCTCACCCATCCCGTTCGAAGCACTACGGCGACTGACACGGTACTGAGATGTTGTCAGTTTTCTGCGTCTTTGCCGAAGGAGATAACATATTTACAAAACACGCTCTGTAGAGCAGTTTGTCCATTTAGAGCTACTGTACAAACAACATGATGAATTTCATGTAAGGGGACCCGCTGTGTATGTAGATAGAAATAGCTCATTCTAAGGTCGAACAAATATAATGGTTCATTATGTAAGGGCTTTATACACCTCTGAACACATAGTTGTGTATATTACATTCCATTTCTGTCAATAGATCCATCTTAATCTTACACACTGGTCCTTTAAAACAAGCAAAACATCTACCAATGGAGTAAAAAATAATCTTGAATTAGGTATCAAGAAAAAGGTCAAACTAAATTTGACCTCTTGGTTCCTTACTTGTCTGGACATTGTGAAGGTTTTATTTTCTTTAGCATTTAAAGTATAATACCATCATCCACCACTTTTATCTTACATGGATGATTTTTTTGTTGCTTACCTCACCAGTGTTTTTTTTTTCTCAGAATGTACCAAATTGCTTATTTGGCCACTCTTAATGTTCCTAGGATCTTTCTGGTGGATTTGTTTTGTTTTTGAAGTCTAACTGTGGTCTGTTTCATTTACATAGAGATCTCCCTGGACCACATAATGTGGGTTCATAAAAACAGCTTCCAAATGCAAACACCACACTTAGAATCAACTCTAGACCTGCATGTTTAATTTATGAAGGAATTATTTAACAAAAAGCCCATACTTGTCCATAAAACAGCTTTTGATTTGACTGTCCAATTACTTTTTGTCCCTTGAAATAGGGGAAGCTACATATTAAAGGGCTGTAATTCCTAATCCCTTCAGATAATCTGGATGTGAATACACTCTAAATAAAGATGAGTTTTAAGCCAATATTCATATAACTGTAACTTGAATATATTTTGGTCAACCGCTAAATTATAAAAAATATGCCTCTGTCCAAATATTTATTAGGTCACTTTCCTTGTCATCCCAATATTTAAGAATTTTTATATATTTTTGCGAGAACGCATGACAAAAATGCTTAGTAAGAAATTCATTTTTTTCAGTTTTTCAGTTTGAAAAGTCTTACATTTCGAAGAACATTTCATATGGAATTACCAAAAAAGAGCAAAAAATTCTCAACCAAATGATGTAATGATTGCCATATTGACTTTAAACTGTAGTGCCGTTTGACAGCAGCATGTACATCAAAATGAAAAATAACCAGGAGAGTGATTGATGTACAATATGAAAGTGGTTGAGGTCCAGGGTGTTAATAACCATAACAATAATCGAATAATAGTAAAACAGATTAAAAAAACTGCGCCATCTCAGCATAATGTTGCACAATTACATAGCACTGCTAAAATACAAATATTGAGTAACAATAATCAGCACAAACTTTAATAGCAAAGGGAGCAATAAGCAAATCAGATTCGGATATCTGGAGCGCTGCTTCTCTTTGGAGCTCAGTACGCATAAAAAAGTACATCAAAAACCTTTCAAAATATGGTATTCTAAGCTTCAGTCGGCCATACTGCCAAACACCCATTAATCTGATTATGGAGAAAAGGAAAGTACAAGAGAAAATTGAACAAGTAGAAAGCATCGTCCAAACAAAGGAAGTGGACTGGTCTCTTTTTTAAACAGATCTTCGCTTTTATCCACTTCAGACGGAGGCTGCGGTGCTGTCTGAATTCTTTGAAAGTCCCACATTAAATCTAAAAGCTCATCAAAGTCCTACTAAAACCACCATCTTGGTAAATTCGCCGTCCGCCTTTGAAGCAGTTTGCTTGGCTGACCATAATTAGTCTTTTACTCGTACGTGGAGGTTGTCGAGGAACAAAAATTGCAGCATGGTGCCTCTTCATCAGCCACTAGCTAAGATGAGGCATGGGGCTCTAGCTTTGGGGCGAGGTCGGTCACTGGAAACCCACAGGGCTGTCCATGAAAGGGCTGGGGCCGCTGGGATTCGGGTCATCCTTGAGTTCAGTCTCCAAAGATTCCTCCAGATCTTTCTCCTCCTCCCCTTCGGCGTCACGCACTGAACTCTGACTGTTCACCATGGTGCCGTAGCTCTGGTGGGCCGGGGAGGGCATGGGAGTCAGACCCAGCTCCGGCTCCAGCAGGACGGAGGCTATAAAAAGCTGTGGGAAAGATGTAGAGGTGAGTAGGTGGACAGCAAGAGTGTCATTATCTCATAAGCAGCTTGTTTTGTTTACGTAACATGCTACACGTGAAGTGCCTTTAACAGGGTGTGTAGAAGCCATCGAGGAGAGAGATTAATTAATTTTATAAGAGGGACTTGAAATGAGTGTGCAATGAATGAAATGAGAGAGACGGTACATTAGCTGTGGTTGTGCTGGAAACGGTGCTTCTCTCTGCACTGCTGAAGCCTCCTTCTGTTGCCTGATCAGACATCTGAAACCAAACAAGAGCGCAACAGGTTTTACTGCTTGAAAATGGTATTCTCTCCAGGCCATTGCTCAATCGTGATTGACAGAATATTCTCAAATCCAACCTATAGTCATTTAAAACGAATTCACAATAAAAAGGCTGAAAGCAAAATTTGTAAAAGATTTCATATTAAGAAGTTTTTAGGATCATTGCATTGTTAAAAATGCATTACACGCTCAAAAAAGGTGCTTAAATAAGTTCTTCACCGAGATGCCATAGAAGACCCATTTTTAGTTCCACAAAGAACCATTCAGTCAAAGGTTCTTTAAAGAACCATCTCTCTCTTACCCTTTAATAAACCCCTTTAATAACCTGAAAAAACATTTTTTGCCACAAAGAACCTTTGTAAAACATAAATGGTTCTTTATGGAACCATTTAGACAAAAAAAAGGTTATTTTATGGCACCGTGAGTGTGTACTACACGAGCATCTTTTCTGTTATATCTTCAGGTCTCATTTTCTGCAAATAAACGCAAATAGAATAATATTTTTAAAATTTGGTATTATAATATTGTTCACAGAATGAACTAAGAACAATAATTTTACCTAAATACCTACCTATAAATAGTAAATTCAGAAAAACTGAACTGATGCTTTAAAACGGTCTCTTAATTATTTCTGCGGCTGTATATTTAATTGCCCATAAGTGGGCAGTACATTGTGTATATAAAAATCATGTCACGATGTAAAAAAAACCTTGTTCTTAATAGACATAATATGCTTAATGTGTTGTTATTGTCTAAAGAAATATTACTAATTTATCAATGAATACTACAATTTGACCAGCTATTAATCCATGATCTGAAACAACACAAAAAACTAAATGTCAACATGAAGATTTCCACAGCTGACCTGATAACTTGTTGATCTGTCAGGTCGTAGTTTTTTCAAACACAGGCCGAAACAGGAAAAGGCAATACAGGATATTAGAGTTATGAAGGTAAAAAGAGTGATGGGCTGCAGGGGACCTGCACAAGAGATAAACCATGAGGTTATAAATGCTAAAAGTATGACATAGTGGCAGTCTTGATCTTGTCTTAGTTTTTTTAGACATAAATATGACCCCAGTTTAAGTTTAAGAGTAAGTGGTAACCTACCCAGTCTGAGGACAGAGAAGAACAGTAGCCAGAACATGCAGAGAATGGGTGCCACCACCACTTGACTGATAGCGGCCGAGTGGATCCTCTGGCTAAGCCTTGTGGGTATATAGGCATAGTAGATATTATACCGATCTACCATATGCTTCAGAATAAGATACAGCAGGCCTGAAAATGAGCACAGTAAAATTAAAAAAACTCAATGATCTTTTATACAGTTATGTTTCCAAGTGCTGCCAGTTGGGTTCAGTTGCATAAAGTTTTCCAAACTACTGCACAGGTATAATACTGTACTTATATTTAACTTTAGCCAACAGCATTACCAAATAAACTCAGAAAATCATGATATGGACGACAGCGTATAGTAAATAAACAGTCATGGTGTCTATTGGTGACAGAACAGGCGTGGAGTGGGCGTCTGGATCTCGGCTAGACGGGCCGGAGCGTCTGGAAGACTACAGCGGGTTCGCACCTAGCGGCCATGTCACAGCGCGATACTGAGATGCTGTTGGAGATACGGTTCAGACGCCCACGGAGAACGAGGTACAAGAACATGCAAGGAGAGCTGTGGAAAAATGGATCCGAGGAAAATGAAAAGTACAGATGATCGAAAAAAATGGATTTGAGTGCAAACGAGGAGAAAGTAGGGGTAAAACAAAAGTTTGTTTTGTAGTACAGACTCACCAAAAGGTATAATAATGGGGCAGGTGATGCTGTAGGTCATACTGACTGCAAATATGCACATTGTCCAGGCATATTCAAGACCAAACTGAAACTCATAGGCTTGACTCTAAGGGGGAGAGTGGAGAAACTGGTTAAAAAAGATATGATAAAATATACCTTCAGATACACCTTCAGATTAAAAGATGTTTAACATCGTGATAAACATTTTAGTCAAGTTTTGAGAAGTAGTGTATATTTTAGGATTTTGAAAAGATCAGGTTTCATTGAAGCACACGAGATTCTTTTTGGATCATCAGGTTTTTTACAAACTTGCGGAGCCTATGCCAGCTCTAATGCATCCTGTGATAATTTAATACAAAAAAGAATAATAATTTAGATAGAAAAAAAACAGACACATTTGGACCTTTTATATATTTACATTTATGCCTTTGGCAGATGGTTTTATCCAACGCGACTTACAAATGAGGTAACCAGCAAGCCTACTGCAATATACAAAGCTAAGTGTTTTTTTGTTTTATTGTTTTTAAGGATAGAAAAGATAGAAAAGTAGAAAAAGAAATAGAACTCTGTATTAGTGAGTCAGGTGTTGGCAGCCGATTCTTAAAGATGCCTACAGAATCTGCAGATTTTGTTGCAACAGGCAGATCATTCCACAGATTCAAAGAAGGTGTGTGAGAGTGTTTTTTCCCTTTTTGGGATGGCACCACAAGGCGTTGCTCGTTGGCAGAGCGCAGGGATCTGGAGGGTACATAAGTCTGTATAAGCGAGTGAAGGTAAGGGGATGCCGAACCAGTAATGGTTTTGAAGGCCAGGAGCAGAGCCTTGAATTTAATGCGAGCGACTATAGGGAGCCAATGTAACCTGACAAAGAGAGGAGTGACGTATGCTCTCTTCGGAATGTTGTAATGTTGTTAGTACCATTTGTTTCTAAGTACGTGCAATCCCTGGGATCGAACCCATTACCTTGGCATTACTGGCACCATGGTCTTACCACTGAGCTACAGGAAAGATTATGTAAATGTAAATGAATAAGGCAAATTTACAATTTTGTCATTTATGTAAATTAATTAGCAAACTAGATGTGACCCCGAATAGTCAAAGATTCGATAGCAGGAGCCTGATTCGACTATCAATCTTACAGTCGAATCTTCGCAGAGGTGTTATGGAATGGGGATCATGCCATTTTGGTTATATGGGCAATGAATTAACACTTTATCTGTAAATGCACGTAGTTCGTTACTTAGACTGAACTTTGCGCTGCATGATACAAAAAATAATAAAGTAATATAACCAAAATCACGGCATATAGCAAGCTCGCCGAAGACTTTTGGAACTTGTCACTTGTCAAAAATGTATAGTACAATACAATACAATGTAAATCGCTTTGGATAAAAGCGTCTGCCAAATGCATAAATGTAAATGTAAATGTAAATGCGCTGTACCCTTGTTAACTACCTTGTGTCGTCCTCTCACACACACACACACACACACACACGCGTGCGTGCGAGTTGACTATTAGGCAAGATGTGACAATTCGACTATGTAAATCCTTAATCGGGGACACCCTTAAAGGGATAGTTCACCCAAAAATGAAAATTCTGTCATCATTTACTCACCCTCTTGTCATTTTAAACCTGTATGCTTTTCTTTGTTCTGCAAAACACAAAGGAAGATATTTGGAAGAATGTGAGTAACCAAACAGATCTCACCCCCCATTGACTCTCATAGTATTTATTTTCCCTACTATGGCAGTAAATGGGGGATGAGATTTGTTTGTACTGACATTGTTCCAAATATCTTCCTTTGTGTTCATCAAAACAAAGAAATGTATACAGGTTTGAAATGACAAGAGGGTGAGTAAATGATGACAGAATTTTCATTTCTGAGTTTAAAGCAATCTTACTATACAGGATCACTTACTCTTTTAACATGAATGCGTTCAGCTTTAGATTTGGCGAAACAAAGGCGCAGAGAATACACCAGCAGTGCAGGAATACGCAGCAGCTCCATAGCCGTTCCTATCAGGCTGGATGTGATCACGTAGTTCACAAAGAACGCCCCATTGTCAGGTAGAAACACACACCTGAGAGGTCAAAATGAAGCAGATTATCTCATATCTTTAGTTTAAATTAAACAAAATAGGTGGAGATTTAAGGAGGAGCAAACACTTACTGGAACTTCACATCTGTTTGATCTAGGAAGTGGATGTCAAAAAGCCACCTGAAGAACAAATTCAAGCTGGAGAGCAAACATGGGAATTTATTAATGTGTTTACGTTATACATTGGCTCTACAATGAATGTTGACAACATTCTGATTAAAATATCTTTAATATAAACTGAAATGAAACAACATTTTATTAAATGCAACATATGAAACTAAGTGTCCAAGCAATGCTAGCCTAACAAACTACTTTGGATTCAGATAGGCAGGTAGCATATTTACCTGGACAAACCCAGTGATGGCAGAACGATGACCATGAAGACAAGCAGGAAAAAGCATTTGTGCATGGTGACCTGATTCTCACTGGACCTGAAAGAGACACAAGCAGCTTTACCTGATTGTTTTTCCTCCAGAAACTTAAATATATAGGTTGTTTTTTTACTGTTTTACTGGATAATATGCAAACATTTTTAGAAATGTCCCAATGGTTTTGTGTCCATACAATAGAAGTCAATCTGGACCAATGTTTGGTTACCAGCGTTTTTCAAAATATCTTCTTTTGTGTTCAGCTGAAGAAATAATGTATTATTAAGTTTGGAATGACATGAAAGTGAGTAAATTATGAGTAGTTTTGGGTAAACTATCCCTTTAGTTCCTTTATCTGAAAATACATATTTAGGTCAATTTCATACAAATATGTCACAGTGATGGCATCTGCTGAAGGAGATGTGGTGCAATTGACTATATTTTAATAAAAAAAATTAAAAAAAGGTCTTTAAATAACATGACTAAATTATTTATTTACATAAACATAAACTGTATAAATCTTTGATGTTGTTTACTTTGAAATGTATTTCCAGTGTGTATAAAACCCATATTCAAGTGGAGGAACCACATTTGCAAAATACAGAAGATTACAAAAAGTATATAATGTGACTGCGTGAAAGATGCCGCCAGTGTGCATATGATTATTCCCTTGTTATGATCACTATGACAACAAGACCGGAGAGAAAAGCAGAGAGTGCAAAGAATGAGGGACGCCGTGTTAACGTGCATGGGTGGGTGGGAGACTGAGTTGGGGGTTGTTCTGCTGTTATGCAATATGTTTGTGTGCTGATATGAGCATGTTTATGCAATACATCAGCTGAAGTAAAGACTACCAAAACCACAAACTTAATCACCCTGGTGTTAGGGACAATGATGTATCTTTGCTCTGAGTCATTACAAGTCAAATAAAAGAATAGTTTTTCTGATGGGTTTCAAAAACGCCAACCCAAAACCACAAGAAATTCAAAATTGTCTATATTTCTAATTGTCACCTTTTCATTTAATGTTTTTCATCTATGTTTTATGTTTATTGTTTCAATAATATATTATATATATACACATTTATATACATTATTTGTTACTGTCTATAATTTAAGCTTATTTAAAGTGAAAGTATAACATGTTTGTATATAGAATCTCTACGGACCGAAATGGCATTTTATATACATTTTGGTGGATTGCAATAATGTTTATCGAATTGATTATTAGCAATACCTGTGCTATCACTTGATATGTTTCTACAATATCAGCTCTGATGGATTTTGATTTTATTAAAAGATAGAAGATACGTTTATTTTATTTATGTGTTTAACTGATAAGGGAAATTCCAACGTTATGGATGGGACGTTTTGCGTTATGGATGTGACATATAAATGCTCAGAGAATGTATTTGTTACCAATATACTGAACCATCTTTTAATATTTTACTAAACCCTTGCTGATAAAGTCAGCAGAAAATTATCAGTCTATGCACAAGTTTTCTATTTTAAGAAAAGGAAATAAACGTGCGTTGTAGATGTGACAAAAAAGGCACTGTTTTTAAAGACAAACTTACTTTGTATGATTTCTGTAAATTAAAATGCACAAACCAGAAGCAATAATACCCAACAAATGGAGAAGAGATGGTTCTTCTTAGAACATGAAATAGTTACTATAATTTAATTTCCATGTGTCCAGTCAGGAGGAATATGTAGTGTTATGGATGTGACAATCCTAAAAATCAATGGCACTTAAGTGACTATGGAAAAACATGCACTAAAAATAAAAAAGCTTCAAAAACTTTGAGACCACACATGGGTATTTGAACCGCCAAATGTTGACATCTGCACCATTAGTATGGTGAAAAACTTTCTTTTTTCATGATAAGGTTGACATTTGCATGGAAATTCCCCATAACTTTATTCAGAAATGTTCAAAGTCAGAAAGTGGAAACAGTATCATACCTGGTCCAGTGGTGCTCAAAGAAGGATGAATAGTACACTATGAAGGGCAGAAGAATGGAAAAGGCCCACAGGAGCAGAGTGGGGAAGAACTGGGTAATTACTGGGTTCTAGACAGTAGAAGACAGTAAAAGATCAAATTCCAAACATCCAACATCCGAAAAACAACACTAAAAAGCACTTTTCGTTTGATTTAATGCTCTAATGTGGCGTAATGCAACCGTACGGCTATAAAAGGGCTTTGATGGTCACTGACCCTGAGGCTTTCAACTGGCCGAGTGACGTTGAACTTGTCCATGGTGTTTACAATGATAGCCGGGGTTGTGAGAAAGAAGAGCAAGAGGAAGAGCGCGATGTTGAGCAGAACGCAGCGGAGCCACCAGCGCGAACCGCATACTGACAGATTTTCCCTGCACAGACACATCCAACAATCAACACGACAAGGTCTTTACAGTTCAAGCGCATCACGTGAGTGTCCTCTCCAAGAAAAAGCAGGCTACTGTTACACAAAAAAAGTGTGCATATGCATAATAAAAGCATATCATTCACAATTAGATTTGTGGAAATGCAAACAAACGCCTTTCGAAAGTGACGCTTTAAACTATAATTTTCCAAAACCGTTTACTATAAATGTAGGAACACTAAGTGCCACAAAACATCAAGCCTACGGGCTACGTTAAACTGGAAAACATTCACACTTCAATACATTTTTTTAATAAGAAGCAAACATGCTACAACATTAGAGCTTATGCCCATAAAAAGAATTCAGACAACACACACACACACACACACTTGTCCAGTCAAGCAGAAAGACAGGCTGACACTGTCCCCCCACACAAACACCCACACACACTAACACTCACTCAATATATGATTCTCAACACGTATTATGTAAGAGATATAATGGCTTTCACTGTGGCTGTCTAGGTAGACACTCAGATTGAGACTTAATTTATCCAATTTCATCTCTTCAATCCAAGTGTAATAGACTGGAACAAAGCGTGTCAGGAAAAATGTGTATGACTTTCAGATAAATGTTAGCTGTATAACTGTATACAGAAACGAACTTGAGTTTTTGTCGCTTTATTTTATTAAAGAGAAATAAAACACTGTACGGACTGTAAATCTAACAGGAAGTTGTTCACAGCAAGGTGCCACAATAATGTTGATCTAGAAAAATTGTCTGGAGGATTCAGACATGTTCTCAGCATTAAATATTCAGCAAATGGTGGTGTTTGATTTTACAGTAAGTGGGGTAGGCATGCCAACCCCACGTTTTTTAAAAACTGCATATTTGTCTGTTTAGTGTCAAGGTTACCATTTCTTTTGAATTGATATCAAAATAAATATAGGTGAGAAACACGAAAAATTACTAATAAATAAATAATAAATGAAAGGTTTGATTGTTACACTAAATAAACACAAATAAAAACGGTAAAGCTACAAATGTTTTTAGTATTTACACTAGCGGTCAAAAGTTTAGGGACACTTGAGCAAAATGTTTCTCATTGTTTTAAAAAAAAAACTTTTGATCTATATATTTTTTTATTTAATAAAAAATGTTTTAAAAATGAATAACTTTGACTGAATAATTAAGAAAGAACAGCCAGCAGAGAATAGATAAAAAAACCTCCTTTAATATTGTTTAAAAAGCATCAGCAAGAAGCTGCTTGATAAAATTACATGAAAACATTTCTGCAAATTCTAGTCGAAAGGTGACTACACTGAAGACGGTAAAATATAACATGTTTTAATTTATTTAATTACAACATAATTCCTATAGTTCCCTGTTTTATTTCATAATTTTGATGAGTTTATTATTATTCAAAAATGTGGAAAAATATGAACACATAAGTGAGTAAGTGTCCCAAACTTTTCACCGCTAGTGTTGTAACAATACAGAAAGCATACAATATTTACATTTTAAGCAGTGCGCTACTAAGCAGTGCGTTACAATATATAGCTTATATTATTTTTACTTACCAAATGATGTCACTTGGGGCAGGAGCATAAGAAACGCCCCATTGATGGGAACGCAACACTGTTGTGATGCTGGACTGCTGGGGTCTGTGGCGGCAATGAGGTCTGTTGTAGTCTTTTACAATCCTGTTTGTACAAGTTTGAAAGAAGTGATCTAATAACAACTAATATCACCACTTGTCATGAGCTTTATAATAAAGTGCACTGGATGCTGATTGATCAATGCAGTATTCAAGTTGTACTAAAATACACAACATAGTAACAGTTTTGACAAAAAACACCTGACCACCCTTCGGCTGTATTTGGAAAGACCAAATATTAGTTTATTTACATATGGCAGACTCAACATTTTCTAATGGAGGGAGACCTTTCATATTTTTACTGTACTACATTGTGAATGTTGTCACAGTTAAAATGCTGCATGTTGTGCCATCAGTCTTTTTTTGCCATGAATATAGCCATATAGCTAGCGAAATATACATTTTACTGTGCCTTGTTGCTTAAACACCTTCCCCTGAGTTGTGTATTTATTATTTATATAGTATTTTTCAGTTTTCATCACATATTGCTGCAAAACAGCTTTACAGTAAATAGTGCATATACATATTAGTTTCTTTTAGGGATGCACAATATTATCGGACGATAAATGATCATTTTTAATGTTATGGGTAATAAAATGAGCCAATAAATTATGAATCATTTCCTCTTGTAGTCTTGAGACCTGTTAGACTTGCAGCCGCAGTAAGAATACTGTTCTCATTATATTAATATTGAGATACTGTACATCGGACAATATATCGATTATCGGCTTATCCCTAGTTTCTTTGTAAGCAAAAGGGGGTTCGAAACTGTATACTCACATGGTCTACGTTTAATAAATACATTTATTTTCCCATTCTTTTTTGAAATCTTTATTTTTAATTACATAAATCAAATGGCTAAAATATGAATCCATTTGTATAGCTATTTACCTTTAAAAACAGCTAAACAAATAATCAGCTTTGGCTCCAAATAAATGTTTCTGTGGCTGTACTGGAAGATCAACATGAAGATGAAAAATGTTAATAAGAATGAAAAAATTCAAATTGCCCGACCTTACTAATAATGTAATTGAAATATTCCATCATCTCTCTCTTTTGTTAATGATTATTTCGTTTATTTAAATGATTTAGTTTGTTGAGTTATTTTAGATTGTGTAAACAATGCAAATGGTCGTCTGCCTTCTTGTGGTGCATTATGTATCCTCATAACTCTTACAGTTTTTTATTACAAAAACTTGATGTCAGCTCAATGGTTCAAATATTTGTATATGTCGAGTTAAATAAAATCCCTTAACTCATGTTTCATGGTGTTCATTACTATATATAAAAGCTGCATAAATAACAGACGTCATGTCCACTCAACACTCACACTGCGGTCATTCTCTCATCTCTGAAGGTAACAAAGGCAATGCCCAGCCTCTTCATCGAGATACGATTCTTCTCCGCATTAAACTCATCTGTCAGTTTCTCCTCCAGCTCGCTGTAGTACTGCTCGGCATCCACCTGAGGAGAAGACAAGAAGATTTCAGATCTGCTTTAATTTGTAAGCGACACTGACAGCTGCAGTTCTGACCGACAGTTGGTGTGTGGTGGTCTCCAGTGGCCAAAATGAGGAGCTACAGTACCATCCACACCATGCAAGGATGTCAAACCGAAAACACAGAATGGTTCGTGAAAACTGCATTCTGAATGATCCACATCATAGTTTGTACCATATTTTAGTGCTTACACCAAAAAGGTATAGAGGCAAGAACACTGATGTGGGTGTAAGAATGTATAAAACTTTAGAATTACTTTAAAATAGATTTCTAGTTTAATCATGTTATCAATGTATTTCAGCATATCAGCCTGTCAAGCAGTGACCTCATTGTTGTTTATAATGTGGTCAACCTTTACCCACCACCAATGGCTTACTGCAATCTTAAATGGCATATGTGGTATAAAGACACGCGTGTCCTTCATTTTCCTATAAAGAAAATGAGAGAGTCCCTTTTTTCCCTCTGTAGTTAGCTCCCCTAATTCCGTGTAAACAATCTGTATATATACCAATGCAGCTATTCATTCTGTCAAGTATAATGAATACGTGAGAGGCGTGCACCTGCTCAAAGCCGCAAACATCACAGCAGAAGATCTGTGCACATGGGTGCGTCTTTATCATGATCCTTCCCTCCTTCTGAGCTTTGGTTGTAAAATACAGCCGACCTTTCATTGCTTTTCGTCTGTAAAAGATGAAAAATATGAAAGCTGCTGATCTGATGGGAAACAGGCAACAGCAGATCAAACGATAAATGTCTCTCTGCCACCCATTGGCCACAGATGAAAGTGCTGAACGCACATGCACACGCTTGCACGGTGCACTGGTCCACAACATTAGCAAAACAGTATCCTAATAAAACATTTCCATATTAAACATTATTGCACTCCTAACCCTAATCTTTATAAGGCACAAAATTCAAGCTGTTGTGAATAGACCATACTGAAATTAAAAGCATCTCTAAAGGATTTGCTCAAAACAAACAGGAGCTAATATGAAATATTAATGTGAATCAGCTTAATGACACTGGAGATTACGATTTGTGAATGTGTGAATGACCTTTCTGAGTCCAGCTTCATCAGCTTTTGTACGTCGAAGCAGAAACGGATGTCTGTGACGGTGCAGCTTGGGTAGGCTTCACTATTAGAAGATCAAAGAGACAATATTATATAGGGGGACTGGGGCAAGTTGTCACATGTTTACTCTACTAAATATGTATTACTATTATCGGCATTTCAGACTAAAACATTTATCATATGCATTTTATAAAGGAAAATATTAAACGAAAGTCACTGATCAGCCAAATGATTTTTTTGGGCTAACAAAATGTTGTTTTTTAAATTTACTATTTATGTTATTTTTTTATATAAATAGTAGAAATGACAACATACATACACTAATGCTGTGTTCACACTAAGAGCGAATTGAACTATTCGCGCGAGTAATTACAGACAGTCGATGCAAAAACACGAATAGAAATAAATTCTTGCGGGGCGATGCGAATGACGCGAATTGGGCGGCGCAAATATTCGCCTCGATCGCGTCTTCCGTGCAAGTTTAAAAATTTCCCCTTTTTTGCAAAGAGCTCATTGAGACATCTGGTTTGACACATCCAGATGCGTGAAGACACTCGTTGTGTGATGTTTTCGGGAAGTAATCCCGAAAGTAATGCGATGCGAGTAGTGAACAGTGTGGTGAACACACCATAACACGAGACAACTTGTCCCAATCTGACAATTATAAAAAATGCTTTAGTTCTGAATTAAAACCTTCATTAGTCAACCTTTGTTTACTTGTTTAGCAAAGGGCATTTTAAAAAGATTAAAATATATAAACAATTTTTACAAATTCAAAGTTTTGAACTGGGTGTTTAAAACCAACATAAAAAACAACTGCTAAAGAAAGCAAGCAATTGTGTAATTGGATTGATGGTTAAAAACTTTACTGAAACTTAATATTCAATATTCAAATATTTAATATTCGTGGAGATCAAGCAATACTTTTCATGTTATGGTCAACAGTACTCACTGCAGGTGTTTGGTGATCAAGCCGGGATCAGAGATTTCTCTAGGAATGGATGTGATCATTAAAGTTCTAGCTACCTGCAATAAAAATGAAATAAAATACTTTTTTTGGACTAAATAAATAACACATTTGGGTTTAAGCTACAACACCACAACAAGCCCAATGAATTGAGGTATCATTCATGTCCATTGCACAAATAGTGTGGTACAAGTTACGTGTCCTATGTTTAATACTTATCAAAAGTAACCTTTGCTAAGGCAAGCATCACTAGTCATAAGGTTAATATTTATGGATTACTTAAATTTTTTACCAATTACTTAATAGCTAAGACTACATAACATAACAATTAGCATTGGCATTACGTTTAATGCATCCACCAACCTTTTCATCCTCTCTGAACTCGAGTCGTGATGAGTGATGTGCCATACACAATACAGTTATCACAAAATATAACAGTGCGAAGATACTGTGTAACCAAAGAAATGTGTTTCTAATGCAAGAGGAAAAAGACAGATTTAGATCAACATCTTCATAAATAAATACAGGGATATGTTTCACATAAAGTACATAAAAATGACCTACTGTGATGGGACGTTAACTACTGTTGTTCTGCCAAAGTTCTGAGGGCTATCTTCTGAAAAGCATCAAAATAAACAACTTGCGTTAACATTTCATGCTCTTCTCACACTCCAGCGTCTAAAATAAAACTCTAAAAGTAATTTACGGCGTGTGTGGTAAAGCAGGAACTGTGAATGTGGAATTTCTCTGAACCCCAATCATTATGCTTTGGGTTTGGTTGCTATGAAAAACTTGTGAGCGTGCTGGTTTATTTAACAAATACAGTGTCGAACGGTTGCATGGAGATTACAGTTAGTGTCAAAACCCCCAGCTTATTCTGACCAGCCGGCCCCGAAACGTTACCACAGATCGGTCTACCACACATCCACATGCAACAATCGCTCACCACTCTTTTAGAGGTCCGCAGTAAAAATCCTGCCACCAAGGTCTGCTAAGTCGTATGAAATGCTTATTGCAGCCATGAGAACAGCACGAGGTAACGCCTGTGGCATTCCCATATTTAATTTGGCCCGTTCTAACCCTCTGTCGTGCCACCCAAACATCTTCAAACACTGTAGGGTGGTCTGAATTATGCTTTTACACAGATCCACTAATGGATGGTTGAGATCAAGTTCTTCTACATGTTCAGGAGTTTTCCCAGGCCCTTCCTAGAGTCATTCATAAGCGGGCCCACACGGAATCTGCACCCGCAGAACTTCCAAGTATTAAAATAACTTTAAGCGTGCCCTGCTGTTTGCATGTTTGTTTATTGTATATGTTGGCGAATATATTTTTGCTTTCAGCTTACAGCAAAAGTGTAGTAATCTCAGCTCTATTTAACACTATTTGTATGTGTTTAAACCACAAAATCAAAGCAGAATAAAGATACCTGCATACATTATACCCCCCCCACTCAAAATGGACCACATTTACATTCCTATGTAAGTTTCTGGTGTAGACATTAATCAAAGCGTAATCAATTCTTATAAGATGTCACTTGTGCCATGCAAGCTAGTATTGGATAACATTAACCCATAGTCTATATATTGCTGCTGTCAGACTGAAAACTCATATCTCCATTTTTATGATTTGTTTTTTTTTCATAAATAATTACTGTTGGTCTCTCTTCATGTTTGTCTGTGAGTTTTGCAAATATGTAACCAATAAAAAGTATAGCTTCTCAAATTTGGCAAGTTTTTATTTGTTGAAAAAATGCTGTGTTTTCTTTTATTTCCTGTTAAGTGGAAGTTTTGGAGATACAAGTTTTCAGTCCGACAGCGACGATATGTATATTTAGCTAATCTACATTCAACTGTCATTTCACCAAACGTCCAAAACTGACACCACTGTTAGAGTCTAAAGTTATTTTGCTTATTTGCTTTAATAAATAAAGCAATGTTTGAAAGCACACAGTGTTTACACACTTTGGGAAATCAAATGGCTTACTTATAGTTTTTGCACATATAGTTTTGTGGATAGTTCACCCCCAAATAAAAATGATGTCATCATTTACCTCCCTCTTTTCATTTCAAACCTGTATGACTTTCTTTCTTCTGCAGAACACAAAAAAAAGCTTATTTTGAAGAATTTTGGTAACCGAACAATTGTGGCAGACTTCAATAACTTCTATTGTTTGGACAAAAAAAACAATGCAAGTCAATGGGTACCGCTCTTGTTCGATTATCAACATTCTTCAAAATATCTTCTTTTGTGTTCTGCAGGAGAAAGTCATACAGGTTTGAAATGACAAGAGGGTGAGTAATTGACATGCTTCATCTGCTTCACCTTTATCTTTAACCATCTTTTTAAATGTGTTAATAATATCTTAAAGTGAATTCAGAGCATATAAACTATAAACTTGAAGCATTTTAGATTTGTTTAATGTGCTCTAGTCAAAGTCAAAATTCTATCTAACATGGCTGTCTCGTAATTTACAGCATGTCAAAATAAAGTCATGACATCAGTCCATCTTTTTTACAAGTAATAAAGAAATGTTGTTTTAAAGAACACTGCCTTTTCCTGGATACCAAACGTGTTGTGTCTGTTGTCATGATTCCTCTGTGGCTAAGCACTAGCAGAGTAAACAGTAACCAAGCAGTTCCGAATGTGGTGGAGTTACCGAGGAGGTTCCCAGAGAGGTTGATGGGCAGGATGATGGTGAGTGACAGCAGACACACCACCATCATGAGCAGAATGATGTGACGCTGGAAAGACAGGTACGTGACCGCATCGATGCCACATTTAGTGCGGATCTCTTCATCTCTACAGGAAAACAAACCCATTTAATTATTATGAAATATCAAATCTCAGAAAATGTTATGCTGATAATCTGTAATAAAAATGCTGATGCTTTTTACTTGTGCTCTCAAACCTTTGAATCCCACCATATGTGCAGCAGCCTATTGGTAAGACCACACAACTTCAAGAGGGCGTTTGGTGCAATTATGCTTACAAGAAGCACTCATACACACCAAAAACAGTGAAAAACACAAACACACACACACGCCCCTCTAGCCTCGCCTCACACGGAAGCTCTCAGCAAGGTCTCCAGGGAGTTCAAGAAGCTTTTAAAGCAACCAGCTAAAAATGGCACCAACATGCTATCCCAGTCTCCCAAACAACATTTCAGAAACAGTCAAGCTGCCAGTTTACGGTACTGAAAAGCTTTTAAGACATGCTGGGAAACTACCCGGTAAACCTTTGCCCTCGCCTTGTTTTCCCTTCCTAATGAAATACAACGTGAGCAAACAGGACACCGGTTGATGACATCACCATTTCTTACACACTTACTTCATGTGGTACAGAGATGAGAGCCAGGAACAGAAGCCCTATAAAGAGAGACAACGGTGTCATAAAAAGGTCTGGCACATATGAAACAGGCCGGCACAGAGCACATCTGGCTTGCTAAACGTCTGCTAGAGTCATTTGAAATTCAAGTGAACACAAATAGTCTAACAAATGGAAAAAGCTACGTAAAACACATGCTGAATCTTTAACATGCCTGCCATGATGTGTGTAGCTGTCATGCACATAAAACACAAGAGGACAAAGTTAGGTCAGAATACAAAGGGAAAATAGGGTGACACTAACAATGCTACAAGGCTGTTTGTTTTGACATCAGTTTTGGGGTGACAAACAGCTGACTGATACTGTACATGTAGGCAGATTGAAGTTGTCTATGTCCTCTATGCGTGTATACATTGCAGCAGCAGTAGCTCCACAAAAAAAGTGACATTAAAAATGTGATCTACTACTTGTGCAGTCTTATTTGTTTCTGTGTGATCACACTTTTATTAACTGTGTGGTACTGTTTTTCGAAAGCTTCTCACCATGTCCTTGCTTTCTGAGTCTGATGGGCTGGATTCTGATGGCGTTTTCTCCTTTTCGCTTTGTTCTCCGTAAAATAGTGATGTCAAGCTATACAGAGCAAAGGCAAATAATGAAAAAACACAAATAATTCCAAATATATTTACATATTCTCATAAACTTTATTATTATTATTGTTAATAATGCGGTTGTTGTTGTTAAAAATAATAACAACCACAACAACAATTATTATTATTATTTGTTATATGTTTGGCTCTATGTGATTTTGTTCTGCACTAAATGTATATACAGGAGAGATGGGGATTAATTATCACACTTTTTTTCAGTTTGGTGTTTATGAAGGTCTGTTTACAGTATATATAGACATATAAAATGTAATGTAACAATTATAAATTGACTTACAGTATATATAAATTATATGTGTCAAGTTGTTGCAAAAACTGACACTGTTTTGAAAATACAGATTTTTAGACTTGATGGAGACAACACTAACAAAAATCAAATCAAATAATAAATATCATAAATATGAAAATAATATCATTATCCTTAAAAACAAATGTATAATGTAATGCAATTTAAGTCGCTTTAGATAAAAGCGTCTGCCAAATGCATACATTCAAATGCAATGTTTGTATTAAAAATGCATTTTAGGCTTTTCAAAAACATTTAACCAATTTAATATTAGTGAAATGCAAAACAATTCATAAAAAAACACAAAAATGTTTTTGTCTATAACACACACAAATACAACTATATGCAACCAATAAGGAATGAGAGGTTGTTTATTGCCTCAGTCTCCCCTATATATAATGTTTCACTATATGGATGATGCCATTTCAACAACACGTGTTATGGCCCTTTAGTCCCCATCTGTGTTTATTAGAACCGCAACTCAGCCAGAAATGAGTCAAGCCAAATTAGCCTCGGGTTCAGGAAAGATAAAACATTTTCCCTCACAGGTCTATCGGTCATCACAGGAAATGAAAGTATAAGGTGAAATTCTAGTTTCTATAAATGTAATAATATTACTAAGACAATCTCCATCTGCCCATGTGGACTGATGCAATACTGTGTAAATATACGCAGTGAAAGCATAGGCTGCACATACGCATTAACACAGACTTAATGCTGCATGCTGAAGCGAAATAAAGCAAGACTGCAGGGCCTTAAAACTTATGATCCAATTCCACCCACAGGGTCCCACAGGGAATCTGTGTTTGTGTGTGTATAAAGTAAGAGCTATTTACGGTAGTATTAGAAAAATTCAAATGAAATGGAATGCAAAACAGTTTATTTTAAAAATCATGCACATTTTTGTAGGCTCAAGACAAGTGTAGAAAGGAACAGAGCGAATAACAAACTCCATGCAAATTAATCCTTATAAGTTACTGTAAATAACAATACATTTCATATGAACTTTCATCAAGACATACAATAAGAAACCGCAATTATATTAAATATTGCACTAAAGTAATCTCTGTCTAAAACAATGCGATCAACTATATGTCTTGTTCATCCAGGAGGTGGAGCCAGTGTCTCACAATGACCTGCTAAGCATTCAGTTCACTTCACACCACACACAGTTCTTTAATAATTTACAGTATATTGTGTTTTCCAGATAGTCAACAGTTCAAAGATGATACTGTACCTGTCATTTTCCATTAGTAGAGCCAGGCGACCGTAGTCCCATGCTGCTTTCCTCAAACAGGAAAAGATCAGGAGAAGAAACTAAAACACAACAAACCAAACACAGTGTGATCATACTGTAAATATGAAACTAAGCCTTTATATAAACTATAATAATTTACAAATTTTAAATATCTCACAGATGGAAATATACCCATGAGGCATTGCACACATCTGTCCAATATTTTTCCACATTAATGCAAACACACTACACTTAATAAATACTATTTGTGTAAGCAAATCATTCTTACTAGACCCCTAGGCGGCAGCAATAATGAATATTTTCTTGGGCCAGAGAGAGGAAGAGGTGAGTGGTTGTCTTGGAAACTAACAGGCAGTGAGGTCAGCATGCACACATTGCGCTCATAATGACTCCAGTAGGAACAGTCAATGACAAGACAACTGACTGCTGGGAAACTACTTCCAAACCAAACATTTTATAGACGTTTCAGAGGCAACAACATAAACAAACGTTATGGCCCAAGCTCAACGTCTGGTAGACCTCAACAAAGAATCATTTCATTTAATACAATATACATTCAAATAATTAATATAAATTAAATATAAAATAAATTGTTATATTATAACCAAACATGTGCGTCCGATGAAATGGTCTTTGATTCAGAATTGATCAAGCAAGTTTACGCCTTTGAACTGTGGTAAGTTACTATCAACAAATAGATAAATAAACAGTTTTTTGCCTGCGCGAAATGCTTACACAATGCACAAAGACAACTATTTGTACATTTAAAAAATTTGGACTGTTTTATTGATCAGAGCCAAAAAGTGCAAATGCCTTATATTTTAGCTCTGCAATTTCATTTCAGTTGCTTGTAGTTGTAGTGTTTGCTTTTGTTTTCCCCTGCTCGCTCATTTTATCACGTGAACACTAAGTAGATATCTTTACCGCATGTGTTTTGTGAGTGTTTGTGAGATCATTGTGGTTTTTATGGCCATCTTTGCATTGTTAAATAGGTTTCTTAAAATCCTCAATAAATGCAACAATACCAGCCACAGAACAACGTTGATGGCGAGGACAGTTGGGACTCCTCCAAAAGGCAAGCCCTGCAGCACACTGCTCCGAGAATGGGAGTGATAACATCTCTCTGCTGTGCTGTTCTCCTGCATCAGTGAGCTCAGGAAACTCCTGACATCCAGCTCTTCCGAAGGGCTGCCGCCACCTGCAGGCCAAAACACAAGCGGCGGCTGAGCTGTTCCCATGGGGGCAGAGCGCGACGCCATGGCAGTGGCGCGGGTCTCCGAAACCTTTCAAACTGTCAAAGCATTACTGAGGAAACAGAAAACAAATGAGTGTAATAATCAGATGGGAAGAAAATGGAATGGATGACATTTACAAAATTATAACAGTAGCAGTAGAGGCAATTATGTTGATGCTATTTGAGGTAATGCTTAGTGCTTTGGTTTAGAGAGAATTTGTTGAGAAATCTTTTTTTTTTTACTGTTGGTTGCAGAAAATGTTACTGCTTATCCTAAAAGACATATCAAGTTGGTGCAGGGGGGATTTAAGCAGGCCCCAGAGGCAACTTGGAAAACACTTCATTTTGCTTTGTAAAAAAGAAATAATAGAGATACACATACAAATTATTATTACATCAATCATTATGATACATAAGTAGTTACAAGTAGCACAGGTATATTTGCAGCAATAGCCAACAATACATGGTATGGGTCAAAATTATGCATTTTTATGGCAAAAATCATTAGGATATTAAGTAAAGATCATGTTCCATGAAGATATTTTGAAAACAGAGATATTTTCCTACCGTAAATATTTCAAAACTTTATTTTTGAAAGTGAATGCAGGAAAATGACCACACATGTCTTTAGCTGTAATTTAAATATTGGTAAGAACATTGTAAATGATCAACTTTTGATTCTTTATTTTTATGGGAAGATTCATTTTCATCAGCCTCTCCCATATTACATAGTGAAAGCTCAGCCGTACTCTGGCCACAGGCAAGATTTGTGAAAGAGGCTATACTAAATTCATATTCCTGCTTTGGGATAGAGAGTTTTGGGATGAGAGTCAACGCTGATCCTTTCTAAATCAAAACTTAAAAATGATAAACGTGACGTCCCTGAAAAAAAGCATACAGAATATGAGATATATACAGAAATGTATAGCAGGTATAGTTCAGTAACCTAAAACTTCAAGATCTTCTGTCTTTAATTTATGAATTCATCTATTTAAAGTGTGACTTACAACTACTCCCCGATGAACACATTTAAAGTCACCTGTTTATTCAACCTCAATAGCATTACATAATAAAAGTTTAAGTTAACTATACTGGTACTGTCAGTAAGTCCAAACTAATTTGTCTTGTTTACAGTGTTTGTTTGGCAGCTTAAAGGCCCATTCCATTCAATTTAACTGATGGGTTTTCATCCACTTTCAAATTTGCCCTCAAGCGCATTAACAGGAACCTTATTCAGCAGTCCACATATAATGCAGTAAACCAGGATTAGGATTTAATGTTTTGTTTGTTCATAGAACAGATCAAACTGTCTAATAATAGTAAGAAAAATTAAACATGCATAAGCCACACTGTAACAGTTTATGAATACACCATAAAATCGCTGTAATGTACTGTAATATATATATATATATATATAGTACATTGTCTTTGGGGACTTCAGTAAAGGTCAGACTGGTTTTTTGTAATGTTGTTCGTCATGACCATTAAACAAATAAATTCAACAATACTGAAATAAACTTGAGCAATAAAACCCACCACTATCACAATGACAAAACCATGTAAGTTAACATTATCAGATTCAGTCAAAACATATCGAGTCAATATTGAGATAAAATATGAAACGTTTCCCACAACACTCCACTTTATTATTTTAAGCACATACAAATACCCAATACCCCCCAAGGTCACTGCATTTTTGCTGACAAAGATGAGAATCTCTGGTAGGCCAGATGGTGATTAAATTGGCTTTTTTGTTTACAAACTAAACAATAAACAGCCTATTCACATGTCACAGGCTAAGAAATTATGACCATGAGTCAGCAGTTTCTTCCTCCAAAAACCTACACACACAGAATCTATCTCTCCCCCTGCTTAGCTGATGCAACTGAACTATACAGTGCTATAGAACAACACAGTACTATTCTGCACCATGCTTGCTGTGATAGTCGGTATCACCGGTAATACACAATGTCCACCCGCTACCGATTACATCACTTGTCGACCGTGGCACCGATCCCCAATGTCATTGTGAATTTTTATAGTAATAAATCACTTAGTTTAGTTAAGGGGGGGGGTGCAACAGTGTTTCACACATTCTAACTTATTTACAAGGTTAAACATGCCGTCTTCTCATGCTTAACTTGTCAAAAAACGAGTTGCACGTATGACATAGTATTTCTGTGCTCGATACACTCCCCCAGAGTTCGTAAAGGTTTCAGATTTTTTTTCCAACATGAAAAAACGTTTTGTAAGAACTTTTCTTAGTATCCCGAAAGGCACGCACACAGAACCATCCTACAATGTAAAAAAATCTACGATAAACCTCAACAGTCCTCTTGATCAAGCTGTTGGCATTGTCTGAGCAAACTGACATCACATTGATTAAGCCCCGCCCATGACTGCTGATGGACTGCTGCTGTCTCCACCCTCATCGAGTTCACTGTCCGCCATTGTTTTCACACTTACAGTGAGCCACTGAAGACGCTGTGAATTAGTTTTATTTTTCAACGGAATGTGCAGAAGACATCAGGTGAAGTCACTTTACATCGGGCTGCATATAATGGGTCATGTTTTCAGTGTTTATAGTTTATGTGACGTGTTTGTCTTGCGTACTTGGGTACATTCTCTTCAGTTTTGTCGTCACTGGAAGCACAGGCTCTCACAGCCTTGCACTTTCTGCTGGAAAGGGGGCAGAAACCAGCAGCTCATTTGCATTTTAACTGACACACACCAAAAATTGACATTCAGGGCAGCAAAATAAAACATCTGTGGTATATTCTGAGCTGAAACTTTACAGACACTTTATGGGGATACCAGTGACTATTTTACATTGTGGAAAACATTCAGGTTAACTGGCCTTTAAAGACCAGACTACAGTTTTTGTTCTAATTTTAAAAAGCCGTTGCATTGCCATTTATGTTTTTCGTTTCGTGTAATTCCTTCCTTATTCGTTCCTTTCATATTCGTTTCCTTTCTTATGTTAATATAGGCAACTTATCTAACGTGAAGATTTTTTATTTTCATTTCTTATTTATTTTTTGCTTGATATGTGTGTGATTATTCGTTTCATCACCGTCACATCCCTATTTTGCACAATAAGAAGGACATCTCAGCTGTTCTCTGTCTTTACATTATGTTTAAAACAATGTCCAGAAAGTGTCCAGAGTGTTTACTCGTGGAATAAATAATGCTATTTCAGTTATATTAGTTCATTTGATAATACTGACAATACGTTTCAGAACAGGTATATAAAGTCTGGTGGCAATCCAATCAACCAATAATATCCAACATTAACAGCATTACCAATAATATATAAAGCCAAGTCCTAAAAATGTTGGGTTTTTTTCATCGTTGGGTCAAGTTAACCCATAAACTGCTCATACTTGACCCCGACCATGGGTTGAAACAACCCAGCATTGATAATTTAACCCTGCGGTCGTATTTGTCTATTTTTTACCCAACCATGGATTAGCATTATGTACTCTGTTTATCTCATGAACATTACAGAAGTGCACTGAAAATACCAGTTATTTTAATCTTTTAAATAAGAACATTGTGTAGAAAATCACACATATTGATGAACCAGTGCCATAATGATATGTGATCCACCATTGGATATTGAATAAACTTAGTATAAAAAATACAGTAAGAGGCCTGTGAGCCTGGAGTTCAACACTTTCCTAACATTTGAACTGCAAATCAACTCCAGTGCATGTAAGACCATTTTTCATCTGAAAATCCATTACGTGCTTGGGCAAGCATATAATCTGGACTATGTTTGAAAAACGGAAACCTGAGACAGCAAAAAAAGACATCAGTAAGTTAAAAAGAAATGACTGTTATGCCCCTGAGCAAAGTCAAACATTTACCATTAATAACATTGTTTCAGGTTGGATGTCTCTGTTAGTTCCACCAGACATGACACGTGTTTCTTCAACATGCATTTATTCCCTCAGTACTTGTTGTTTGTGTTGTGCTTGCGCACTTGCGAAATGTCACAAAATCTAGGTTACATTTCTGTTTTCTCTAAATCAGCCCTCAAAGGGCTCCTGAATACAAATGTGTCTTGACAGCGCTGCAATCTTGTAGCATTTATCTGATGCATTTTGGAAGCAATATCGCTTATTAAATAAAGAGGTCCAGGCTACTGCTGTCACAGCTTTTCTGTTTAACTCGGTAGAAAGAAAATGTTACAAATTGTATCAAAGGCGGTTCATGCAGGGCTTTAATAGTTGAAGGTGGGAAAGTGTGTAATTTCTCTGCCACTTGCGACATAATTGGAAAATTAATAGTTCGAAACGGTTTCCGGAAAACTCCCCCATGTAGCCATTGTCTGAACAAACAAAAAGCCCGACATACACTCTGTTAGTTAAACAGAGCATTGTTTTACTTGCACAGACACAAATAAAAAAAATGTTTAGCAGCATTTAGAGGTGAGGTTGAGAATTGCAACTAACGGCTCACTCTATCACTCGCCCCTCCCTTTCAGAGCACTATGGTGGCTGACACAGGACAAAGATGTCATCACGTGTCAGAGCCGATAACCTTGTGGGCAAGTGCTCCGACATGTGGCGTGGTTGTGCTTCGGGCGACCTGGGTTCGATTCCCGTCTAGTGGTCCTTTCCTGATCCCACCCCCTTCTCTCTCCCACTTTGCTTCCTGTCACTTAATCTCACTGTCCTATACAAATAAAGGCAAAAAGAATTGTCTTCTTTGTCAAAGAAAGAGATGTTAGAAAAAAATACTAACGTACAAAAAACTGAATGTGCTTCAGCTTCATGATGAAAATGCAGCTAGGCTGAAAATATTACTTCATACTATAATATTACCCATACTTCAGATGGGATTCCAATAGCTTGATTTGCTGTGACCGATTGGCTGGATTAGTCTGAGAATATCCATAAAGCATCCTGATAAGATAAAAGACGCTCTCCTCCAGAGAACCCACCATATACAACTGACATTCTCATATCGCAGTCACTGACACAGACATGTTAAAGGGCATTTTTAAAAATAAAATTATGAATTTGAGTAAAAGATCTTGGGTATAATATATTATTAACCGATTTCTTACCTTAGAAAAAGCTATTTTTTTCTACATACACCACGGGTCCCCTTACATGGAATTCTCCATGTTGTTTCTACAGTAGCCCTAAACGGACAAACTGCTCTACAGAGCGTGTTTTGTAAATATTTGTAAATGTTATGACAAAATGTGATGACATCTTTATCCTCTCACGGCACTGTGTATTTTGACATGTTTTGATCAGAACCAGCATTTACTTCTTCAGCAGTTTGAGCTACAGTAGCTTGTGTGTTGGATTGGACCACACAGGTCAGCATTCGCTCCCCACAAGCATCAGTGAGCCTTGGCCGCCCGTGACCCTGTTGCTGGTTCACCACTGTTCCTTCCTTGGACCACTTTTGATAGATACTGACAACTGCACACTGGGAACATCCACAAGAGCTGCAGTTTTGAAGATGCTCTGACCAAGTCGTCTAGCCATCACAAATTGGCCCTTGTCAATCTCGCTCTAATCCTTACGCTTACCAATTTTTTATGCTTCAAACACATCAACTTTCAGGACAAAATGTTCACTTCCTGCCTAATATATTCCACTGGTTCCAATAGGTGCCGTGATAAGGAGATAATCAGTGTTATTCACTTCACCTGTCAGTGGTCATAATGTTATGTCTGATTTGTGTATGTTGCGATACTTTATTTACATGCATCTCTCTTCATGTGCACACTGGGCTCATTGGCAGAGAAGAGGAATTCTATTAAATTCCTTATGGAATTGATTCCAACCTTTAATCAACTCTCGATTCCCAAAGCCTTGGAATTAAAGAATTGATTCTTTTTGGAATCCCAGCCTTTTACCTAAAGCATGTAAGTTGTTGACCATGATATATAGCTTACTCAGATGACTATTGAGAGTACTTTGACCTATTGTCATTGTTTAATAAAGTGCCAAATGAAGTTTTAGTGATGCATATTATATCCATTTCTTAAACAGTGTAGTGGATTTTTTTTCTGTCTTTAATGTTCTGATTAGGTCTATTCCTGACAGAAAGGATGTGAGTCATAAATGCAGTAATGTGACATCTAAGCTGCAATCTGGCATATCACTCTCTTCACAGACACATGCACACAAACTGGAGCAGGCAAGCCATTATTAAGACAATTTGTTTTCAAAGCTTTCTAGAAAACTTGATTCTGATCAAAATCAACATGTTGCAGTCAAATGTTTGACCACCAAAGTACATATTTACATTTACACATTTGGCACGATTTCCAGTGCATTTTTTTTTATCAGTGTGTGTGTGTGTGCACCCTGGGAAATGAACACAAACTTTTGTGCTGCTAACACAATGCTCCAGCAGTTGGGTTTACAGGAACACTCCAGCTCGCAGGCAAACCATTTGCTGTATGGTGGGTTTCACATTTCTCATATCAATAATTTTGCTTCATAAAAAAGAAAATCAAAGGTCACAATCCAGTCATACAAACAACTTTTTCAATTCTTTTCAAAGTTTCAAAAATGTATGAAAACAGTCCCAGTTTTGAGTACTTTATTTATTTACATAAATGTATTTATCTTCTTTATTAGAATGTATAACTGCATAGATTCAGTATAGATTTAATGGTAAGACTAAAAACACTATAGTGCACTGTAAAAAAGGTCTTTTTTGGGTGCCGTAATACAGTAAATACTGTAAAATAACAGTTGTTGTTTTTGTGTATTTTTCTGTAATTTGATCGTTTTTTTGATATATTTCAAAAATACATGTAAAATCTGTAAAAACATTACAATTCTGTAAAATTAGTTTTTACATTACATGTACATTTAACACAAAAATAACAGTAAAATTCTGAACAGTTTATGTCTAGGTAATTTACTACAATTTACTGTAGTAACCAAGTTTCCTTGTGTGTTCTACTGAAAAACAATAATGTGTGTTTTTAAAACAATTTAAATTATCACTGCAAAACTTTGCTGTAGTTTTGCAGCAGGTTTGCCAGTAACTTACTGTAGATTTAGTTATTAGTACTGTTTTCAATTTAAGTTAAACTTTACTTTAATCAAATTTAAAACACTTTAGAGATTCGAAATGAGCAAGAATGATCTTATTACTGGCATTAGCACAGCATAAGCATTTTTGTCTTGTTAACATTTAAATCTTCTTAAATTACCATACATTTACAAAACAAGAAAAGTGACCTAAGATATTTAGTCTTGTTTTATGAAAGAAGATATAAGAACTAGGTAAGTTTATCTTTAAAACAAAATTGCAAATTAATTCTAAGTTACTGGCAAACCTGCTGTAAAACTACAGCAATTTTACAGTGCAGCTATTTTAGTGGGACTATGACTTTAATAATTTTTGTTTATTTTATTTTGTAGCAACTGCATTCATCGGTTTGATCTGACATACAATATCATAATCTCAATCTAATAGCATGGATGCTACTATTCTGTATTCGCAAACAGTCACTGTTACACTGTGTGAAAGGCCTCAGGTGGCAGCCTTAATTTTTTTTTCGTCTCTGTGTGCGTGGGTGTAATTTTGTGTAATTTTAGAAACAAACCTCTTCTGAGGTCCTTATACAACAATTTTGCAAAAGCTGGTGAAAAAAGTGCTGAAAAACAGGGACAGAAACTGTTTACGTGCCAGCTGCTGGATGTTTCCATGATCATGGCAGTGATTAGTGAATATGAAAAGCTTTGGCAGACAAGCTCCATTCAACCACAGCAAACATATACCTGCCTGAACTTTCTTCAGCTCAGCTTCCTTAGCTTCTGTGGCTATGCGTGTACTGCAGAGGGATGTATCAACTTTCAATCTCAGCCAAGTGCACCATCAAATATTTATGGATCTGCTGCATGGAGATGCCAAATATACATTTAGCAGAGGATTATTTGCATGTTCTCAGGAATGTATTACCATCAAGACAACCACAAACTTGTTTCAAGCTTGTCATGGTTTAAACTCAGGAAAGTCTGCAGTCTAAACTAATTGCTTAAAAAAAACTAAAAAATGTATTAATGACTCATGCAGATCTGCTAATTGTTTTGCATTTGCCACTATTGCGCATATTTGGGGTTAAGTTTTTTCAAACCCCTAAGTCTTAACATTAAACTTTGGTGCATTTATAAACTAAAATAAATTATGTTCTTATTCATGCAGCTAAAGAGCAATCTGTTATGTAGGGTGAAAAATGGACAAAAAAAACTTTAAAGGTGGAATTTGATATGTAACCACATAAACTGTAGCTGGAACATGCTCAGAAATCCACTCAAGACACCTTAGCAACCACATAGCAAAGCCATGGCAACTATTTACACTTTAGCATCGTGACATTGAGTTTTAACCAAGTCCGTTTACGGAAGTCGTGCCACTCGGCAGCCATGTTTGCAACGCAAACTTTTAAACTTCAATTAAACTATTTAAGCCCCTGTGAAATGAGGTCAGCTTTAAATCAACAGAGACTTATATGGCAATCATTATGATTACAACATGTAATCATTGATCTTACATGTTCACTATTTCTGTGAGTACACATTACATGAACCAACAACATCTTATCTTCTACTGTTGCTGCCCACTATCTGTACAATCTCAAACCTCAGTATGCTACTGTATGTGACCATGCCAGAGGAGAACTAGCCATCCTGGTTGAGTCTGGTTTACATGCCAGAGGAGAACTAGCCATCCTGGTTGAGTCTGGTTTACATGCCAGAGGAGAACTAGCCATCCTGGTTGAGTCTGGTTTACATGCCAGAGGAGAACTAGCCATCCTGGTTGAGTCTGGTTTACATGCCAGAGGAGAAGTAGCCATCCCGGTTGAGTCAGTACATCATTGAAATGTTGGTTCTTTGCCACTTTTGCCTTTTGGCTTGCTCACCTGGGGGCTGCTGCTTGTTAATATTACTTTTTAAAAAATTGCTCACCCAAGAATGAAATTTACCCCATAATTTGCTTACCCTCATGCCACCCTGGGTGTATATGTTTTTCTCTCTTCAACACAATCAAAACAAAACGAAAGATTGGAAAGTATCATAAAAGTATTTTAAAAGTGAAATTACAAATCATATTCTGACACCATACGATAGCTCTGTTTGACAAATAGGCCAATTGTAAATTATTATTAATTTACAATCTTCACCTTCAGTGTGTTGCTGACTGATGCTGACTATCAAAAAAATCACATTCATCTTTCATCCATCTGTCAAAAATCACATCAAATTTTAGTTTAACCAATATTTAAAACATTATCAAAATTCATCAAAACCGTAAACAAAATATTTTGGGTTACTGTACAAACATAACTGCACAACCACAGTGAATAGCAGCTCGAATGAAAGTGTATTACGTCAAATGTTCAGGCATAAATCTGTATTTAGATTTTAGAATAAGCATTTTGTCTAATCACTCCGCTGATATGATATGTTTGCTGCTATTGTACTGAAGATAAATGGAACTTAATGACGATCTAGGATGCTTAGGATGCTTGTGTTATAAAAATGTTGGGAGACAGATATAAAAATGGCGACTGGTAAGATGATGTTTCTTAAGATCTTACTACAATACAAAGTAATATAATAAGATAGACGTGCCAAAATTAGAGCAGAGTGGCTTTAATATTTCGACGTCACACATAATCCAGTTTAAAGAATCAGTGGGTAGTGGTCTTGTTTGTGAACTAGGCACCAATTTTATACACATCATTTATGTCTTTTCACTTTTTATTTTTGAGTTTGACAATCCCAGTTCTAATTTTTTTTTAAATTATTTTAAAGGACTAGGACTATGGTCAGAAATATTGTGTTCCATAGAAGCATGAATTTAGGGTTGAAATGAGGGACGGAGTGAGAGAATCATGACATAATTTTCCAGCTCTGCTCAGTTAAGGTGGGCACGACAAAGCCCTCCTTGTGACTTTAAACATATGGGAACGGATGCTAATCCATATGAAAGCCAAGCTTTGTTTGGCCCCTGCATGGCACGCAAAGTGTAATGCAAGCAAGGTGCTAATATTTTTCATTTAATGAGAACAGGAGGAACTAAAAGCTGAAACAGACATCAGACAAGAGCAGGTGTTTGTTCTGATGATTTATTCATAATCCAATTATGAGCTTCTACCAACATTCTGTCACAAACACAGTGACATTTCGAGAAGTATTAATTGCGTTATACAACCACTTTGATAATCATGCATTGGTGTAAACATCATTCCAAGATGCTCCATTCATATGTTAAGCAGATGGAAAATCTGACTGGTGACTATGGTGTCATCTTATACTCAATAGTCAGATGGACACTGGCCATTGATGAAAAACGCAAATGTCAGGCATTTATTACTTAGTAGGAGCCAAATCGATTTACAGATTACTTCTGTCAGAAAAAGTCATGAGTCTTGCAAATGTCACTAAGGCTTACAGGCTCATTTGAACTTGTTTCAGTGCAAGAAAAGTTCTTTTTAACCCTTCAATGTAAACTTTGTAAAAAAAAAAGTAATTTAAATTTGATTTACCAGCAAATTACACATATTATTCATATATGACTGATGAAATTAAAAACTTTTTGATGAAATTAATCAAAGCAAATGAACCCCACTAAAAACATGTTGTATTTTGAATACTAAGATACTGATTTGTCTTCATCAGACTGGCTGACCACAAACACCTGACTCAGATCTTGGTAACCAATTTCTTAGAAATCTATTATTCTGTGCACATTGAAAGTAAAAATGTTGCAATATGGCTTCCATAATTTGTATGAAAGAGGATTTATCACCCATCCATCACATCTAGTTTAAACACAGTGCAAACTTGCAAGACAACATCAGTATGTAACCTGTCTAATCAGTATAAATCCACTATTTTAACAGCAGAAGGAACAACTTTATCAACAAGCTTTGACAAACCAAGTTTTGTTAATGTGCAGCATCAACTAACTTAACTAGTAGCCTATATTGTAATCCAGCCTGAACTAGCACAGACATAGCTATTGGTCAGTACCACTTGCTAGTATTGGGCTGATCCCCTTTTACCAACAGAACTTGCACAGATTCCACAAGGTGCTAAAAACCTTCCTCAAGAGATATTGATCCATATTGAGGTAAAAGACGATTTTATCGGACACATGTGCCTAGACCGAAGTTATCTTCCTGTCTGTGTTTGGTTATTGGTCAGGTTAGTGGCTAGTAATATGACAATTTATATCATATTTCATTTATAATAATAATAATTTATACTAATATTTTATTGTATTAAATTAAATTAAATTAAAACTACTCAACCGTTATTTATTCTTGGCAGAGGTCTATAGGAAGTTTTGGGCCACATCATGTTTTTTATATTGTTGCCGCTGAAACCGTCTACTAGCATCAAGCAGTTGCTGCACATAATGCAATTCTAGTAGAACATTCCCCTTACGTTTTAGGTTCCTATTTTGGTTAAGTTGGTACTAAGGAGCTGGATGGTTAGATCCTCTTGACCATGTCTACAATAAGGTTTCTGCCACATGACTAATTTGTGTTATTAAGCAAATAACATATGTACCCAATAAAGTGGCCAGTTGGTTTATATCGGCTATGTTTGTGTCGTACTGCCATAATACTTAGGCTATTGCTCCAGTAGCATGTTTGTGCAGAGTGTGCTATAAATTCTTGCATAGAAATGTATATGCATAAAATGTTTTAAACTGGAATTGTTTAGTTATTTAGTAATATTTTTACAAAATTACTGTAATACAAAATAAACATAAATGTATTGTATGTAAATGTACATGTATTTCATCAATAACATGGCATAAAGTTATGCAACCCCTTATATGCAATGCTGTTTTGTAGTTAAAGTGGAGCAGGGATTACATGTCTAATTTTGAAAGTTGATAATATGTGTTCGAGCATCATCAAAGCTTCTTGGTAACAGCGTGGAGACATTTATCCGCCCCCATCCTCTGATTTGTAACGCGCAGGTCTCTCTTACCCATTCAATATTTCATCCAGGCATTAAGATTTCATCTGTCAGTGTGATGGGACGAAACTAGAGTTATAAGAAGTAGCAGCAAAGCATCTATAACTTTATTAGAATAGCGCTGTTATTCAATAAATAAGCAACGTGTACACTCCCATGGTACAATAAAACAGCGGGGCTGCTGGAGGTGTTGTGCATGAAACCGTAAACAAACAAGCCAAAGCAAATCCTTCAAATGCAACCCATTTACCAATAGTATCCTAACTGCAGACACCTCGAGATGTTAAATTGTTAAACGATCATCCCTCAACACCAGGTTTAGCACCAGTTCTGCAGCACTTGCGCTTTACATTCACTGTCTACAACTGTTAAATCAATACGCCCACTTATAAAGGTACAAGTTACGAAAAATGACGGATTATGTGACGGTCGATTAAATCGTTTTCTTGTACATTAAAATTGTTTATTGGAGCCGATGTGCGTAGAACAATAGTACGGCTTACCTTCGCAACACCTACGGTGATTTGTATCCGGTTAGATGCTTCTGTCTGTTCGTCTGCATCAGCACCAGCACCAGAACACACGGGGAGCGCCCATCTGCTTAGGGACCATGTGTAATGTGACACCCCATCAACAGCGACGAAAACTAAGGGCTCGGGGATATCGAAAACATGCCTTTTTGTTTATATACGTATCGCACATATATGCTCGTTGGGAGAAAGGCCCTTTATCTTAACATACCTTTGTATTGAAGCATGATTTATCAATGTACACGTATACCAACGCAACCTGTCTGACGGGATATAAGCCTTGGTTTGCACTGAGCCCTAGTGGTGGAAAAGTGTACGCGGCGCGCGCGAATTGCATCCTCAATAGGTATTAAACACTGCAACACAACGATATACAAATCAAACATACATACATACATCATTCTTAAATAACAACATAAAGTTAATGGTAAAGAATAACTATCTAAATATTTATTCTGCATATATTACTTTTGTGTGTTTTTTCTATGTGCTGTAGTGATCCAAACCAACAGGCGGTGCTAAACCCTTCACAGATATAGCAAACAATGCGCACAATACCGGGGTGTCAGAATTGCAAAATATATGCCTTTTCTGAATGGTATATACGCGGTTTCACTGTAAACTGTATGAGTAAGGGATGCTCATTGCGGTTCTAGTAGGTTGTCTGATCTAGCCGGCGTCAGGTAAGTTAATAACATATTTTTGCAGCAAGCAGCGGTTTCAAATAGATATATAATGCATCGACTTTATATTGTTACTATTCGTCACGAACCTTGATTAGTATTTAAAAAGATTATTTTATAAGGCATTTCAAAATATTGATGCATTGATGCTTCTCATTGGGTGAATTTGCCTTAAAACGTTTTGCCATGTCTGTCTGAATTGAAGGGAAACTGGTATTGTGCTACTATTCATTAAATAGGATGTGTTGTGTTTAAGTGAATGAATGTTTTTACGTGTTATTTCCATAATGCCTAACGTATAGTTGATGTATTTATGTAATGTTTTTATTTCGATGCTAAAATACAGTAAAAAAAATCACTTGTTTTCAGTTGGCTTAACCAGTGGTCATTTGGGGGCGGGACTAAGGTAAAACTTGCATAGACTTATACCTTTGTGTTCTCTTTTTTTGTTGTAACTGATCAGACTTACAATTTTTCAATTTAAACTACATAAGACCTGAGCTAAAAATAAATATCATCATGTTTTTCTTTATAAATGTTGCACAGTCATGTTGTTCAGGATGGTTAAACTCCGACTACTCAACACAATCGCACCTGCTTACTTCTACACTGCCACTGTGGTGACGTTCGCCCTCCACTTGCTCCTTTTCCTGCCCTCGATTTTCCGAACCCCGGATGTGACGCAAAGTCCCACCATGCTGGTCCACATCGTGGTCCTTCTGTACCTCATGGGAAACGCTCTGGGTAATTATACAATGACTATATGGTTCCCATCTGAAAGTACCAATGAGACAGTTATCCCGGTGTGTTCGCCCGACTGTCCAGACAGAATTGATGCCCACTACCTCCTGAATGGACGGCACTTCTGTAAAGTATGTAAGAAAGTGATTATGAAACGGGACCACCATTGCTTTTTTACTGGGAATTGCATTGGGAACAGGAACATGCGCTACTTTATTATGTTCAGCATTTACACTTCCTGTTGTTGTTTGTACTCTTTGGTACTCGGAGTGGCCTATCTCACACTGGAGTACTCCATTTCCTTTGAGAATCCACTGACGTTCCTCACACTCCTGCCTCTCTCCACAGGTTACTTCTTCCTTGGTACGTTTCATGACTGAATGCTTAAGGTTGCCGATTCCTTCTGAAAGCTTAGCTAATAATTCTTTTTCCCCTCTTTCCAGGTATGATAACAGGTCTCCAGTTCTTTCTGGTTCTAATGCTGTACATCTGGCTGGGTGTCGGGCTAGTGAGCGCCGGCTTCTGCTGTCAACAGCTTTTACTAGTGGCCCGGGGGCAGACCTGGTGTCAGCTCCAAAAAGGCCAATTGTCGGAGAGTCGTGGTACGTGGCGTGCCAACCTGAGTGACGTTTTCGGTTCCAGCTGGGCTTTGGGTCTTTTCATGCCAGTACAGACGATTGAGACCGTACCTGGCAACTGGCAGGTCTACCATGACCACAAACATGACTGAAGATCCTCCTGGGTGTATGACATATCAATCACAATTTGATTGACCGGTTATTACGTGTACTAAGGGCTTCGGTTCATTAAGCAGTGGGCTTGTATAAGCCCATGCAACTGATCCACCTTTTGAGTTCATTTCTGTCATCATGGCACAAATACGGAGACAGTTATATCATAAAGATGTGATATCCCCTTATCGATGTCCATCAGCATTGTGCTGAAACTTCATTTAAACTGTATTTACAAAACAAAGCACAAGTAATCAGGACATTGTTACACAAGTGGCCTACTAAATGTGGGTGGCTTTAATTTAAGAGTTTCATTTGACAGTCAAGCAGGTTGCGTTAAATGTTTAGAACAGTATGTGCTAACATAAAACACATTTTTATAATCACATATGAAAAAAATATAGGAGTATGCTGTCATCACATGAAACAGTAAAGTACATTTTGTGATGAAAATATTATAGGTGATATTTCCATAACAGCCTAAGTAATTAGAATAAAAAGACAGTTATAAAACGGCAATCCATGATTAGGTTTCATGTCAGTGTTTTAATTATTGTAAGTGCACTCCTTAAAGTGGCTCCATTCTCAACCCTTTATGCTGTGTTGAAACCGGGTACTTAACATCCTTTGACTGCTGTTGAATTGAAAACGATACTTAATCAAAACACATCAATGCTTTACAAACATTCACTGACCACTTTGTTAGGTACACCTTGCTCGTATAGGGTTGGACCCACAGTTGCCTTCAGAACTGCCTTAATTCTTAATGGCATAAAATGGTGTTGGAAACATTTCTTAGCGATTTTGTCCATGCTGACATGACAGCATCATGTACAGTAGTTGCTCCCAGTGTAGTTTGTCCACTTTGGACGTCCCGCCCAAGGACCGTTGACTAAACGCCTTATGCATTTGGCACACTTTTCTAGAAACACTTAAGCACATATAAAGTCGTCATCTGATTGGTTGAATTTTACGTGCGCATTAAATTCTTTAACGGTCCACCCGAAAACAACATGAAGGGGTGTACCTAACAAAGTGGCCAGTGAATGTACTGCCTTGACTGGATCAGTTATGTGGAACTGGAGTTTGTTATTTCAATAGCCTTTTTATTACAGTAACATAATTATTCCTGAACATACAGAAAAGTTGTATACGCTTTTGTAAGAATGCTGTTAAGAAAGGATGTTCATGGCATAAATAACAAAATATTTGAACCATCCAGTGATGGGAATTTTCTTTGTGACTTGGTTTTTAATGCATTCATCAAAATTATTTGTTTATTTATTCAGATTACATTTTTTTCCAGTACGTGCCACAGAAAAAGTCTGTGGATTTAATATGGTATGTGTAAATATATCTCACAAGTAAATAAATCTCTAGTTATGTAGAAGCTGTTATCCTTTGTTACATTTTGTGTAGTCTACAAATAACCTGCATGCAGAATAAATTGAACACTTTAGTCAAGAAAAACTTACCAAAGCAGTGGTGCGCATCAAAAGGTACAGATTTTTGTAAAAGAGAAATGGAAGTGATTCATTCGAATTAAGTTCTTTCATAGATTTAGACGTTCACTGTTGCTTCTGTCTTTTCATGTAATTCCAGACTGGCTTGATAATACTAAGATCACGGCTCTGTGTGACCCATACTGAATTTCATTTATTGTAAATTTGTAGCATGTATACCTTATTTTAACTAAACATCACATATTAAAAGAGAGAAACCAGTTGACAATAGTAACAAATCCACATACAATATATGGTTAAACCAGCAATTTTGATTCACACAGAATTATAGATATGTAATAAAATATATCTCCAACCTTATGTAAATTTAAAACAAATTACATATTTTATTTTAATTAATAACCTGCAGTAATTTAAAATGAGACATTTAAATCAAAACCGTGTCTGGACATTGGATCATTAACCCAAAAATATATATTTTTCGTTAATTTACCCTCATGTCATTTCAAATCTGCATTACTTTCTTATGCAAAACACAAAAGATATTTTGAAGAATGGCTGTGACCAAACAGTTTCGGACCCCACCCCACTTCCATTATATGAACACCAAGCATTTCTCAAAATATCTTTTTTGTGTTCAACAGAAGTAAGAGTTGTATACAGGTTTTGAATAGCATGAGGATGAATAAATGATGACTTTGAATTTTCATCTGCAAAACATGATTTGTTGAAACAATATGTGACCCTGGATCACAAAACCAGTCCTAAGTAGCATGAGAACATTTGTAGTAATAGCCAAAAAATACATCGAATGGGTCAAAATAAGCCATTTTTCATTTATACCAAAAATTATTAGGACATGACGTAAAAATCATGTTTCATGAAGATATTTTGTACATTTCCTACCGTAAATATATCAAAACCTTATTTTTTGAAAAACCTGATACATTTCCTACCGTAAATATATCAAAACCTTATTTTTGTGAGTAATATGCTATGCTAAGGACTTCATTTGGACAACTTTAAAGGCGATTTTCTAAATATTTAGATTTTTTTTGCACCCTCAGATTCCTGAGTTTTAAATCCTATCCTAACAAACCATACATAAATAGAAAGCTTATTTATTCAGCTTTTAGATGATGTGAAAATCTCAATAAAAAAAAAACTGACCCATAATTCAATTCAATTCAATTTTATTAATATAGCGCTTTTCACAATGAGTATTGTTGCAAAGCAGCTTTACAGGAGAAAGCAACAGAAAAAACATAAGGTAAATATTATTAAACCTTTAAATTAATTTAATAAAATAAAATAACTATAAAACTATAAAAGCAGTCTCCCGGTGAGCAAGCCAACACGGCCCTGTGGCGAGGAACCCAAACTCCAAATGATAAATATATGGAGAAAAAAACCTCGGGAGAAACCAGTCTCAGTCGGGAGGGCCAGTTCTCCTATGACATGTCACAGCTGTACTAAGTGACTTTGATTAACATTATAGAGAAAACGATTATCATAGAGAGCCTATTAAATGTAATAGGGAAGTAGATTTTGTTAAATTTGTTATAAGGAATGTTATATGCAGAAAACGGAACTGTGATGGCATAATGTAACTGAATGCAGCTGTGACTTCAAACTGCTGTCATGTGATGTAAGTTTAGCATTTAGTACTAAGTATTGTAATACTGTTAGCATTAATATGACAACAATTAGACCATCGTTGATCTTGGTTGGTGATGGGGTTGCATGAGCTGGGATGGTCAGTCAGGGAGAAAGTTATCGCAGGATGGTGGAACCGGGTGTTTGGCTGGAGCTGCTGTAACCTCTAGTTAGGGATGAGATAAGGCGTTCATCCGGAATCTCACCTCGGGATGACATCCGCCTGGACCTGGTGTAATCTCTCCCTACCTCGGGATGGGCATCCCGAGGGGGGGAAGAGAAGAGACTCAATTAGCGTAGCTGCTGTTCTTAATATTTTATTTGGTTTACAATTCAAGCATTATGTGAAAGCTTGGCTGAAAAAATATGTCTTTAATCTTGATTTAAATTGGGAGACTGTGTCAGACCCCCTAACAGTAACAGGAAGGCTATTCCAGAGTTTAGGCGCAGCGTATGAAAAGGCTCTACCCCCTTTGGTAGATTTATTTATCCTAGGTGTTATTAAAAGTCCGCAGTTTTGAGATCTTAGAGAGCGAGCTGGGTTGTAGCGTGATAGAAGCTCTGTTATGTAGGTAGGAGCTAAACCGTTTAAGGCTTTATAGGTAATTAAAAGAACTTTAAAGTCAATACGATATTTAATGGGTAGCCAGTGTAGAGATGATAAGATTGGGGTTATGTGATCATATTTTCTAGATCTTGTAAGAACTCTGGCAGCCGCATTTTGAACTAACTGTAATTTGTTTATTGACGATGTAGGACAACCACTTAGTAGTGCATTACAATAGTCAAGTCTTGAAGTCATAAATGCATGAATTAGTTTTTCAGCATCAGCAACACACAAAATATTTCGTAGTTTGGCAATATTTCTAAGATGGAAGAAAGCTGTTTTTGTGGTGTTTGAGATGTGTTTTACAAATGATAGGTTGCTATCTAATATTACGCCTAGGTCTTTAACTGTATTTGCTGGGGTAACGGTGCAGCCCTCGATTTGTAGGTTGTAATCCGCAATATTCTGATTACGTGCATTTGGTCCAACAAGTAGTATTTCCGTTTTATTAGAATTTAGGAGGAGGAAGTTTTTAGTCATCCAGTGTTTTATGTCTTGGATGCACTCTGCCAGTTTGGATAGCTGAAATGAATCATCTGGACGCGATGAGATATATAGTTGAGTATCATCTGCATAACAGTGGAAACTAATTCCATGTTTTCTAATAATGTTGCCAAGGGGCAGCATGTATATGGAGAATAGCAAGGGTCCTAGAACCGATCCCTGGGGCAATCCATAATTAACTTGCGTTAGATAAGACGATTTCCCATTTAGTTGGACAAAGTGATATCTGTCAGATAAGTATGATCTGAACCATTGTAATGCCTGTCCCTCAATACCAGTATAATTCTGTAAGCGATCTAAAATGTGATCCATGGTCACAAATGGACAAACTTTAAAACTAATGTGAAACAAAAAGTACTAACCAGGCCTTGATCTGAAATTTATTGAAAATGCCTTTATTTGTGAAGGCACACAAAAAGTCAATTTATATCATATACAGAATACAAAACAGCACATCAGTAATGGTAATGATAAACAAGTCTATTGCATATTTTTGCCCATTTACTATCATTGTGGATGGATGGATAAATACAATACAATGTGTTCTTATCTGACTGATTTATACAAATATACAAACACATTCCACATTACAATATCTGTATAAATGAGCTGATTATTAGTATCATTAGATTGGATTATTAAATGATTAGGTATGGTAAATAAGCCATTCAAAACGTGATCAGAATGTGAGTGCAATGGATCCTTAGAACTGGAATAAAGAACATTTATTAGCCCACTGGTACCTCTGTCATCTAGGCTTAAAAGTAACCCACTTTCCAAAACATAATATATGCATGCAATGTAATAGATTACTGTACAAAAAACGTAAAAAAAAATAAAAACCTTTTGCTCAGACAATCCAAACTGAAGGTGAGTCACAATCTCTGTTAAAAAAGAAATAATAAACTAACTTGATAAGAGAAATAATAACCAGCTACATCCTGACTTACATAAAACATTATAAAAACTCTTAGTTTAGTTTTTCGCACTGATAACATCAGCAGTATCAAAAACATTTACTGTTATAGATGCATTCGAGAACAAAACTACAGTATGTAACCTGGCTTGTTATTACCAGAAAAAGTCTCCACACAAATATAAAGATAATTCTCTCAATTTCCTTATTATTGTGTGCGCTAGTATAATTCTCTTCAAGATTTAAGTTTAAACAAACACAGCAAGCACATACGTTTTGTTTTTGTCCAAGGCAATGTTAGATATGGGCATGACTTTGTGATTTCATTCTACCAAATAAACTATGCATGAACTAATATATATATATATTTTAAGAGTTACTGTATAACATGTAAATTTAAAAGGTAATACAGGAAAAGTTGGATACTGAATCTGTGAGAGGCATAATGATAAATATAATCCAAATAGCTGCATTAATGCCATCATACTAGTTTAGAAACCTGTTGATTTTTAGTAATGAAAGACAAAATTCACATAATACAGATTCAAATGCACATTAAAATAAGAATTTGTATCTGTATTTATTCAGAATTTTTGAGTTTCTTCAGTTGTAAATTCTTTATGAACATCCTTAAAGCAACTAATAGCATCTCACGTAATACTGTATAAACAAAGCTGTGTATTCCAAAAAAGTCAACAGCCACTTGCAAAAACCCTTTCAAATGACAAAAAACCCAAGAGAAAATATAATTACAATTACAAGTAAGGGTCTCGGGGGATACAACATTTAAAAAGACAAAAAGTCTTCAACTATCTATATCATACAACCCACAGCTGTGATATCCGGCTCTACACTTCTTCCGGACTCCACTGCATTTTCCTCACAGTCTCCAGAATTCTGGAGGGTAAGCTGCAATCTGGTCCAGACCTTTGGGTCTCCGCTGTATATGGCCTCCAAGAATAGGTCAGTCTGAGCCTGCAGACTCTGAAGCTGGGCTTGGGAACGTTTGTTTTGTCGGATAAGCTCCTTGGTACGCAACGTGATGCCCAGCAAACCTGACCTGTTTAGAATATTGTATGTGTTGCAGAAGCGTTTACGTTTGCTTATACTTGGAGAAAGGGCCTCTGGGATATTCTCCACATCACTACTCTGAGCAAGTGTTGCTTTGGAACACTTTTGAGGGTACGCAGTGAGACCCGAGTCCGAGCAAAGAGAGTATGGTGAAGTTGTGGTGTGGGGCTCCTGAGGGTCTGAAAACCTGGACAAGGAGTCTTCCGCAACCAGGTCTGCGACAGTGTTATTGAATTCTCCCCAGGAAGCATCATTTGGGAGTACACAGTAACCTTTAAATGCCTCATTTTGCTTCAAACTATGCAGTGGTTTATCATCATAGCAACGATGTTGATGCCTTCCACTATGGTTCGATTTCTTATTGATGGTACCGAGACCAAGATCAACAGGAGATCCATGGGCAGGGTGTGGAGCAATTTTTGTATAGGTGTTTTGCGTAAAAACATACTTTTTGGAAGGTTTTGGTTTGCCAGAGCTTTGGGAGGTGCAGTCACCAGTGGGCATGACCGGCTGGAGGAAAAGCAGCTGAGACTGAGGAACCACGTCTATTGAAGGATTCACCCTCCATGGTTTTAATGCAGGGGTCTCAGAGTTAGGCTGGAAAGACAATCGTAGATGATCAATTTTAACAAGTTGATCCTAGATTTTCTTAACATCAGAAGAAAAATGGTATAATTTAAATGGCTTTAAAATGACATTGGAGCTAATATGTAAAAGTAGCATAAAAATAATAATGTAGATGTGCCATGAAGTAAACTTTCAAGAAATGCTAAGACAGTTGAGAAGAAACATACTGTATAAGATTTGCAATACCTGCTTTAGTACAAGATTGTTCATTATGATCATGGGGGAGACGCCTGTATGTGAGCCAGGAATGAAAGGCACCTGTGGGGCTGACTGCATGCTCTGTGTTGCAGTAGTGGTTGGTCCCACATCTTCCAAATCTGTCTGGTCCAAAGAGCTAAAATATCCTGAACTGGCATCTATGGCATTAAAGTATATACAGTACTACTGTTATTGTCTGTAAATAAATAAGTATAGATCTCATTTTTTTATAAATGAAGTCTGGTTATATTCGTTCTAACTTGACCAATGAAGTAATTCTGTTCACAATACACAGAAAAAAAACAAAGACTACTGTTTTTATTGAATTTTTGCATAAATGTGTTTTTAATATTTCTAAATACATTTCAAATATTAACGTTACGTTTTATTACATTAGATCTAGATTTTATATTTATTACACAATACATTCATTGAAAAAAGAAGACTAAGACATCAATAGCACTCCCATTAGTTTAATTTTAACGGATCCGGAAAAATCAAACACAATTCAGAACGCACAAAGCAAGAAAATAAGTTAAGTGACAAACCTGAATATTTATCAATGTCACTAGGTGATTTCCGTTTGTTGCCCATGTTGATCTTTTGTGACAGTCCACTTTGTTTGATTTCAGTGTGATGTGAAGTCCATCTGATCCAGCCAGGCAGTGACCGAAAGCAGAAATGAGCCACTGGATTAAATAAAGGGACTAAACCCCGTAGAGAGATCAGAGTCCTGTAACATGAGCACAGTTATGATTCAAATCATTAAAATGCAACCCACAGTCAACAACAGTATAACTAAAAGACTACGTTCGTACTAACGTTACTAAAAATCGCTTTATTGCGAATTAACGAATAGAACTAAGTGTTTGATAGTAAACAAACTTGTCCACAAACCCGAGACTGATCGATGCACACACACTTGTAAATACGGTATAAATATATTTGAACACTTTAATAATTCAACTTAACGTATTTTAAAAATAAGCTAAAACAGATCGTTTTACGTAATCCTAGAATGGTGAATAGCTTTAAAATATTAACAGATGCTGAATGTCTCGTCGGACCAGCTAACGTTACTGCAGCGCCTGACACACGATGCCAAACACGAGACGAGACTCACACAAACACACTTTACAGCACAAGAAACGCGTTTTCATTACTCACCAAAATGTTGTTTTCCTCAAACTATCCTGTCGTTAAAGCCCGTGTGTGAGATGATGCTACACAAGTAAAACCAGCCTTGTTTTTCTGTTGTTGTTGAAATAGGATCGCTCAGAGTGCAACGTGAGTTTACATCCGTGGCTCCGCCTTTACTGCTGCTGTGAAAGGCTGTTACCACGGGAACCGCCTAATCGTAGCCTGCTTAAGCATGCAAGTTCCGCCCTCTATTTGCATATCGCCTTCTGATTGGTGCGCACCTGAACCCTTGCGACTCTAAACGTGACTCCGATTTGTTCCGCCAAATATGTACTGTGGTGGCGTCTGAAGTGGCACGCGCTTCAGCGTCATCCTCTCCATAACGAAGTAATTCACTTCTATACATCAGCGTCATCCTCTGCATACCTTTGTTTACTTCTATACTTGTCCACATTTAAGAATATCAGTAAACTTATGAAAAAAAGAATAACAGGCACAACCACCACAATTCTTGTACATAAAACGTTTATGGATAACTGTAAGTGTAACTGAAATGTAGTATATGCTTGTCAAATGTATATTTATATACAATATATTGGGTTTACCAATTCAAACGAATCAATATAAATACATAGCATTGTAATAATAAAAGTATTATACGACAGAATTGCAGAAAGTATCTCTTTATTATAAGTAGCACAAAAAGACCTTTTCTGTATTACCCAAATCATAACCTGCAGCAACTTTCACTAATAAACATGCTCACACACTCTCATACACGTATAATACATTGTTTTACAAAATATTTGTTAATAACCAGAAATAACAAACAACATACTTATAATATTCATACATTGAATATTACAACATTTTAACCAGCAGACCACTTTTTATACTTTGGAAAACACAAAGCCATTTTTTTTGGAAAACTGGTGCATTTGGGGCCCTAAACCTAGCCAGCAGCATATATATATATATATATATATATATATATATATATATAGGCTATATACATACATATATGATTTCTGGCACTTCAGACCTGAGTCCGAACTGTGGCAAATTCAGTTATTGACAAAGTAATAATACAACACACCAACATTCCCTCAAATGATGATGAATGGCTGTCTCGTTCCTCTTGACTGGCCCTTTAGGAGCAAATGCTTTTGTCCTTTAGCAGTTTTCACACCTTAAAAGTTTTATTTTTCAAGTTTAAATGGCTTTCATCAGTATTATTTCTACAACAGTTATGTAGTATTACCACTAGATGTCAGTATCTCCATTTCGTTGATGCTGAAAGGGAAGTTTAAGCTCACCTGTTTATTATAGCCTATTATATTCATAGCGTCATGCTAATGCGACAAAGTACTCAAATTATAATAAAAGGCACAAGTTATCGATCTTTGGTATTTTTGTTTTGAATTTTTATTTGGACTGAGCATTTTAAAAAATAAATGTAATAGAACTAGATTTCCTTTTGATTTTACTCTAGAGAATTTAAATAAATAATAAGGAAGACAGTGTAAACCAATACTATCACTACTATTACAACTACTATTTCTATTTCTAAATATAATAACATTATTATATAATAATAATAATAATAATAATAATATATCAGTCTTTGTGTTTATGTCAGTCTCATATTTTAGGTCCTGTTCTTGATTTTCTTAAAAGAGCTGTGAAAAGCTATTGTCAAGATGCCTCTTTGCACAACAGGAGCTTCCTGTATAGATCATTAAAGCCCCCCATGTGCTGGAGAGAAGCCCCATCACCATAACAACTCTGCATCTGGGATGTTGGGGTGCAGAGCAGTGGCAGTATCCATTAGTGAAAGATAATGATGATGAGGGTCGCACAGTAAGAGACGGATGCGCGTGATTGGCTGAGATCACGACGAGACAGCGTTTACCTGCGAGGAGGCTGACACCTGTAAGAAAACATACATTGGGGTTATTGAGCTGATAATACACACAGAACAATGCATATATTTTAGTACACTGTGCCAAATCAGCTTTTTTTACATTGCACTTTTGCTTATGCATTCAATTCATGATATTTAACTTACCTGTCACAATCTTTCACTCTCTGTTTCTCCTTCCTTTTTCTCCCTCTATTTCTTGGTTTCCATCTACATTAAAATGAAAAGTTACTGAAGTCACTGTAATTCAGTTTGTATGTATGCTCAATGTAATTGTGTTTTGTGCAACTTAATACCTGTCATGTTTTGTTGTAGGTTTTCTTAGTCTTGGCATCACAATGTAAGAGAAATCATGGAAGAGAGGCAATGAAAGAACATACAGTAAGCTGTTTATACTTGTGTGACTCTGTAAACTCAGAAATCAATCTTTTGATTCTAACATGTCATGATAAGAGTACAAGCTCTATCACAATGCAGAACATATGTAGTTACATAAATGTACTAAATTGATTTTTGTCCTTACCTACATTCACAGGCTTTGTGCTCCACAAAGGACATCTCCACATATTCTTGGCCCTGCTCTGCTGGTTTAATCTTCAATAACTGAAAAAATCATAACATAAATATCTGTCCTAATATCACAGATGACAAAGACAAAACAATAAGTCAATATTTTAGACAAAACATATGATGTCAGCATGAAAAGTGAACAATGGTATGCACTGCAAAAAAATGACTTTCTTGAATCAAGATGCATTTTCTTAATGAGCAAAATATGAGTCTTGTTTTTAGTCAAAACGTAAATGTAAATTTGTGCTTAAAACAAGCAAAAGAATCTGCCAATGGGGTAAGAAAAGAAACTTGAATTAAGTTGAACCTTTTTCTTAGTCACTAAATTCAAGATTATTTTTCTTCTTTTAAGCTCAAATTCACTTAAATTTGATATGTTTTTGTCTAAAAACAAGACTTATTTTCTTAGGTCTTTTTGCTCATAAAGAAAATGCATCTTGATTCAAGAATTTTTAGACATTTGTACTAGAAAACAAGACAAAATACTAAGTAAGAAAGTCATTTTTTGCAGTGTGAATAATAACATTTATTGTTTTACATATTGTATTTATGTCAAAATATGTTTTATCTATGGACTGGAAGTTCAAGAGCCGACTATCCTTAATAATGCTAGATTTTTCATATACAAATAAATAATCTACATAAACCTGACATTGTCTATTTGAAAGAAAGTACAATAATATTTCATATTACTGTTTAGTGTACTATACAGTTCATCTTTTGCACTAGCTGTCCTAACACATTTAATGTTATTAAAGAACAATTCACATTAATAACAACATTACGCTGTATTAAGAAAGTATGTAAAAAAAATATGAAAATGTGTTTTTTATGATCAAGATCAAGACAGTAAGCATTCTTTGACCAAAGTGAAAATTCTTACTTGCATGGTTGTGTTGGAGGTAAGCGTAGGATGACACTCCAAGTTCTCATCTCCACAGCAACCAGCGCAGCGGACCAATGGCACGCAGGCGGGACTGAAAATGTGCTCCACCTCCCCAGGGTACTCCTGAACTACTTCCACTAGCTTCTCTATAGTGCGGCAGAAGCTTTTACCCCACACCTCTTGAAACAGCATGACTGTAACACAACAGAAATATGGAAGAGCCAACGTGTTTAGAGATACTAACAACCACAATAGTTGTAAGGTAAATTAAAATCGTAGTTGACAGGCTTTTTCTGAGATGCTGAAACCTGTAAGTTTCAAAGCACATGATGAGATTTGCTGAAACTAAAAGCTTGAGAGTCTAAACCTTCTGTGGATCAAACCTTTAACCAAGAAGCACATTGCAAAATACACTCTTAAAAATAATGCCATAGAAGAACCTTTTTTGACTAAATGGTCCCATTAAAAACCTTTAACATCTGAAGAACACTTCTGTCACACAAAAGGTTCTTTGTGGCAAAAAAACTGTTATTCCGATGGTTCCGAAGACATGGTTCTTTACGAACGTTTGACTGAATGGTTCTTTCTGGAACCAAAAATGATACTTCTATGGCATCCCGGTGAAGAACCTCTTAATCACTTTATATTTAAGAATGTAGCGTATGTGTAAGGGTTATTGGAATATAGTGTTAGACTTTATTCTGCAGTGGATCTTCGTTTTGATATTTTAAAAGTGTAATATTTAAATCTCTGGGAAAAGAAACAAAAAATCCCTGCAATTGGTGTGTATCCTATTTCTCATTTATCCGAATTTCTCAAAAGACAATTTCCAGTGGGGGTATACTCAGGCTAAAAAGAAAAGAGAAAGAAACAGCCGAAATTATAAAAATGATGTGGGGGATTTACCGAAAAAATCAAAAGCTGTAGATTTACAGGCACATAATAACAGCAAAGCAGAAGAATTATTACTATTTTTTATTGCCTGTTTTAGCAATACAATCTTATTATCTAACTTATATATAAATAGCCTTTGTTTTTGCTTGAATTAAAGTTTAAGTCCAAATAAATACAGATGAAAAATAAAAGAACAGATATTTGTGCAATTGCAGATTGTTTTAATTTTGTCTCTGTGCCTTATTACCACGCAGAAAAAAATGTAGCTTAGCTGATAATAATGCAACACCACAATAAAGGGTTGATTTCCAAGTAATGCTTTGGCTATAAACATCTGCCAGATGCATAGATCTAAACATTTACTATTTCTGTGGCTACTCCGATATTCCCTCTGTATAAATAAAGTTAACTCTAAGGAAATTGATGTTTATGATGTTTATGATCATACTAATGCTCTTACCTTTAGCAGTGCTGTTTACACTTACTAAGGGAGAAATCTGCAAGAAAACAGTGTAAAAAAACAGATTAGAATGTGAAGTCAAGTTAGAGATTTAAGTGTACAGTCTGAAGAACATTATACCGGTTCCTATGCAAGTAAAAAACATACTTGCAAGACTGTTTAATAGCATTTCTGATTTTAAGTTTGACTCAACAGCCCCTACTACTGGAAAAATAAAATAATGCATGCTTCCTCTCTCTCTTATGGTTTTATGTATTTTTTCAGGACATTTGCCCTTGTGACAGGACAGGGAGCTGAGCCATATCATATTGCATGTATAGTATAGGCACTATACATCAAACCCCCTTATTTTGAGGACAGAAACGGCACTTGCACAGTGTTTGAGAATGCAATTGGTTACAAAAATGCAAATTTAGCTTAATTTATCGGTACGTGCTAAATAAATTAAAGAAAATTTTTTGTGTCATTTATTAAATGTGTAAAAAACGTCAAACTTAACATGGTTGAACGTTTAAGCTTGGCAAATGCAGTTAACACAATATTTATAAAAAAGGCATTTTGCATTTTTACTGTTAATAGATAGAAGACACAGATAGGAATTTACGACAATGTTTATCAAATTACCCCACATACTGTACTACAAAACACAAGTGAGAGTGCAGACATCTTAACTTCCTGTTGTCTCTTCAAGCATTTGCTTCTCAAAAAGTTAAGACAGCCTTTTTTCTTGTGTACATAAGGCAACAGTCACTTCACCTTGGCTGTGTCCCAAAACTCAGTGCCTCACAGTCTACTGCCTACACAGGCAGGTAACTGTGCATGCAGGTGCTCTCTAAAGCCAGAAATGCAGATGGCAATGCATTGCAAATATGTGGTCACGGTATACCGGCTACGTGGCTATATGTCTGTCTCTATACTGGGATTTTATGCATGTGAACAAACTGACATGCACTAGGGTCTCCTACAGTAGGAGACATTCAGTTTAATATGCTCCAATCACACGGTTTGGAGGATGCGAGGCCGGAAGTTTTGAGAGAAATGGGAAAGCAAACAAAACGGTAACCAAACATTTCTGCAGACATTTGTCTCCTCATAAAAATGCAGATTATGATAGAATTATGAATGCAAAATATGAGAGGCTGTTTGGGAAAATGTGCTGGCTCCAGAGATGGGGAAGGGTTCACTGAAATACTAAATCTTCTGATGTTTTCCTGTTACTGATAGTTGTAATATGTTTTATGAGAAATAAATGATGTAATTGTACAGCTAGTCACAGTTTGTTCATTGTTCACAAGTTTATTTCATGTATTAATAAAAAAAAGTATTATGAGTGATGCCTGGCCCACAAAAAAAGGACCAATTGTCAAGAAACAGGTTCGTTTTTTTAGATTAAGATTAAGTTAAGTGAGACACTAGCAGTTACTTCCTATATTATATTATATTATGTTATATTATATATTGTGACATATATCATATTATATCATATTTTTTAATTGTTTTAACATATATAACATATAATTGTTTAATGCATTTAAATTAAATAAACATTATGACTAATATATTTCTGCTCTGTGTGATTTTTAAATGGAGAAACACCATATTTAGGGTTAAATTATTAAATAAATCCCAGAAGGAATGTTTAACAAAAGGAAAGTCATTTGCAGGCTTCATGTGATGAAATGTAATTACTGTATCATTAAAGCACAATATATTAAATATCCACCACAAATAAAGCATATTCATCCAGATGATGTTTTCCTCAAGTGTGAGGAGATTTGTTTTAAATGAATGTTTATTGCAATTTTAAAAAACGGTGTCTATTTGTTTTATTTTTGTCACAACGGAAACAAAAGCTTTGTTGTGTAACTTTGTGTTAATAGTGTAACACAAATAGGCATGTTCTTGAGAGAAAAAGAAAAAAGTCAGTATATAATCTGACCTAATAACAGTTTTCTCAGCGATGACTTTTAACCTATAAACCTTCAAAGTTGCTTAACTTTTTATTATGAAGTCATTGACCTATTTCACGATTAATCTTTTAATCTTTTAAATTCAGTTTATAACTCATAATACAGTTTCTACTGCCAAATGTACCTTCTTCTGAGTCAGAAAAATAGTTACAATGTCAGTATTATACAAGAAAGTCTAATTAATAAAAAGAAATCATTAGACAGTATTATTCTCAGTCTTTTATAGTTGATGGAACAGTGTGGGAGAGGGTTGGCCTGCTTCAACAGGAAGAGTCTGAGTAAAGTGAGACTTTAAGCAGACATCAAGTCTATGGGAACTTTTACTTTCTACATTACGACTTAAGACAAAAGTTCTTCAAACTTGTGCCAGGCTGCACGCCTTTATGGCAAAACAAATTGAGACAGGGTGGATCACTGAAATATTTATATATTCTAAATATTATTAATGTGACCAGTTTCCTGTGATTGTGGTTTAATGACGTCTACTGGTTTACGGTACAGTCATTCAAACTGAAACAGCGAAAAAACAATTTCCAGAAAGTGTTTTTTTTGTGTGCAAATGACTAGGATAAAGTTGAGCATGTCCATTAGTGCTTCTTTAAATAGCTGGAGTAGATCTGTTATTGAGATAAATGCAAATCTATGAGTGTTAAGCATTACAAAGCCTGTCTTGCTACAGTTGATGGTAATTCTTTTTTGCCTTTATATGTACAGAACAGTATGAGAGGACAGGAAGCAAAGAAGGGAGTTGGGTCAGGAAAGTACCACAAGCCAGGAATCGAACTCGGGTCGCCCGAAGTGCAACTGCGCCATGTGTCGGAGCGCTGCCCATGAGGCTATCGGCTCTGACAGTTGATGGTAATTCTAGATAATTTGTGAGGTTTAGAAATTCTTTTTTATTACAGTTTTTCTGATTTGCAAAAAAGATTTTTTTGCTCTCAATTTCTCAAAACAGTAAACACAAACCCACAAATTCAAGCTACGCTGTCAAAAGCTTTGACTTGCATTGCTAATAAATCTAACAATTGATGATCTGTAGACAAAACACTGTCGTCAAATAACACACAAAGCTAGCCAATGCATAAACACTACACAGCAATCATTACACACTACATCAAAAAATAGAGAGCATGTAGGCCTACTTAAAGAAAAATAAACGTTTATTGTATATCATGAACACACTTTGCAAATGCTGTTAAAAATCTACAGTAATCGCAATCTAGTTTAGAAATTATAAATTGTATTCTGTAAGTCCTGGAAGTTTTGCATGTCTGTACTTCAAAAATGCCCTGCAAAGTAGAAAAAAAGTCTAAATTAAAAGCGTGTTACTGTATACTCAACAATGTTGTACAACTGCAAAATCAAAGTCAATGAAAAATTCATTTCGTCTTAGCATCACATATTCATGCTGGTCCAGCCACTTCATCCACATCACTGACAATGCTGTCCCATTCTAGTCTCCAGAGAGAAACCCCTCCTGACAAAATTCCACACCCGTTCTGATCCATGTATAGTCTTCCTCATATTCCTCCTCCACATCATCCATCATGTCTCATGTATCAACTCTTTCTACTCTGTTTCCATTCAATGTTGTTATACAATACAACACACCTGCACCACCTGTGCATTCTGATACTGTATTCAATTGGAAACTCACATCATGAGAAACAAGTGTCAACAAATTTGAGTTGTTGTGTGTTAACACTGATAACTGTGTTGTGTTCTATTTTTGCCTCCTGTGTTTACCGTTTTGCAATAAAAGTGTTTTATAGTGTGAAATGTGCATTAGCGAGGAAGAAATGTGTTGAGAGTTTTGCAAAAAAGAGTGAATGATTCGACAAATGGGTTTAGACCACTGGGTATTTAGTTTTGAGAATGGGGTTTAGTGTTTTAGCAATTCAGGAAAACTGTAATAAAATGTTCTGCATTATTTATCTTCACATTGTGTCAGAACATGGACACAAACTATATTCTTTTGCTCAAAAACATCTCCACATAAACACTTGCCAGCCAGGGATAATTATGCTCCTTATTACAGTAAACCCTGTCGTGGCTATGTAAATGAAAGCAAATTGCTTCCAGATGAGAGATTAAAGCCTACAGAGTGGATGACAGTCCCCTGAGTGCCACTGAAGGAAGGAGAGATCCATTTCTCCTGATTGTGATTGCACCTCGTCCCCTGGGTCATAACCAGACTCATACAAAAGTTGAGGTCTTGTCACCACAACAACCCAATGCTGAGTTGTCTATAGACACATGTTTGTTTAAATAAACACATTGGCACTGATGAAAGTTGAAATGAATGAAGCATACGGTATGCACCCCACAGTTTTATGAGTATTTTATATATATATATATATATAAACGCTGTAATACAGCTAACGTAAAACATTTTCTATGTAGAAAAAGCTATTTTTTTTAATATTATAAAAAATAAGAACACATTATAGATGGTGTAATTGGATGCACGCATGCACCTGGCCAGAAGTTCACTTCCAGTTTGTGTTAGTTTAACGCTCTGGCTATAGTGACTAATAATATAACTAATATTAATGGTTTTTGTGTAATAATTGTATTAAATAAACAATTTGTTGAATTTTTATTGTATATTTACTTTATTAAATACGCAAATTGTTAAATGGGTCATGTAACTTCTATATACATTGAATACATAAAACATTTATAACAAAATTAAATGGTATTTTTAATTTTCTATATATTTGTATTAATTTAAAATAACATAACAATTACCATATTGTTCTTATTTGATTTTTTTACATAATAAATTTTAATTAAATGTATTTTAATTATTTATTTTTATTGCATATTACATATTTAATTCTGTACTTGAATTCTTTATTTTATGTACATTTATTGTATTTTATTACATTTATTTTGTATTTATTGTTTACTTTAAATATGTTCTTTTTTTTAATATCTGTCTAGTTTAATTTAGCAAACTCTTTAATTATTGCCATTTATTTTTAACAATATAAACTACAGTAAAACAGTAATTACTAGAACAGGAAATACAGGACAGATAAAAATTTATTAATAGTGTAGTACCTACTAGCAAGCACCTTTCATGTGCTTTTGTTATTATGATTCCTGCAATAATTTCTTAAACCCAGGTTTGATTCCAGAGGGCAAACCCAGGGGAGGCACGCATGTTGACTCGTGTATTCTTTTAAATCCACTGACACAAAAAGGTAAAGTCTGTGGAGATGAGCAGACATGTTTGGTAGCAAAAAGCAGACGTTAACCTTTTGAACCAGCCTGAAAGGACTTTGTTTAAGTCAAAAACTGGCATAACACAATAGCATGCACACAGCGCAGTTACAAGAGACAATGCAAGAAATGCAATAAGCACTGAATGTGCAGCCTCTAGATAAAACATTATTCTATTGCAGGTGTATAATGAACAGGTGGGTTTTGAGCCACACTTTAAGAGGAGGAACATTTCGTACCATCACAGAATCTCAAGTGAATTGAGTGCATTGGAAGTGCTGGAAGTCTGAGCAGAGTCGGTTAACAACTCTGTAACCTCGAGGCTCAGGTGTTTACTTTGCCAGCAAAACCGTCAATGGAGCTTGTATAAATAGCTGCCACTCCATGTTATGGAGGCAGAGGAAACCAGCACAGACGCAGATGGCCCGTCTCAAGTATTATTTTGTTCGGAGTGTTGACGGAGAGGAAACACCTGCAGTGAATCATGTTCTGAGCTTGTGTTGCTCTCACCCTCGGCACTCTCTCGCCTCTCATCCCTTATTTGGGTTTTTCCTTAATACAGTATGTTTTATTTAGTTCTTTTCCTCTGGCATACATCTCTGTACACTCTTATAAATAAAGGTTCTTTACAAGCGATACTATAGAAGAAAAATATTTTGGTTCCAAAAAGAACCAGTTCTTTCTTACCTTTTGTGAGAGAAAAAGGTTCTTCTGATGTTAAAGATTCTATTTTTAAGAGTGTATAGTGTTCTTCCCTGTCTGCATCACATCCTCATGATTTCATCTGTCTGACAGTTATGGAAGATCTTCAATAATCCTTGTGAATAAGCCAACAAATAATGTACTTGTTTTTGTCTATCATTTCATGTTTTGAATAGTTTGTGACAACCCTGTTAAAAGTCTTCCAAAAAGCAGTAGTAACTCACAAAGTACCCCCTATTGTATAGTGTAGTGTGCGCACATCTGAAACAAAACAAAAGTCGGTCAAGCAACCAGGGGTGGCGCTAGGAGTGGATAAATTGGCTGAAGCCCCGAATGTTTTCAGTGAAACCCCAATTTTTCTAAGTACCATGCGGGGCCGTTCACATTTTGCGTCTTTTGCATGTTCTTTATTTTAAATATAGACACGCAGAGAAAGCACTCTAGCAGAGAGTGATGCGGTCACGGCAGCGAGTTTTATTCTTAACTTTTTCGCACAAGCGCCTTGAAAAAAATTTTGCGTTTTCTGAATGGCCCCGTATGTGTTGGACTTAATAGATCGTAGGATCTGAATTTCTTAAAAGCAACCTGTTTGAGTGTGTATATCTAAAGATGCTGAAATTCCGACTTTTCAGTACAAATTCAGTACAGATACACATTTGTGTCGTATTTAACACCTTATTTTCTTTTCCTTATTGCTTTTATTATTCTTTACTCATTTTTATGTCTTTAGTAAATTAGTTATATTAATTTCTTTCTATCTAGTTATTCTGTTATATTATTAATGTTAATCATATGCTAGATGCTGAATTTGTATTGTCTTCACAAGTAGATATGGGTTTTCATTGGTCTCATTCTCAAGGTTCATAATAACGTCACAAGACAATGTTGTGAAGCAGTAATTTTCCGCTATCTATGTTGGTATAATAACACCTGTTGAATGTGTTTTTAGTCAGACAAACTAATTTCTCATTTTAATCTATCCTCACTTTATCTCCTGCCTGCTGTTCTTCCCTTTTCATCTCTAATAGTAGACATCTAAGTCTGCAGGATAGTTGGATCTATCATTTTTGGCGTCACGATACCAGCATGGAACACTACGGTATCATTTTCGATCAGGTTCGACCATCTATCAGGTTGTTGGGTGCAAATTCCTAACAAGCAACAGGGCAACAGCCAATGGAATTGCTAAAGTAGAGAAGAAGATGTTCACTGTTAAAAAATAAAGGTGGTATAAAAGTTCCAAAGAACCTTTTACAGTACATAGACAGAATGTTTCTGTTTCTGAAACATAGTAGAAGAAAACAGTAGTAGAAAAGGTTTCTTCAGACTTGAAAGAGGTAAAAAAAAGAAATGGTTCAAGAAACTGTGATTGAATGGTTCTTTGGGAAACCAAAAAGATTCTTCCGTGAAGGCATCGCTGTGAAGGACCTTCTGTAGCACCTTAATTTTAAGTCTTAATACTATATATGAGTGCGAGTGGTTGAATCTGAGTTACTGTAGAATTAACTTCCAAGTTAGTTTGTATGAACGTGAAGTCCCTGAGTATAAATGTTCTTCTAATTGAAAAAACAACTCTGCAATCACTTGTGTAAGCCAAAAAACTGAGTCGTGAAGTGTGTTTGTAACTGCGACATTATCTGACAACTAAACTTTCATTATGGCGTTACATTTTTTTTAAATGTTTATAGTCATTTACATAACATTGTAGTTACAGTACGTATTTATAATATTACGTAACTGGACCATTGGCTATTTTGCAAGGGTAGGAGATTGTAATATATATTACACAACAGTTACTTCTAGTGCCCGAATCTGATTGGCTGAGAGCCATGCGATATTCCACCAGTATCACCACGGGAGCGGCTTTACCGCTTGTATCACTCCGCCACTAAGATCAGTTGTACTTACTTTAAGTAAAGCACATGCACATTTGGCAGTGTTTTTAATTATTTTTATTTTTAAAAATTACAGCGCGGTACGCGAGGGTCTCGAGGCACACTTTACATAACAGCAATTGCCATGTCAACTTGCTACTGTAAACAAGTGCACGTTTACATTAAAAATAATGGAAAGTGCCGCAGTGCAATAGGAATGACGCATTCTCTGTGAGTTGACTTTTACAGTCTCTCTCCTTCGTTCACTCGCACGTCCTGCCTCATTATTTCTCAGTAATAACTTCACTGAAGCAGCACAGCACGAATTTAAAAGACAAGACGATTTGGAATTAGTAACAGAGGTTTGTTTAACTGTTATGATGGGCTGGGATTCATGGTGGAAGAAAGTAGTTCCCCAGTTCTTTTAAAAACAGAGGATTTTCAAGACATTCCGATGTTGTTCCTGATTTACTGTCATGATATGGCTCTATATCAGCATAGCTGTGATTCGGTCAGAGGCAAGTGATATTGCATTACTAGTACGTGTACATACAGTGGTAAGCTTTATCTAAAGTTTTGCTACATAGCTTTGTGAACTGTACCTTAGCACTTACCAGTTTCTTTTTTTCTCACTTTTTTGTTGAGAATGATGAACTTAGAAAACCCTTAAGATAACTTTTGATAATTCTTCATGACTCAAGATCACAAAAACAAGTAACCAAAAAATAACAACGCATACCTCTGTGCTTGAAACAGTTGGTACTATTATTACAGTATAATTGGAAATCTCTGCACTGTTGTTGCAGCATGCAACCCTTATCTCACAAATGAATCATAGTTCAGCCAAAGATTGCTTACAGCTTTAGTTCCATACCACAAATCAAAAGACATGCAGACAAACTCAATTTTCCACACTTTCTTTTTGCCTCTTACATGATAGCAATATAAGCGTGCAGCCACGTGGCTTAGAGGGAACACTGCCAGCAACATCTGACATAAGATCAGATGACCAGGAGGTCCAACACGACTGGCACGATGTTCACTTTTTAAACCAGATACGGGAAGCAAGAACTCCCAGAACCGATGCCAGGCCCAGGAGACATAGATCAAAGACATGCAGCAGGACACTGGAATATAACGGCAAAAGAAAGAGATGACATAAATGAGGAAGGAAATGAATGATGGGATGTCATCAGGCCTAAAAATGAGAACGTTTGACACTGGGAGGAAGAACTATGGAAGGACACATGAAACAGGAAGGTCAATTAAAGCAGGAAAAGAAGAAAATAGAATGGGACAGCACAGTAAAATTAGCAATGAATGAACGAACCCACACATTCACAAAGCAAACGTGGTTAAGCAATTATAAAATCTCTTACGGAATGGGGTGACTGTAGATGTATTTAACAGCCACACACACACACTATAGGCTGAGAAACACATCCTGAGAAACATTCACAAGCCAACACCTGCAACCTGTCGCATTAGTTTATACACTAAACATGCAGGGACAATAAAAGATTACAGACCTGTGTAATTACAGACTATGTAATATGCCTCACAACATCCAACAGAACAAGCAGTCTACCACCCAGTCACCACATTGTTCCCTCTAATTGTTTCAGCTTTGAACTCTTTCACCGTAGATCTGTGTGAGACAGACCCCGGTTTGTGTTTGAGATATCAATATTCCTGTAGCAGACGAACTAATTCCTGTTGTTCATAGTAAATATGGAGTCCAACTTAATCCCATACATTCTCAATTGCTTTGTCAGACTGATAGTCTCAAGGGAATCTGTAACGTTCGTAACATAGATAAATGAGACATGGGCAATTCCAGCATTATGGATGTGACATAAAGACGCTAAGAGAACGTATTCGGTAAAAATATACTGAACCATCTGTTGATATTTTACTAAACTCTTGCTGATAGTGTTTAAACATCAGAAAAATATCAGTCTATACACAAGTTTTCTATTTTAAAAAATGGTAAATAAACCCGCGTTATGGTTGTGACAAGAAAAGGACACGGTTTTTGAGAGATTTCTGTGAATTAAAATGCACAAACCAGAAGCAGTAATACCCAACAGATGGAAAAGGGATGCCTCTTCATAGTACATGAAAATAGTTACTTTATTTCAAATTCCACATGCCCATTTATAAGGAATATGTACTGTTACGGATGTGACAATCCTGAAAATGGCACTTACCAGATATGGAAAATCATGCATTAAAAATAAAACATTTTAATCTTTTTGGTTCATCAGTTTGCCAGTCACTTGCATAAGACACATATTAAATATTTCATTATAAGCAGACACTTTCTCACTCCCACCCGGAGCAACACTGTTAAAGCACTTTGCTTGGCATACAAAATTCACTTTCTGTCTCGTATCGGTTTATGGGATTAATATTATGTATGTGTGTTTTTCAAAGCATATCATTAACTGTTAACCCCGTACATGTAAAAAATAATGTTCTATTTTATCTGCTTGTTGAGACTCATATTGTGCTTGGTAATGCCAAAAATGATGTTCCAGTTCCAGAAATTATGAGGTAGCATTCCAAACCGTAAACCATTAGAGACACATCATCACTGGTGACACGTAGAGCTTGTACAACAATGACACATGGAAGAATTTTGCCCAGTGCCTGACTCAACACTAAGAATATTTTGGGTTCACCAAGTGCTCCACCCGTCACGCAGGGGCAGGAGAAAACATTTATAAATGCTTTTCACGACCACATGGCCAATATTTACTTTTAATTTCAGTTTGATTTCCCCCAGAAATGGTGGCAGAAGCAAATGAGACAGACAGAAGAGACATCTCTCTCCTAAGAGAATATGAAGCTCACATTGTTCAGCACACACTGGGCTGCTCATGGTCCACAGAGAAATGCATTTCATTTCCCCCAGGAGCAAAATGTGATTTTAATGTACTGCTCTGCACCAGTGAAGGAGAACTACAGTACTGTGGGTGGCCAATCTGGTTCACCTGGTGAATAAAGTATTCTTACCCTTGAATTGATCCATCCGCCACACATATTGGTTAACTTTAAATGTGAAAACTGAAAACTAATGACTAGAAAATCGCAATGGCTATTATGGAGGTTATACAACATCTTAATAACAACTTGACTTTTTTCCAACACGCATTTTAAGAGTATTTCATGTTTGATCGTTTGCATCTAAAATATTCAGTAAAACCAAGCGTTATTACATTTAAGATTATAATATGGAGCATCTGTTCAAAAAATTGCACTTTGGCACTAGATCTTGCCTAAATAATAGCTTCAAATAGACTGTTATTGCATTAAGGTTTTTTCCTGTGCTTGACTAACCACAAAAAAAAGGCAATCCGTGATTCTGCATCTGATGTTGAACAATAAACCTAATTCAAATCAGGAGCCAATTTTGGAAAATCATTTCCAGCTTGTTGTGTTGTATAGTATTTTGAACTGTCACACCTTAACCAAAAATTCCAGAGATTTGGAAATGATACAACAACTCAAAGCTGCTCCATACAGATTCTACTGAAACAGGGTACAGCCAGGACAGGGCAGGGCATGGACTGAAATCACAATGTTAGAAAAGATATGAATATCCATTCATTTGCAAAGACAACACAGTCAAGAATTTTAAGGAAAAGTATTAGTAGAAGTGAATTCCTTCATGGATATATGAAAGCTGCGGTAAGATGGGAGGATGCCTTTTCGTTTTTACAAAAGAAGTGCCTAATTGAGCCTTTTCTGTACTATAATTACCAGTAATAGTAACAGCAGGTGTTTGCCAACATACTTTGACTTTTGACATGAAGTCTGCCAAAACAGTGGCAAACCTTTGCCACGGGCGTAATGGAAAGACAGGAGGAGATACAGATGCATTCTGACACACAAACACACACCTAGTGTGTTGCACAGTGACATTCCTTGACATCGCGAATGGAGGTGTAAGACAGTTGTGGGGTCAGGAAGGTGTTGTTGGGGTGTTGTTATGCCAACTAAACCTTGTTCTGACCTGCCAGTAGGAGGATTAACACTGAATAATGAAAGGCCACAATATAGGTAGGCTCCACCCACCCGTGGAAGGTAAACAAATTCCAGATACAAGATTTACTCATTCATTTCCAAGGGGAAAACAAAGTCCAGTTGGCTAATATAAAACAGAATTGTATTTATAGGCACAATATCAATGTGTTCCACTAAAATATAGTGGTACTGAACAGTTTGGCCCGGTGTTACGCATTGTCCTCTGACAGCTAGTCATTTTGCATTAGCTGTTGGAACGGCTAACTCATTGCTAAATATTGATTCTGCTACAAACAGAAACAATGTATCACATTCAGATATGGAGGAAACCTTTCCAGACTAAACTTACTAATAAAACATGCACAGTGACATCACTTAGATGGGCATTTGTTTAATCTTCTCTTAGCTTCCTTTTATTAGGTAACAGGTGAAAAAGGTTCGCAAGATTACATTTTTTGGAGGGTTTTGTCATCTTGGAGCTTGACAGTACCAGTCCTCAATGAACTATTATTAACTTATGAAAAAGGGTGGAGTAAAGCACGTCATACAGGTTGGGTATGATGAAAGGCTGGGTAATAGAATTAACGTATTTCAGATGAACTGAAATCCAGGACTGAAGTTGCATCATTCTCTTGTCTACCATTACCTTGAGTGATGAACAGAAAACAGGGATAAAGAGGTTTTATATACATTCAAAGAAGTTTTAAATGCATTCACCTGTATGATCAACTGAACCACAACATATACATATAACTTAACTTATCACATTCAACCATTGTGGACAAAAGCCCAAACAAAGCATCTTAATACTAAATGCTTTCATTTCTCAAGAATACTTGAAAAAATAGATTTTATGGAGGATAGTAGCCTATTTACATGACACATTTACAGTAGGCACAATATTTCAAAGAACATGTACAGGTATGTCCAAAGACAGTATATGTCAAATCAAAATACCATAGTGCTTTTGTTAGGTGGATTCTCCCTGAAACACGGAATTTGAAAGAGCAGTTTGATTGGAAATAGATATAGCCTTATTAGTTTTATATTGAGAAAAAAAGGAACATGGGCTTCATAGTTAATAGGCTACTGGATAATATCTGTAACAACAGTACTCACTTTCACTATTGTGGCATTAATTTCTTTTGAGTAAGGTCTGATGAACACATTCTGTGTCAAACGCTGGCGGGTTAGAGGTGATGCAGTCCGTCACGTTTCGTTTCATGACTCAACGATTTCTGTGGCAGCACTTTAAAAAAGGATCCAGTTATAGAGGGCGTTATAAGAACATGCGTCTGTGAGAGCCGTGACAAAAGTAAACCGACTCCATACATTCCAGTTCTTTTATATCTGTCAAACTACACGTAGTCCCCACCAAATCCATATATCATTACCTCAATTCATTCAATAGAAACTAAGCCTTTAAATTACGTTTTGTATGGGCATGATACAGGATATTTTAAATTCACAAACTTTAGCGCAAACCAGTATGAGGGAACAAGCGCAAGAACGCGTTCTGCGTGAATGGCCCCTTCCTCACATGTTTCCCTCATAGTGACACGACGCGACAAATATAAGCTTCCATTGGCTATACGACGCCGTCTGACCGTTGTCGTTTTTCGCGTCACTTTCTCGCTTACAGCGTAGGCTATAGATGTGTATAATGATATGCAGGTTATTTGTAATACGGGACGGCCCATGAATGCTCACCTGTGCAGGTAAAAGGCTCAGCTGGACCGCAGCCACTATATGTAACAGTGATGTGAAGTAACTCATCTCGAATGCCAAGACTAGTCGAATGCAAAGTCTAATAGCAGAGAAATCCAAACTGTTGTCCATCCGAACCGTATGATGAACGTGTAAACGTAATATTCCACAAAACGTCTCTGATGGCCCAGTTAGTCGCTTTCCTCGTCGACAGTAAAGTGTGCGTCACTAAGCTTTTCAAAAGTGATTAGATTGCACAAAAATCCGGAAAATGGTTGAATATTTGACTGGACATGAAAAAAAATCATAAAAGAAAAAAATAGTTAATAATAGGTCCTGGTGGTGTGTATAGTATTTTTAATTATAGTTTGCTGCTTTTCATCATCCCCACGCGACACCGGAGATCCAGCGTCTGTTTTAAAGTTAAAAAAAATCCTGCACGCGCATGTTCCAAACAGAGTGGCACACTTCCACATGAGCGCCGTGACTACCTTTCAACAAGTGGATCATTTAAATCTCCTCCTCCCAAAACCCTGCTCATATTCATACTGTCCTCCCACTGCCCTCCCCTCCATGGCCTCATCTCTCACTTTATTTGACATTTTAATGGATGAATAAATGATAATTTTTTAATGTGATGTCAGCAAATGTAAATAAAGAGAGGAACTGTAAAGCACGACTCATACTCATAATTCACATTTCTGCTCTCAGGATCATTTGTAACATCTAAATCCAGCATCATTACAAAATAATATTTTCATAATAATATGATGACATAATATGGTAAAATAGTGTTTAATGACACATGGACTGGTGGAATTATTGTTATAACATATTATAAGGTAATAGATTATGTGTCATACTTAGTTTTTTTATTGTTATTGTTACAAATAAATGCTGTTTCTGTTTACATCTTAACAATATCATGCATTTTGAGTGTCACAATATAAGTTGATAAGAATTATCAAGTCATAAATATAAAGCACAATGGCATTTAAAGAGAACAGTTTATGGGTATATAGGTAATTTTAAGAATTCTAAAGTAATAACTCATGGTGGTACATTAAACCCTAAATGGTTAAAATAGTTTGTAAAAATTCGCCCACCGTAGTGGACGTCTCACATCAGAGGTTTAAAATGCATAACTGCATATTTGACGTCGGTCCCAACTCATCATACTGTTACAAAACTCATGTTCATTGTACTTGGCAGTTGTTATTGCGTCATAACACAATAAACAAACCTGAAAGCCGACATGTTGATGTTGGTCCGTTTAACACTGCTTTGTGTGGTCAAAAATGTCAGAATTCATCTCATATTCTGAGGAAAGCAGTATGGGGTCTACAATCCGACCAGAAAAAGCACAGGCTCAGAATAGACACCCTGAGAAACAAACAACATCCTTCTCTGGGCATGCAGTATTATTATAATGTATTGTAACCTGACTAATAAGAAGGCACTTTTAAAGGAGCACATATAAGACTTATTGCAGTAAATCTGATGATGCACAGAGATGTGCAAATCCAAATTCTGTCTGTGTGTGTGTGTGTGTGTGTGTGTGTGTGTGTGTGTGTGTGTGTGTGTGTGTGTGTGTGTGTGTGTGTGTGTGTGTGTGTGTGTGTGTGTGTGTAAAGGATTCCTGTCTCCCTCACACAACGTTTATATACAAGGATGTGGTGTTTGCTGTAGTGCTGGAATGCACAGGCTGGAGATTCTTCAGTTTCATTGCATTCTTCACGGTAAGTTGACTGACAGGGCCTCTATGTGCTATTGTGAAGTGCACGCTTTAGTAGATGGTGTCAGCAAACAGTGTGAGTTCCGCTGCTTCAGATTACCCCCCCACCATCATTCCCACAGCACTTGCTCTGGTGCACCAGCCAAACTGCAGAAGTCTGAAAGCGACTAAAAGACTAAACTTTGTGATCACAGTACTGCCAAGATTCAAAAGTTTCAGTGGTGTAACCTGATTCATATATGCTTATTTTTGAAGTTCTGATATGTCATGTACAGTAGTCAACTCAGCAAATATGTTTAAAGGGTACCTTTAAGCAACTAAAAACATTATAATGATAGAGTACTCATTGGGGAGATCTCGCTTACAGTAGCAGCAAGTTTGTACTGTGTATGGTACACATCACTTTATCTGGAAATTAAATCTTTAAATGTCCCTCTTCAGATCTGAATGTGTCTGTTTTACTTAGCATGGTTACAACATACCGTGGTCAGTGTTTTTCTAAATTATTCGAAGAATTAATAGGGTACCAGTGAGACATGGGTGGTGGAAAACCACAGACAAAACAGAGAGAAAATTATACAACAACACAAAAATGAATAAAGCCATTGATGTTTTCACTCCAACAAATTGTATTATTTTTAAAAATACTATTTCATAAAAAATAATATTATTGGAATACCATACTCACATTAGATAGCAAAAAAGAGAGTGTTTTGCTAAGTTTTAAATTCTAAAACAGGAAATACATTACTGTAATTTAAACCAAAAAGCATTTGGACATTTTTTGTTGTTGTTGTAATGTTAATGTTACATATCCAACTACACCCGTGGTTTTATATCAGTGGAAATCCCATTGAGCCCAATTGGTTTAAAGTACAAAACAAGTACAATTGGTTAAAAAGGACAATTTGTTTGCAGATGCATGGACTGATATTTTGTTATCTAATTCAATGGCATGTGTGGTGTCCAAAGCGTCCAAATACATTTTAGGACTGCTAGCATTACAATAGGTTAGTGTTTAAAAACATGATCATTATCATCAATAAAAGCAATAAAATAAAAATAGCATATTAATATATATTCCACATATGTGTGCTAGAAATGGCAAACATCAAATTTGTTTTAAATAAAAGCCCCATGGAGATTGCTCTCAGATCAGAAACACGTATTATTATTATTCTGTTATTGTGGTGAGGATCTATGCATAACAAGTTATAACAAACTATATCTGTCTGGATCTTTTGAATCTTTAGTTTCCCAGATTGTCAGGGAAAAACATGCTTCACATTAAAGTTATCCATTCATCATTGTTTAGAAGATCTGATTTCCTCCATGAACGTTTATTTTACACATGGGAAGACATGATAAACATTGGAATGATGATGGTTAAAGGTATTCAACAATCTCCATTACTTCTGTATGGTTTTGAGGTCAGCATCTGGCCAGCACCTCACCCGGATATTACATGATTTCTCTTCCTGCAATTGACTGGCCTCAGTCATCGTGTTTACACCTGTTGTTTCTGGTGTAAGCACGAATGGAGCATTAGGCAAAGCTGGAAATGAGTCTTAACTAAAATCCCCTTTGCATTGTTGAAAAACAGACTTTGATATTACTGCAATATTTTTTTTTTTTTTTCTCTTGTATCACTTCCTATTTACAAGACAGAGATGACAGTCTTCCTCACATCTTGAAGGCCTACAGGTGTTAAGCGGTTTCCTCAGGCATTCCGCTCTATTGTATGGAGCTGTGATTTTTTTGTTTATGTAGGAAGTCCCTTCCGACACGTGCACGGAGTCTGATGTGTTGTTATTGTCTGGCAACGATGTGTCACACGGCATGACATGTAGTTCGCTTTAACACAATGTCAAGTCAACATGCTGCCTTGGATTTAATTCTAAAAGAAAGTAGTTTGGAAGTTATCATCGTCTGTTTAAATATACTGTATGAGATCTGTGATTCAGGTGTAAAGTATTTCACATGATCTTCCATTGTGCTTGGTTTTGAAAATAGTAGTATATCACATCAGTAAACATGCAAAAACATCCCATTTAAATTCCCCAAACATAACTCTGTCCGTCAAAATTTCAATGCTTCAATGCCGTGAACTTCACAAACATCTGTAAACTACTATGGAAGATACTAGACAAAGCTATCATTATCAGCAGGGTATAACAACACATCAAATTCTAAACTTTCCTATCTTTGACAATATTTGTATGTTGTTCCACAAGCAAAAAAAAGATGTTGACCAAGAAACATGCCATGCTTCGCAAAACCTTTATGTGCATGTTTTTTTCCGATGTCATTTCTTGTTCGTGTAATGCAGAAACATACTGCTGTGTTTTTGTGGTTCTTTTAATTCAGGGTCAGATTCTTGTTTAGACATATGTTGCTGCATTCTACTCTTTCTCATTATTTATTATACATGCAATTGCGGCAGGGGCGTTTTTCCAACTCAAAGATGGTAGCCAATCATTTCAGTGGGTGTTTACGTTGAAGCTCTAAAGGATAAGTAACATGAAAACAACTTTCATTTAGAGTAGAGCTGTCAAATCCTGCTCCTGTATGAACATAGTACTACAAAGGTTAGCTCGAGCACTTATTAGCACACTTAAGACACTAAATCAAGGTCTTCAAGAATAAAAACTACAGGCAGATGTGCTTTCTAAGGGATGGAACAGTGGCTCCGGCAGTGGGTTGATTTAAAGAGTTAAAGGACAGTGGCTAAATTAATGATGTATTGAGATAGCTATGTATACATTTAGAGTGTTTTTAGTGCAAGAACATTAGAAAAACCAATAGGACAACAATCGTATCATGTATATCAGCTCAAAAATGAACCTGGGAATATGGGTTTCCATATTGACATTTTATTTTGATAATCATAAAGGCCGTGATCATGACAGTAACTTAAAAAACATGGCAGGACATTTAATTCTATTGAGGAGGATCATGTTTACTTTTGGTTGGTAACAAATTTTCATGGAAGGGATGTCAAGCCTCAGGTACAGTATAGCTATAAATGGATTACATCATCTGGATTTAGCAATGTTCAAATGGACAGCTCTTGTGTTCTGCAGAACTGTCAAGCAGACAATAATTCCCTCCAATATTTTTTACCAATATAAAAGCTTACATTTATTTATTACATATTTCTGTAAAGGTCTGTATGTGAATGCTGAAGCCTAATATTTAAGCGCTGGCATGAAGTATACACATAGTGCTTGCATACACACTACTGATATAGACAGTTAAATTGAATAAAAGCACCAAAACATGCAAAGGAATCTTTGCATACAACACTGTAAAAAAACAGTAAAAAATATTGTAAAATAAAATGTTTGAAACATAAAATTTTCATGTTTGTACATTTTGTAACTTTTCTGTAATTTTACATTTTATTACACTTCAAAAATATGTTAAATTACCTTTTTACAGTATACGTGTAAAATATAACAGCAAAATTCTGTAAAAATATAATTCTTTACAGTAAATAATTATATTTAAAACTCTTTGAAAACCATTCACCCAAGTAACACTGGTTTTAGAAACGTAGAATTACAGTAGCAGCATAACTTCTAGGGAAATGCAAAAAGTTTTATTGGAGTCAAGGCAAAGTGAAAGGTTGCTCATGACACATATGCGCTGATTTTTACACAGTTTAGCTTGTTATACCTTTCCGGAAAATTAAAATTTGCTGTCTGTCTTTATTTTATCCCCAACCATTTAAAACACCATGACATATTCATTGACTGAAGCATTCACACATTGTATCCGAAACAAGGTTACACAGCTTAACTGTATTTCTTTTTAATGATATTTGCAACTGTGCTTTCTGTGCCAAGGTCATGGGTTCGATCCAGGGAATCATAGGCCTACTAGGAAACAAAATGTATAGTATAATGCAATGTAAGCCGCTTTGGATAAAAGTGTCTGCCAAATGCGTAAATTTAAGTGCAGGATCTTTCAGACTTCTGCTCTGCTGAAGCAGTACTGTTTATTATTGCAGTATAATAATATTTCGTGTAAGCACTACTAATACGTTTTTCTTCCCGAGGGGGTGAAATACAAGAGTCTTAAAAGGTTTCTATGCTTTATGCACATATTTACAACCACACACATAGAGGTTAAGTCTCTATTACATTTATATTCTTTCCAAAGTTTGTAAAAATAATAAAAAAGCATTTTTCTTTTTAAGCGGATACATATTGTAATGCAACTTTTAATAGATTATGTGGATCGGAGAGCTTGAGAATGAAGAGATTCATATTTATGTCAGCTGAGCAACTGGAAATGAAATACAGGCATGTACAGGTATGGTATACAGGTATGTATCTCCAGGTATTTTAGACCAATTTTGCAAAAGTGACACATGCTAAATGTTACAGTGTATAAATTCAATTGCATTTATCTATTTTGCCTTAAAAAACAGATCAAATAATAATAATAATTACCACAATTCAGTCCACCAAACCTCTCATCACAGGAAGTGGTTTTAATTATTCTATACTGTTAATGTTTATGAACACAATGTAAGGTTAAGGGAGGGTTGTCAGGCATATCCCATTACAAGAGTTTAAAGTAGGACATGCCAGAGGCGAGTGCAAGGTGAAATCCATCCGCTGTAGTTGTGTTTATATGAACCATTGCCAAGCAAAACAATTTCCTAAGGGTTTATTTTTGTGCGGGGAAAGACAACTACCTAAATAGTTATTACCACTGCCTCCAGTTGTAGAACAAGAGCAGAGGGAGGCAACAGGGATGTGACGGTGTGTCGTGGGTCTTAGGGAAACATGGAGCGCTGGAGGGAAAAGAGGAGACTGGGGGAGGAGTTTACAGGTTTAGTGCTGTGGAAAGTTAATATCTTAAAACAATACACAGTGCAACCGGACGATGAGAATTTGGCAGCGGAACAACTTCTTACCATGGCTGATCTGACTATTAACGGGGAGCGGTGCTCCAGGGCCGCTGTGCACTTGCTAAAACACTGGATTCGATTTCCTCTGATATTGTCTGTTTGTTGTTGTAATTCTGTCTCATAATGGACTGGTCTGGTGCCATGTGTGCTGGAGGGCTGGTGAAGAGGACTGGTCCCAGATGGAACCACGGTGAGAGACCACCACTGTGGAACAGAATATGAAGAGAGTGTGGTTTTACCATTGTAAGACCACAACATGATGCAGCAACAAGTGCTGATACTAGATACTATTGGTTATAATAAAATCAACTCATTTTTGTGTATGTCAGTAGGACTTTCCAGTCACTTTGCCCTCAATGTGCTGTTTGGTTTTCCATGACCGTGTTCCTGACATTGGGTACACAAATAAACGGATGAGCTCCAGGATGGCGTGAGGAAGATGATGAGAATTGAGAGGCCTGAACTTTTGGAAGATGCCTGAACTCTTGGAGATTCTCTGTTAAGTGGGTCTTGCACATACAATGAATGAATACCGTATGTGCAATAAAGTAAATGCTTATTTTAAAATGTACATTTTCTTTAACTTTTTGTTCTGCAGACAACCACAAAATAATTTGAGGAAACCTGCAATTATTCCCTATTTGGTTAGCATCAAGCTCCATTTCTTGGCCTGACCACTTACACTGTACAGATCTTGCAAAACTCTTTTATTAAGACAGATGCCATAAATTTAGCAAATTTCGGAAAATCCAGCAGCTATTTTCTCAGAACCATTATTTTAACAACCTGCCAACTTCAAAACCTCAAAACACTCAGCAACCGAGTGAGTTAAAAATTATGAATTGAAAATGCATCCGACCTTTGTAAAGTCTAAGTGGATGATTTTTCTGTGTTTTGAAGGAAACACAATTTCTGATATGTTGGTGTGTCAGAGGCTGAGGTCAATGAGACTTTCAAAGTTTTAGTTCCATTGACAACGATGTTTCACAGATGATATTTTCCAGCCTTTATTATAAAAATAATCTGTGAACCTATCCGATTAACATGATCAATTGTGTAAAATTACATAAGTCAATCACATACTGTCTGTGTTTGCCACTGAGAAAGATCTTTCCATTGTTGCATAAAATATGTCTTTGGCTTAGACAAGTGATGGGGAGTCGACTCCAAAAGAATCAACTAAATATAATTAGAAACAAATATAAATATATAACTTGTTTAGTCCCATTTAACAATGAAACATGTAGTTTAACATTACAAAAACTGTAATTACTGTAAAAAAAAACTGCAAAATCGATGCAATATAAAAACTATGTCTTTCCTTTACCATATAAGGCTTAGATTTTAGTACAATTTGCTTTCGCGTCAGTGAGATCAGGTTGTTGTCATGTTCCACAAATAACTCTCTGTGATGGTGTGCTATGCAAGCGACTTTGGAAAATGGTTGCGAGACAAAATGTTCCAAACTTGTGAAGTTACATTCAGTTATTTGCTATTCGTATTCCTAAATCCGATTTAAATGACAGTAAATGGAGTCGAAGAGTCGATTCTGTCAACTCCAAAAGTGGGAGTCAAGAATTAGAGTCGAATCCAAAACAATGCGGAATCGAACACCCCTATAGCTAAGACTACTGTCTTAAGAGTAACTGGGAATTTAAACATATAAATATTGTACCGCTAATATAATAGTATAAAAGTATTGTAAGCAAATCATCAGACTCATTCTGGTAAGACTCAGAAGTTGGCTCTGTTCAACAAAGGAAAACAAGCCATCTTATCAGAGAAACAGGACATGCCCCAGGGCACAAATCATTACACAACTACACACACCCCCTTTCTGATCATGGGGAAAACTAAATGGAGAGATAGCTGATTCTAACTCAAATATGGTATTTTAGAATAACCCCCTTTTGTGAAAAAAGGCACACCAGAGATACATATCTGATATAAATCAGGGGAATTCAAATAAATATTTCTTTAAGACATATATTTATTTAAATAGCTAAAATGTTTAAAACATGATAAATATATAGTAAGCCAAACAAAATACTTTTTGTCATGTGACCTGTCTTGTGATACAGTAAACCAAACTTATTCCTTAAACAAAAACAAAAAAATTGTAATTGGAGACAAAAGACTTTTCTTTTGTGTGCAGTATTTATGAGATAAACTGTGCAACACATTTATCAAGCAGATATTGCAAAGATTAAAGTGGAGGGCTGGCATTTATCTTCCTAAATTACTTCTGGTGAATTGAGGGCTATTTGAGTGAACTTACTTTCTGCTGCCTCAACCCAAGCTTACACTTATACTACACTATTCTTACATTTTATGTCAAGGTTGCTAGACACAAGATTACTAAGATAACATGCTGGAAACTAGAAATCCTCCTCAACCAATCATGTTGAATTAACTTAAGTTATTAAACTTTTAAAATAAAGTAAGTTAGACAAGGAGCAAATCTAATAAGTTTACTACACTCTAAAAAGTGCTGGGTTGTTTTTGACCCTTGCTGGGTTATTTCAACCCAAACTGTGGGTTGTTTCCACTCATGGTTGGGTAAAGACAACCCAGGTATGTTCTGTCCAATATTTACCCAGCATGGGTCAAAAACAACCTAGCACTATTTAAAGTGTAATTAATTTATTTGATGACTTAAGAGTTTTTATGCTTACAGTATAACATAAAAGTATTTAAAAAAGCAATGTTGCTCCCTATAAAATACTTGACACTTCACCACATCTGAATACACATAAAATACAGTTTTCTGTTTTATCCCATTGTATATATCAACCAAAAAAGGAGGTATAAAAAGACATCGACTGAAAAAACGAACAAACCTGACTGCATAAGGTTACAAGAGGAAAATAAGTTTTATGGTTTAAATGTTCTCTTTTTACAGTGTAGAGCAACTCTACAGAAATGTGCCAAAACATATAAGCAAGCACTGTAATAAAGCCCTGCTAATAGTTTACGGTACCTTGCATTGTGTTTAGCACCACTCAATATTTCTTTTGAAAACATTTTTTATTCTAGCATAAATATAAGTGTGAAGACACCAGGAGGTGCATCTTTATATCCCGAATTAACAGTCTGAGAATCTCAAAGTGGCTTGGTAACCTCATTCGAGGGATCCCAGCCTAATCCTTGTGATTTGGGGGATTTTCCCATACCAGATGAGAAGCAGATGTCTCCATCTCTCCCTTCCCCCGTATTCTTCTTTTTATCTTGCGTTCTAACTTCCCTTACTTTATCAATTGTCAACTCGCGTTGACGTCAAAGCACGTCCCTCAGTCTCGTTTGGTCTCTGGCCGTTCTTTTACCCTTTTCTTTCACTCACCCCTACACACTTCCCTTCTAATCCCCCTTTTCCCTGCATCTCCATGGCTATCTCACTATCTTGGCCTATCTTAGTCTCTCAGGGCATCCCCTCCCCAAACCAGCCCCTCAGCCTTGTCATTCCCTGGGGCACACTGAAGGAACATAAGCACCATGGGAAGGACCAAGGTCCCCAGAAACCTGGTCACATGACCAAAGCTCCCGCCTTTCTGTGGGAGGCAAGCAGGGATGGTAAGGTAGAGCTGTGAACTTCATGGACTGCATCCAACAGCTCCTGTTCTTTCTCATGCAGCAAGAAACAAGGTGAATTCAGCAATTCAGTGAATTGTTCTGTTTTTGATCATTCCCAGTTGAATGTAGTCTGGCAGACTCTGTCGGTTAAAAAATGTATTTAACTTTAGCCAATTCCTTTTTTAAACAATTGTTGATGTTAGAGGTGAACCATGACGTTACTAAATAGGGGTTTTGAAGAATCTGGTAAGCATTGTGTAAACCTATAATGATTTTAAAACCTTCTAGTACTCCAAATATCATCACATCTGCAAGAACTATCCAACAATAACTCAATGTCTCATTCCTACGTGTGGACTCAGTTTGGTTTCTTTTGTTGAGGTCTTCAGGCTTGGCAATGGCACAAACATATCAGTTTTTCTCTGGGTTTGCTCTCTGCGAATGGGTCACAGGGCTGCTGAACATGATGTCTGTAAACAAGGAGCTGGCAGAGGCAATGGGAACTCCCTATGGAGAAGTATAACAAAGATGAAGGGAATTATATTTGTGTATGATGGGATTTGATATTAGGCAGAACAGAGCGGGTTTTGTATTTTGTATGCGTTTTTGCTGACAAATTCAAGAATATTTAGATTCAAGAAACACATTTCAACCATTGAAAACCTACCTGTAATGTGAACATTGGGTGGGGGTTTAAGGTCTGAAGGACACCTTAGGGAACAGGAGGTAAATGTCTACTAAAAATCCCTTTGAGACTAGTGAAAAAAAGTTTAAATACAGGTTTGTCCAAAAGAGAACAAGCAAGTTCTTGAGAACAGCTCATAACCTCATTTTCCGGCAGATGCCACTATGTTATAATTTATTGTCCAGGCGATGAGGTTCCTACATTGTTACAAGTGACTTCTTTTTAAGGCCACTGTCAGTTTGCCTTTGGGAACAGGATCAAGATCTATAAAGCTGTCAGCTAATAATAGAGATGTACATTAGTTTGACTTAAACTACTGTATAACTGCCAAGCTTTGATTCTGTTTGTGGTTTCAATCCTAAGATGGAGCAAAAGTTCATACAGTCACAAAGATTTCATGAAGGGAAAACCAGAAGAAATTTTAGATGAACCTTGAAACCACATCACTCCCTATCTTAGAGCTGGGAGACTGGGGTCCTAAAACAGAAGTGCTTTGGGAAACTTGCAAAACATCTGGCTGACATCTGCGTCAGAAGGAGCAAAAGACCATGGCGTTGTTCCAGAGATTGTGCAGCCAGAACAGGTTCACCTACGTTTTATATAACAATATGTCAATGGGAATTGAACTTTTGGCAAAGTTCAGTCAGAAGGTCGCGAGGACCTAGTAGCCCCCTGTTAAATACACAATTTCCGACAAGCAAATTTTAAAGTTTTCAGTAGAACAACACTAGACCTCTAATTACTAATAATGGTTTCGCTAAATTGCTTTTTAATGAACCAGGATGCATTGGCAGAGATAAAGGTTCAAGTTGGCATGTTTTGACATCACCCCTAACTATAAACCCTATTACCTGTCTTTTCATTGGCTCACTGACTTGGTCAAAAGACACTCCGTGCTACACTTTTGAACCGGTAATACTGGCACCCTTTAAATGGCAAAGTTCCTCTCTTAATGGCAAGATTCTTAGATATGGGGAAGAGAGGCTGCTTATAGTGAATGGCCCATCAGAGGAGACCATCCTGGAGAAAAGAGATCAGGGCACTTTTAAGGATGAGGGAAGCTCTTACAAAGCCTTTAGAAATCCACACCAAGTGTACTTCAATTCTTGCGCATTGAATCAAACAAGACTAGGAACGATGTTGCTGGTTCTATGTTGACTTCTGCACTGTTCAATCTCAGCTCTTCAAAGAAAATTGTTCGATTTTTAACATAAATGTTTTCCGAGAAACTTTAAAATGTCAGACTAACAGAAAAGATATGCTTCATTTTGTTGGTAGAAAAACAACAAAGCTTTGTGCAGAATACATCATATCTAAACCATCAGAGGTTAAGTCAGCCATAAAATAATGCACACAGCTAATTATTTCACAAGTTTAGATAAGTTGGCTGTGTGCTGTATGTGTTGAACAGTGACTTTAGTGTGTGATACTAATCCAAGAATGATAATGGTTTACGTCAAATTCAAAACATTCAGTGCCAGTAAGCATTTGCAAACTGCTAAAACGTTATCATTTACATTTATCGATTCCATCCAAAGGTCGATTTTACCATGAAAAAAATCAAAAATCAAAGTTTGCGTCATGTTGATAGCACAGATGTGAAGTTTTTTTAGGCACAATTAAAAGTCACATCCATAACAACCCATATTCCTCAGAAAGGGGCACATTAAAATCTAAATTATGAATATTTAATATTTTATGAAGAACCATCCCTGCATTTGTTCGGTATTATTATTGCTTCTGGTTTATGTGTTTTAATTCACAGAAATCCTATAAATTATGTTGACTCTCAAAAACGTATGGAACAATGTATTCAGACTTTATTATGTTCTTTTATGTTACAAATGCAAAATTGATGGGACTTAAGGAAGTTGCTATAGTTTAGTTTGCAGAGTTTGTCTTGAACTCACATTACCATCAATTTTTCCTCCACACCTGTATCCCTAATGGTTAAAGTGTTACTCACATGTGGTTTAAATGTAGCTCTGGAGTAACACATAAGACCACCTTACACCTGGCATGCACAGCCCTTTGGCTTCACTAGATCTTTACATCTCTGAAAGCATTAAACATTGTTGATGTGGGTGAGACAATAATGTATGAACTGAGGAGATGAGCTGGTCATAACACCACAACTACAAAGATGAACGTTTCAAGAAAACCCATCATGACGCTCCCCCCCCCCCCAAATCCTTTCTTCAGACCCTCTTGTCGTGCACATTTACGACAGCCGTAACTCTTCCCACACTGTATCGTGACTGCCTGCATTTCCAGCTCAGAGATAACCCGATAGGTCCCAACGGGCTTACAATTCCCCCTATTGGCCCTCAAATCCAACTAAGCCATCTGAAGACATTAGTGGTGACAAATGGGACTGCCGTTAGAGTGCTGGCTGCACGCTGGAGGAACTTTGCTCTTCCCTTTGTTGTTATCTTTGTGGGATAAACAGTCGGGAGCCGGAGAGTGTCCAGGCACTAAAGGAAATGCCTCCTTAACAAGAGCGCTGATGTTTGTACATTGTCGCTCTCCTGTAACTCTCTCCCCCACCGATCCAGCTGCTCGATCCTCCACCTCTTCACCTTCATTACTCTTTTCATTTGAAACGCCATTGAACTACTATACATTTCTCTGTCTTGTTCTCCTGCTCTTTCTCTTTGTAGGATCATAGTGATAAGAGCAATTACATTCTTCCAACCATTAGCTTGATTCGGCAAAAGGAAATTGCGCCCATGCGGCAGACGTCAGCCGATCCTGGAAATGGGACGCATGAGAAGAGCAGAGCAGTTCCAGAAGCACGACTGGTGTTCGCTGACAGTCAAAACATGTGGACTCATGAGAATCATGCTGTTGGTTTGGCCCGTCGGATGGACGGATCAGCAGATGTACAGTGAACAGCTGGGAAACGTCTTTAACTGTTACCATGGGAATCTTCAATTATAATACAGTGAGAAATGTCAAAAACTATACTCAGGGGAGGTTAGCACCGCATATGTGACATTAATAAGTACATGGCAGATGAAGCAAGTTCTTATTACATAAACCATTTGTTCTGAAAATTTCACTTATTCTTTTCTCTTAGTCTTAGCATAGTAAACTATTTGAGTTTTTCACAATGTGTGAGAAAAAGAAAAACACAGAAAAGGTCAAATACAGTGCATGGTGTTGTAGAACAAGCAAGATTATTCTAATCAAGCGATGTTAACCGAACATTTAAGATAATCTAATATCAGTAGTATCCCAGTGAGCAAACCAACACGTCCCTGTGGTGAGGAACCCAATCTCTAATGATAAATAAATAGAGAAAAAACCTCGGGGGAAACCAGTCTCAGCCGGGAGGGCCAGGTCTCCTCTGACATGTCACAGCTGCACTCAGTGACTTTGATTAAAAGTTACTAAGTAAATGTTTATGAATAACAGGGAGAGCTTATTAGTTGTGATTTAGGAAAATTACATTTTGTCTAATTTTGTGACCGATATCAGATAACAGAAGAATGTTTTAAGCAGGGAAAATAGTAGTGGCATAATTTAGTGCAGCTATAACTTCAAACTGCTGTCATGAAATGTAAATTTAGCATTAAATAAGTATTGCAAAAACTGTTTGGCATTAATGTGACAACAAGTAGTCTGTCTTTGCTTTTGGTTGGTCATGGGCATCCCGAGGTGGGGGAGGAGGGCAGAAAGAGACTAACTAGCATAGCTGCTAGTTCATTAAGTTTTTGTAGAAGATGGTCATTTGCAATTGATTTGCAATATCGCATAGTATGCATTATGTGAATTCATGGCTGAAAAATGCGTCTTTAATCTAGATTTAAATTTGGAGTGTGTCTGACCCCCGAATAGTATCAGGAAGGCTATTCCAGGAAACAGTATGTTAACACAACAAGCCAGAGCACCCGGTTCCTATTTTCCAATCAAATCAATTTTTGCATTTTATTTTTATTTTAGATTTAGCTGCAGTGTAAAACATCCAAGTTCCCCCGAACTCATGTTTGTCCTGCAAGGTAATCTTCTCAGCAGCATGGTTTTACAGCTTTACCCTTTCACTTCCAGCAATGGAGGATACAATGGCAGTGCTTGGAAATGTCCATGCAGATGTAGCTATTCACATTTTTTAAAGCACTCATCCAAACCAGATGTTTGCTCATCATAAACAAGACAAGGACTGAGAAGAGTGAACAATATTGTCTAATACCGGGTGAATTATTTCTACTCTTAAACTTAAAGCGTGAGGACTTCAGAACTGCTGACATTACTGCACTTTGTTTAATCTAAATGACCCTTCACTTAACTTAATAGTCAGCTCTAGTTTGGATACATCCCCATCGGTTCATTCATTTTAAACGTTTGCCAGAGATATCTGTTCTTCTTCTATGGAAGAGATGTCATGTGACCTCGTATTTGCTTAAAGTGATAGATTTGAGACCAGCAGTTTGTAATAGTGACCACTCAATGTTAATGAAACAATTGTGTCATTTGATATTGTTGTTTATAAAAATAATGTATTTATATCAACACAGTGTATAATTACATTATTAGATACACTGATATTAATAAGAAATGTATTTTTAATTTAAACAAAATTAGCAGAAGGAATAAAAGGATCTATTCCCAAATGCACAGGGGTAGACTTTTCTCATCCAAGTTGTATTCCTCTCACTTGTCCCGCTATCAGATTAAATTATAGTGGTAAAAGTTTGAAAACTGCTTTACACAGAAAAAACTCATTAAATCCAAACACAACTGTTTGAAGTTCATCTGTAGTGTACATCTGGACATGAGTGGAAAAAAATTATAATATCCAAAATTCAGGCTTTAAATAGCTGCCAACTCTTGTGACCAAGAAACAAATCAACTCATTCTCCCAAAACATTGTTCTGGCAACCTGCAGCACATCCTTTGATATAAACGTGTGTGGGGTGCAGGCATCCGATCTGTTAAGATCAAAATTTCTCAGTTCCTTTTAGAGGAACTATGCGTTTAGCCACATTTTGGGGTCGAAATTCCACATCTTTGAAGTTTAATTGCTTGAATTGAAACCTGGATATCATCTTACTATTATCAGAGCTGCAAACTCCATGAATGCAAATACAAACTGCATGCCAACAACATAATTCAGTTTGTTATATCTCAGTAAAATCAAGTGTGTTTAGGCCAGTGCTTCTCAATATGGGTCACAAACCAAAAATGGGACACACACTCTGTGTATGTTGGCAGTTTTTTGAAGTCTCAGCCTCAGGTGTCACACCCACGGATCGTCTGATGCATAAAGCCCACTTTACTTCGGAGTCCCTGAATCGCAATGTAAAAAAATCTTACATTATCCTTACATTCCCTAGTGTAGTCTGTCTAATTGTTTTTTCTTTTCCAAAAAAATCTCCATAATATATTATTACATCACAATAGACTATGACGTCGCAATCGATTATGATAAATGCCTGTGACGTCACAGTCGTATGTATTATTAATTCACAATCAACTATGATTTCGTAATGTATTATGACATCCTTTTTTTTTTCGCTATTAAAATTGTATTTAATTTTTTTGAGAAAGAGAAAGGAAAATATTTTTTAGGGCAATATGAAAATGTTAAAGAGAAAACACATTGAAGGGATTTTTTTTTACACGCTGGATTCTTAAAAATATACAATTTTCAGAGCAAAAACTCGTAAACGTTGTTGTTATAAACTTTTAAGATGTTCGTGGATAAGAGGCAAATCAGTTTTAGTAAGTAAGGGTTGTACTGTACCTTTCTCAAGTGTCCATCTGTTTGTACAGTATGACGGCGGTGAAGATGTGAGCTCGATCCCTGCTGCTCCCGTTTCCTCAGACATCTGAAGTAAAACTCTACAGAAGGACTTTGTCAACCCATAGGATGGTTTAATGGAGCCCTAGGGTTTCAGGCCTTGACTGATGACTGTGGCATGTGGCAGTCACCTGGTGGGGAAGAGCCGACATATGTAATGAAATTATATAACTCAGCTGTGCTGTGGTCTCAGGGAGAACGTGGAAAAGGCATCTGTGTCTGTACATGATATTATAATGGAGTGTAAGTAAAGCAAAATGCCAGTCATAACAATGTACTTAAGTATAATACGTTGAATGGATTGAAGGATCAGGGAGGTCATGAAAAATACACAGTGTAGATGATGTCCTGTTTTATCTCCCGGCTAAAGATAGCAGCAACTATCCATTAATCCATATATTTCCAGCCACTGCAGCATTTGATGCTCTTAAATACATTTGATATCTTAGTTCAATATAAATAAAATTCCTTGTAATCCAATGGTCTGCTCAGCTGAATGCAGATTCTTTGCAAGTTCTTCACAAATCCAGAATAAGAACATTTCTTGCTCTACTCGTGCACCAAAAAGCTTTTAGCAGCATGTTTTTTGGGGGGCTGCATTATGGGTTAAAATATCGAGGAACCCAATCTACACAACCTGTGGCAAGTGAAAATTTCTTATTTAGTTATTCTTGTAAAATATCTCGAGGCCTACTGTAAGTTGTTGGAGAGTAGAAATGTGTCTATAGTGTGGCGTAGAATAACAGGAACTCTTTATAAAATAAAACCAATTCCAAAGCGACAATGAGGAATCAATAAATTCAACATTTGTATTTATTTAGCATCTTTTGTCTATCTTTATTTCTCATGTGGGTATGCACTAGATGTTCTTTGTTTGTCATACCATTCATGGGGAAATTGATGTCGTTTTGGCCATCCCAAATTCACAATGCTGGTGATATCCACTGGAGGGCAGCAATGTTATGCTTATGGCAGAATATGTCATTGGCATTTTCTTGGGCATGTTATTTGTTAAAATATTTTAAAAAGGATTTGTTACACAATTCAGTCATTTTCTTTCAATTCTGTACTACCCAAAGCAAAGTTATGTGATCTTAAGCAATTATAAATATTATTTATCAGACTGTCTTAGTTTATTTTATTCATTTGTTTATTTTTAAACCATTGTGTTGATGTATGAGGTATAGGCCTATAGTGACCAACATTTCTTTGTGGAGTATTTATGCATTCATTTGATTTATGAGACACAAAAGAGTTTTGACATGTAATGCATGCACTTTTACCCCCCCCTATATATGGTCAATAACTTTGTAGGGTTTACCAGGACACACAGACATACGCAAACACACAATAAATAAGTAAATACCCAAGGGAACCAAATGTTTACATTTTCTAAAGAAAATGTGAGTGGTGTTCACAAAGTGGCTTGATTTGAAGTATGATCCATGCCCAGGCCACCAAGTTACACAGTAATGTTCAATACGGTTAGAGGTTTATTTAAATTTCTAATCCTAAGAGTGAGCTATATAACAGCAATGTTTGCAATATTCATGTAGGCTCGGAAACGTTCACACAATGTGAATACAGCATATTTGTTGCAACTTTTAAAGCATCATGAGGTTACTATAATTTTAGCATGCTTGTCGGTCTCAGTTAAGTGACCCTAAATTTCTGACCCATAGTGTAGGCCTACAAAACGTCCTCTCTAGCAGCCTACTGAAACCAATAATTACTTTTAACTGACAATAAGATGTTTACCAAACCAAAGAATGTTTACCAAACCTTCATGAATCTGTGCTGTTTGATCAATATGTAAATAGGCTGCATTTAATTTGTAAAAGCACAGCTTATTTTAATAACAATTGAGCTGTTTTTTTAACCACCGTGACTACAAACAATATTGGATTTGGATCAGTCACACTTAACCGCACCATCCGATCCACGAGAAAGGTCCTGATCAGTGCATCCCTATAGTCCGTATTGCAATTGCTTGTTTAGTATGTTTTTTTCTTCTCCTGCTTCATAAAAGATGTACAAAGGTACTACAAAGCTGCAGTACAGTATGTGAAATGGTCGAACCACATCATAAATATTAAATCCCAACTCCAGTGGGGGATGACAGAAATCAATCATCGACAGAGCATCAATCATTATCAATTATAGCTCCATTTTCCTGTCAATAAGTGGCAATGCACATGATGCACTGTTCGTCCCAAGCGTTGGGAACAAATTAATTTGATTCATTCCTGAAATGTGCTCATTCCTTGCCATTCCCAGCATGCCTGTTTGTGTGCGCAGGGAGAGGAGGGAGCCAGCCAATGACAAATGAGTTCAATTATCCCCGATGTGAATTGGAGAGGCGCTAGGCATTGCGCTGAGACATGCATTGCATGTGGGAAGCAGCGATCAATAAGGGAGGGAGCAAGATGGCCTTGGGAATAAGTGCGGGTACGAAGGAGAACATGGTCTTCATTCCATTCACATTGCGAAAAACAGCAGTGCATTTCGGAGATGAGGCAAAATTGTAATGGTGTTTTTTAAAATGATAAAAAGGGAGTGGGTGTGATTAAAAAAGAAATAATGGGAAAGGGCATAAAAAGCAGAGAGAAAACAATTAGTGACGAATGGAATTAAGACAATGTATTTGAAAAAAAAACTTGATTTATGGGTTAAGAATAAAGCCGGGAGAATACACACAGAGGTTCAATATTAGATTAAACATGAGGCAAGTAAGCACATTGATCAGCAGGGGAATTTATAAACCCCAAAGACATTAACAGCAAGGATAAATCAGTTGGTATCTCACAAGCGGTGAAAATAAAGTGCAGAAAAAGCAATGAATACCAAACCTCCGGCGCCTCCTATAGGCTCACTGTAAGCTTTTCATTATCTTAGAGGCTGTGTTGTCGAGATAAATTGGACAGATGTCACAGCAGAAGACAGAGTAGTTTGTTTTGAAGAACATATATGAGCATATATATCATACTGTACATGTGTTGTTCATCTATTCAATTGCAAAGGCAAAGAATGTCTTTGTTCAGAAATGGACAGCCGGCAAATAGACCATTGATTCGATGTGTTTGCTAAATGAATGTGCATAGTATTATAAGCAGATAGAAGAACACATCTGTGCAAATGTTCATGAGAAGTGACAAGGACCAAAAGGAAATCTTTTTGCTCCTGTCTCAAACAGGCTGGTTGTGAAGTCTGTGACCACCTAAAACGCTCCTTTAAAAGCCACATACAGTGACCCCAACAATCTGCAACGTTTACAATAGTTACGTCATAGTCTTTTTATTAAATTGTCATTTAGTTTTAGTCATATTTTGTTTAGCTTTAGTCTTGTTTTACACTCTTAAAAATAAATCCATAGAAGTAATGCCATTTGTCTAAATGGTTCCATAAAGAACCTTCAATAATGTTTAGCCATCCCATATGACCCCTTTATTGGTGCCCAATATTGTTTGGTTAATAAGGTTCTTCAAAATATCTTCTTTCGTGTTCTGCGGAGTACAGAAAGTCATACAGATAAGAAATGACATGAGGATAACTAAATTATGAAAAATGTTTCATTTTTTGGTGAACTATCACTTTAATGACTCTTCATCGCTTCCTCAAAAGGGAAATTGGTATTGACTGTGCCATACTTTTGAAGTTTAGTCATTATGTATTTTTTTACTATATGTATATAAAAATATGTCTGTGTGTAACAGTTGTAATCTTTGAACGATACCAAGATGGATATTGCTAAATCTAGTGTCTTAAGTGACAACACTTAAGAGCAAGGTCTGTGTTCAACTCATTATTTCTCATAATGTAATCCTCTAAGTGCTGGGGGTGGACATTATTGAAAGAAACACTCATGCTCTCATTATTTGCCTCCTCTTCAGAGGCCACAGTGTAACAGACTGATAAGATGGCAAATCTCCCAGGAGAGCTGTCATAAAGTGTGATTGGAAAGAGAATAGAATGAATTGCTCTGCTCTCAGCACCTGGGGTCCGTCTGCCTCTTTGGCAATGAGATTCAAGGAATCCCGTCTGATGAATGTCCCTCTTGGCTGTGAGAAAGAAAGTTTACTACAAACACATCAGTGATGACCTTACGTGTTGAGTTGTGGGTTGTGATAAGTTTACAATGTAAACTGTGGTGTGCATGTCTCAGAGGATATTATTTAGATAGAAATGTTTGTGTTTAATTCACTCATGTGGACAGTTAGGGTTAGGGTTCAAACAAAACTATAGACATAAACAGCCATTTCTGGGGACTATAAAAGCAACTACCCACATAATTGTATCATATAACATTCGGAAGACCTTAGCAACCGCAGCACAATGCACTGACACCCACAACACTTTAGTTATTCATTCAATGGTTTATTGATATACTGTACAGTAAACGTCTGTTTTGCATTTGAATCATGTAAAATTTCTGTTCAATGGTGCTTTTGTGGCTATTTTTTACATCAGTGTAGGAATTGAGCGCTGACATGGGAAGATTATTGTAAATGTGTTTTTACTTGCTATTATTTCAAGAAAGGATTTTGCAGAGTTATAAACAATACCACAGCTGATGTCAGGGCTCACTGTAGTATTGCTTTCATAAGCAGTGATCTTGAAATATGTAACATGTGATGACCCTGGACAACAAAACCAGTCAGAAATTGAGATTTGTACATCATCTGAAAGCTAATAAAAGAAGCTTTCTATTGCTATATGGTGTGTTAGGACAATATTTGGCCGAGATACAGCTATTTAAAACTTGCCAAAAATGTAAATATTGAGAAAATCGCCTTTTCAGTTGAAACTGGTTGAAATTCTAAGCTTTATGTAGATACCAAGCTTCAGTGGGTAATTCCCAAAGAGCGGACAGCAGCGAGTGAAGTTTGTAGATGTGTTTCCGGCCATTTTTGTTCATGATTTTGCTGCATCCACTCACAAAAATAAAGTTTATATATATTAACAGTAGGAAATTTACAAAATATTTTCATGGAACATGATCTTTACTTAATCTCCTAATGATTTTTGGCATAAAAGAAAAATCGATAATTTTGACCCATACATTGTATTTTTGGTTATTTACCAGAAAGTGTTCTCGTGCTACTTAAAGCTGGTTTTGTGGTCCAGAGTCACATATAATTTTTCCATTTTCTAATCAAGGAACCAGAGAGATGGAATTTAAAGTCATACCGTACTACTTCGGGAAAGAAAGTCAAATTCATGTCTGGCTTCATTCTACTTCCAGATCCAGTCCATTTTTAATGAATAAAATCATGTTCACCCTACATTGTTTCTTGTTTCTCAAGAATGAGTTCTTTAAAATATTGTCATACAATTTTTACATTGGAGTGATCAAAGTGATTCTTTGACCCCAACCCATCATTTCATTATATCTGTTACCCTCAAACATGCCCATTTCCTGTTACTTATTTTGGATTGTCTATCTCCACCTCCAGCATCAGTTCTTCTAGTGCCCCCTCATCCATCATTCCAGCAGTGGGAGAATCAGGGGGTGTTCGGATTGACCCCTGAGACTTCTAAATATGTTACCCTGGCTTGTTACTCCTCATATCCTCTAAAAAAGGTGAGTTGAACCACTCAGTGAGAAGCCAGGAGCCAACAGCAGAATCATATAACATACTATCACTATGTTGAAATAGATTAGAACTTCCTGCATACTCCAACATATGAGGTTCAAACAATACCAACTCTGACCTCCTCTGTCCAACAACGCAGAGTGATAAGCTATCTAAACCACATGTAATTGCTTAACACAATTTCTTTCTGTGTTAAAGAAAAACTGGGTATCGGAAGGGATTGTTTTATTTTTAGCCATGCAGTGGGCTGTAGCTAGGGCACAGCCATGGACCATGATGTCAGAAAAGGCGAAAGAATCTTCTCATTTTCTTTTATATTTGAAGAGTTCATTTGCAAAAACAGATAACTCAGTTTTTAAAGATTTTCATTGTGTTAGTTAGCTGTATTTTTATTTGTATTTAACTAAATTTGGTTTTGTTATTATTATTTAATCAAAACAACCCAACTGCAGTTTGATTATTATTACTTGGATTGCACAATAAACAATTGATTTTTCAAAATAGTTATCTCTTCATTTTGACCTCTACAAAAGTCAAAAAAGCTATAGCTCTGACCACAGAAATGGTGGACAATTGACATCTTCACTTTTTATTCAAATATATTATTGAAGACGTATTAAAATGTTGTATGCATGTTGCATTGGTGCGTCTGGAATGTAAATTGAAGCTCTGTTTTGAGAAGAATTTAAGGAGGTTTAGCAATATATAAAGACATTGGAGAATATTAAGAGAGAATCAACAAATATGAACAACAGATAATAGTTAATGTGTGCATTAGTTCCACTGAGCTTTTTGTTTTCTATGCATATTTGTATAAATAAAAACACTATTCCCTGTAGTTTGCTTTGTGCCAAAAAAATTCTCCCATAAATTTAGTGTTTTGTCTATTTTGTACCATAAACCTCATATTTTTATAGTTTAATCAAACCTAAGGGAGCATTAAAAGCAAAATCTAATATTTTAGATTTGTATATATATAGCCTAATATAGCACAATAACTTTATTTTAACTTTTAACACAATAACCTGAAAAAGCTATGACAAACTGAAGTCTGAAGTCTAAACATCATGGGGTGGTTTCCCGGACAAGACTAGTCCTAGACTAAAAGAAATGTAAAAGCAGTCTAAACTGAAAACAACTTGCACTGACATATCTCAAAATACATCAGTGCCTTTGTGTTGTCTCAAAATCCACACAAGTAATGTTTTTGTAAAGTATGTTTGTTAAAACTACTTAAATTTCCCAATTAAACTAAGGCCTAGTCCAGGTTTAAGCGAATCCCTGTCTGGGCAACCACCCCCAGACGCTTCATCTTTTTGATTTTAAAGGCAGCATTTTCATTGCTTCCCATAAAATCCCACAATCCTTTGCATGCATGTTAGTGTTTGGGGGGGAATTACAACCACCGAAGTGTTTTAAATAAGCGAATTGATTACTTTTAATTTGTTTGAACTTATGATTATTATTTTGATTTTATCAAAGGTATCTTTTGTAAGCCTCTCTGTCTCCTTACACCTGTATTAAAATAGTAAGGAAGTAATGCAGCTGGTTTTGGTTTAGGACACAGTCAATGTCTAAATAAAGGTGTCCATTAAAGCCATTTCCTATACTTGCAAAATGTATACTGCTTATGGATAAAGTGCTCGGATACTAGCAACATGTGATCAAGTTGTAATTTTGAGGAAAGGGCTTTCACACAAATCCCCAAAGGGAAATCTTAAAAGGTTTTGAATCAGTTTCTTGTGTTTCATTCTCATCGAGTTCACTGCACTAGATTGCTGACTAGTACGGAGCCGTAAAAGACACCCCCCTTTGAACTTCAAGACATTTGTCAAACTAAAGGCCATTCTGAAGCAGATCTGATCTGCTGATCTGTGGGTTTAAGACTATTACACTGTAATATGACTGTAAGTTGAGACATGTGGCTAAATTGTTAGATTAATAATAAATATAATGCAGCCTTGCTGAAATTGGCTCCAAGAAAACTGTAACATCAATTATATCAGTATGTGAGCATATACCGTATAAATGCTATGAGCCTGTTGTTAACCTAAAAGCTCTAGGATAATGGAAACAACCAAAAGCACCAAAGTTACAAAAGCTCTTTTAAATATCAACATTAAACATTAATAAGTATTTCTCTTTTCTTATCTTGCTTTAATATACAATTATTTCTACGTTTACATTCTCCCTATCCAGTCCCATGGAAAGCATGCTGAGAGTTGGAAACTCCCTGCCTGCTTTTAGCAATGCTACTTGTGCAACACCCCAAAAACCATTAATAATCATCTACTTTATGGTTCATCATAAATCCTGTATTAAACCATGACTTCACAGTAGATGTTTGTCGAGTTTGTTGTCGTTTGTGAGCCTGAACCCATTCCTCGAGTTTATTCAATTCGCTTCAAGCCACTTTTCAGTTGTGTTTTAAATGCTGGTGTGCTTCCAACTGACTAAAGGGTCACATCACTAAAAAGCCCATGCTGGCTGACCAGCTTTACCCAAGAAATTTTACAAGTGTACAGCATGGCCATTTAGGTCATTTTCTTAACCAAAGGTGCTCTTATGTTCCTTGTCTCCAATGTCTCCATACTTTGTCATTTAAAGAATCACCCTCAAACTTGCATAACATGACACAAAGAAGCATAAGGCGAAACTTTTCAGCAATATAAAGCAAGAGGAACACAGCATAAACTCAGAATTCAGAATTGTAAAAAATTAGTCTTAACATATACAATATGATGTTATAGAAATTATTGGACCATCAGGGTCCATAAAATATATTGATGACATCATTATTATTGTGTGATAAATGTTTCTGGAAAGATGTAATATGGTGTGTGTGTGTGTGTGTGTGTGTGTGTGTGTGTGTGTGTGTGTGTGTGTGTGTGTGTGTGTGTGTGTGTGTGTGTGTGTGTGTTTGTGTGTGTGTGTGTGTGTGTGTGTGCGTTTGCATGCGTGCGTGCGTGTGTGTGTGTATGGTATGATTTATGGAAAATTAATGGGAAAACATATTTTTTTTATTTACTCACCCTCATGCCATTACAAATGTGTATGGCTTTTGTTTTCTTTCTGCAAAACAATATATTTCAAACAATGATGGTAATCTAACAACATCGGCCTCCATTAACTTCCATATGGACACAAAACCATTGAGAATATTTTCTTTTGTGCTCCACAAAAGAAAGAATCATATACAGGTTTTACACAACATGAGGGTGAATAAATAATGACAACATTTTGGGGTGAACTATCCCTTTAAAGCAATGATTCTAGAGACTTACAAAGTATAGAATCCAGAGTAACACATACAGTAGTCATAAATTGTATTAAACAAAGTCTTGGCTCACGAATGAAAAAGAGAGAGAAAGACACTGAGCTAGTGATAGCATTTCTCTCTCACTGTTTGCTGATGCAAGCACATTGGAAGGTCAGATGCACACCGTAGCAACAGATAATCCATTTGTTATGAATGCACTGCCGTGTGAACAGTTGATGATTTATGCTCTTATTTACAAGTGTGTTGTCAAGTCATGCCATGTTTTGTGTTGTAATGCCTAAACACCTAAAAAGTGTTAAACCTAAAAAGATTATTTGCATGGTCTAAGTGCATGATGTAATGTCAGAATAAAATGTGGAACAATTCAGATGCAAGATAAATATTTCCTGGGATAAATGTGCATGCATGAATTGTGGATAAGACCAGATCGACAAAACAAAATTTGGGATTCTTTGTTTCACTGTCTTTGTTCAGTCATGCATAAGTCCTGTCTGAGTGGATCAATACACCCCAAAATACCAGTGTCTGTCTTCTGGCACACATGGAGGCATTATCCTGATGGCTCTTTACAACACCATGCTGCGTTTAATTAAAGCAATACATAGTGTAGCTATGTGCATACATAGTGTATTAAATATCCATGAGCCTGTTTTCTACCTGACCTTTATCGGTCGACTGGCCATAAAATAGACATCCTGGAGACTATAGAGATTATAGAAGATAACTGAAAACTACACTTTTTCATTTACTAAAGAAAACTGGTTTGGTGCTTGCCTGTGAAGAAGACCCCTGTTGTTATGCAGTTGCTAGGGTATTTACGGTGCTACTGACCCAACCAAAAAGATTCCACCCCTTATATGACATATCTATATGACATTTTGCTCCCTATAGATAAGGCTCACACTGCTGCCTCAATAACTACAGGATTTGTTTCGCATCCAAACAAAAATCATAAGTCTGATAAAAAGAAAAACAAGTAATATATTTCAAATCTCTGCCTAAAACCCAGTGTCATGGTTATGTTTAGCACACATGGAATATTATTCCAGCTGGATGTGGCTGCTGAAGACACTGATCACAAAGGTGACCCATTAGCTCAGAGAAACAGGACTGAGACTTCGGGTTACTGCTGTCCTTCAAGTGTCCCTGTACGTGAAATGCTTGATAGCCATACTGTGTGACAGCTGTATCTCGAAGTCTTATGGATGTAAGAGAGCTGTTAAAGCGTGCCTTTGCAGGCATACACTGTAAAAAAAATTTTGCTGTAGTTATGCAGCAGTTTGCCAGTAACTTACTGTAGGTTTATATAATTTATAGGCAACAGTTTGTTTAAAGATAAATAAACATTAAACATGAATAAGCCTTTATTTTTACAGAACAAAACTCAAATACCAGCCTCATGCAAAGCATTCTGGAAACCGAAAATCCTCATCAACCTTTGTTTTCTTAGATTTTTGGTTCCCAGAAATGCTGTAGATTTATTTTGACCGAATTTATTGGCAACAGTTTGTTCAAAAATAAATGAACTTTTAACATTAACAAGTCTTTATTTTTACTAAAAAGAATGTAAAATAACACCTTCATTTAAGCATTTCTGGGAACCAGAAATAAGGAATAAAGCAGAAAAAGGTTGATGAGGATTTTTGGTTCCCAGAATGCTTTGCACGAGGCTGTTACTTTATAGTTTTTTTCTTCTTAATGTTTAAGGTTCATTTATCTTTGAACAAACTGTTGTCAATAAATTAGATCAATATAAATCTACAGTAAGTTACTGGCAAATTGCTGCCAGTAATACTGTAATTTCTACAGAATTTGTGAATTCTGAAAAATCATATATAATCACATGACCCTGATATTTCTAAATATAGAGGCTTAACAGTCACCTGCCTTATTAACCATGAGAGGCCTGACATGTTATCGGCTCTTGGAATCATTTAAAGTGTAGCATTATAGTCTACATTAGCTTTCACTCAAGTGCAAATGAAGGGCATAGTCAGAGCTCGAGTATAGATGTATATATATAGATATATCATCCACATTGATTTTATAGTCTTACTATCTTATGCATGCAACAATTGCTTTATTTCTCATATATATATATATATATATATTATGAAAAACTGATACAAGTCAATAATAAAATAAAATCAGCTCATTATCTGATTTAAGGACAAGTAATTAAAAGCTGCCACTTAAACATATTGATTTTAACTAATTTATAATATGTTCGTATACTGTATGTCATATTGTAACATTATCTAAGTGAATATAAAAGTAACCTTTTGTATCTTTACCATAATGTTTTGCTAGAATGGTGACCTCTTTACACTGTTTAGCAAACATGTGTTTTAGAAACTACAAATTGTTTTTTTTAAACAAACGTCCCCTTCATTACCTATTTTAGTTATTTTGGCTTTAAGAATTTGCTCAATCTCCTTTTCTTATCAAGCCATTTACCATTTTCATTCCTATCAATTTCTTTTTGTTTTCACTTACTCTTTCTTTTTTGCTGTTTGTTGATTTATTTTTTCTTTGAAGCAAAGTGCTCTGTAAAAGCCCCTTTGGGCTTTTTTACTTTCCCAGCACTCCTGATCTGTTATAATAGGTCTATTCGTCTCAATTTAATGTTTCTATATTATGTGGAAGTATAAAACATCCTCCGACTCCACACCTCCGTGAAATTATAAGCACATATTTTGTTACGTTTCATTTAGCAGCAGCAGAGATGTTGGCTCTGTTCCAAAACCTAGTAAGCTGCCTACCTATAGACATTGTGAGGCTTCAAAAGCTTGCTCGGGATGTAAAAGGTTTTCCAAAAGGTATCAAGCTCAGTCATTCTTACTCTTAACATACTTTGTTTTGCATCCTTTGCTGAGAAGCACTGCAACTTATTCCAAAAAGATTTTGAATGAATTGATAACGGGTTGCAAGAGCCAATGTCTAATGAAGAGGATATAGAGAGGAACAATAAAGAACAAAAATAATTGCTTCATCTTATAATTATCCAGTTAATATCTCTCTCTTGCCAATCAAGTCTGCGTAATGTTACATTGAGGAGAATCTTATTATGACAACGTCTCTGCCACTGACAAACCATCCTTCCTGTGGCAGCCAGACAGACATTTCAGGCTTACGGCAATTATGTATTTAAAGTCTGGCTCTGCTTCTGATTGTGAATTTTGGCATACAACTGACAAAGAATACATAAATAAAAGTGATTTCAAGTAAAATAATTGGTCTTGGAGAAAGAGGAGATGAACTCCTACAGGGCATTAGCCGGCCAGAGTGAATTATTGACTAGTCTGTGTGGTTTTTCTGAGCACAGATTCTGAGGACACTGTGGAGGGCAGTCGGTCGGGCATTATGATTATGATGCCGAAGACCTCCTCGCTGGAGCAATCTGTGTGACAGCCCTGTTCCGGCACAGAGAGAGTGACCGGAAAACCACTATCTCTGATTAAACACTGTCACTTTACATCAATGCTCTTTGAAGCATGGATAAAAGTGTGGTTACATGAGGTAGAGAAACGTTTAGGTAGAACTGAGAACAGGTGTGACAAAAAAAGTGAAAAGTGTGTCATTTCTGCACCACTAGCCTTACCAAATGGAATTGGTCTTCTCCAAAAATGATCCTGCAAAGAATAGGTTGTGATGTGAAAGTCAGACAGAGAATTAATATATATAAAAAAAGAAAAACTGGAAAGAATATACTATTATGTATGGTGTTCTTTTTAAAAGGTGTGTAATATATTTAACAGGATCTATTGCCAGAAATGCAATATAATAAAGACAACTATGCCTTCAGAGGTATATAAAGACCTTACAAAATGAACCGTTATCAAAAACATGACGACATCATTGTCCTGTGTCAACCACCGTAGTGCTTCGAAAGGAAAGGATGAGCGGTGAAGTGAGCTGTTGGTTCCAATTCACAACCTCACAACTAGATGCTACTAAAATCTCCATATTGCTTCTTTAAATTGGTATAATCGATAACTGAATGGAATAGTCATACCGAGGTTAAAGCATTTTTATTGGTGACCACTATTTTCTACCATTAATACATTTGGCAGATGCTTTTATCCTTAGTGAGGAAAGGCAAGTTAATATTTTATTAATCTGTGTTTGTTCTGGGAATCGACCCATACTATACTCTTAAAAATAAAGGTGCTTCACGATGCCATAGAAGAACCTTTTTTATCGAAATGGTTCCATAAAGAACCTTTAACATCTGACAAACTGTTCTGTCTCACAAAAGGTTCTTTGTGGCACAAATGGGTCTTCAGATTTTGCAGTTTTGTACATATTACAACGCTAATGCTGAATAGCCATCAATGGAGAAAGTTGTTTTTCGGCTGCTGAGTGGTGTACAGCATCTTCCAACAGGTGTTTTCGTGATACGAACCAGCCAAACCTTGACCTTCTGTTTTAATCCCTTAACATGCACAAGGTCCATGAAAGGCATTTTTTTATTGTGTCTGCCTTTTTATTACCTTTTTATTATTCAACCAACTATCATAATGCAATATTTGAAAGCTAAAACACTCAACATTTATGCTCCGAACTTATTTTTGCAATTTTGTTTGTTTGGCCAAACAGAAAATCCCACCCCAAATTCATGCCATATGTTGCGCCAGTGTTCTTTGTGGGGACAGTTGGGATGCTCAGACTATTTTGCCATTTAACCTACAAACTCCTTACTTAGCTACTACACTATTATACGTCTTTAAAGTGTATATATAGGACTAAAATGTGGAAGGTTAAATGCATTAGAAAAAATGGTTATAATATGGTAATAACATTTTTCTAAAATAAGATTTGTAATCTGATGTTATATGATTAGATAAGATTAGATTAGATTAGATTAGATTAGATTAGATTAGATTAGATTAGATTAGATTAGATTAGATTAGATTCAACTTTATTGTCATTACACATGTACAAGTATAAGGCAACGAAATGCAGTGTAGATATGTAATGATATATAATATGATGTACAAAACCTACACTGTATACGACCTGTATACATTTACTTTTATTACTTGCTGTTCTGAACCTGTTTGCTCCTGCCTGGATATTTGCCCATGATACCCCTCTGTGTTTGCCCATTTGGATACTGTTAGCTTGTTTTTGTACCTATTTGCTGTTATATCGACCCACACTTGTTAATAAAAGCCTGCAAACGGATCTGCACGTCTCCGGTACTGTTGATTTCGTTACGGTTACAGTGTCATAAGTTGCTTTTCTGGTCTCTGTAAAAACCCTAAAAAGTGTGAAGAATGGTAGGAGTCGGAGATAGCAAAGCAGTCTGGACAAAGAACAAAAGGAAACAAAACAATGTGGAGAGCAGATTGGTTTAGCTACACTGTGAGGGACGGGAAGACGGGAAGAGTCTGGCACTGTAATTGGGCCACATATGAAACTCAGCAGGTGTCCCACTCTCCAAGAAAATCCGAGAGGACCGTGAGAAATTCCCCTTCATGTGCCGGGGATCAATTTCACACAAAGTACCGAGGACTTGATGTAGAGCCATAGAGGAGTCACTGAAATAGACTTGGCTTGTAACATTGGACTAGGTTTTGCATGAACCTCAGCACTTTTTTTGGACAGTCTGTGCAAGAAGCATTGGTTTTGAATAAGGTGCTTTAAGCCGAGAACAGCAACTTTAAACTTTATTTTGCTTTGCTCTGAAGTTCCTCATTGCAGAGAAAAAATATAGTTTTTACAAAAACTTCTGCCCCAGAGTGTGTTTCTGACTGCAAATTATTACTTTTTTCATGATATATAGATTTTTTTGGAAACACTTTTAATCGGTTATTTAACATATTCTGTTACATATTTCAGTGATTCTTTTACATTCAGATTCACTCTCATGTATGCACTTTAAGATAAATACATCACTAGTAGGTTTTAAGTATTATATCAATGAAAAGTCCGTCGGTTTTGTATTATGAGAGGCGTAGCCAATGCTGAAATATTGGTAGGTTACCCAACAGTAACATCACGACGACGGCACAGTGTTTCTCCTATTTTGTAATAACGACAGCAATCCACTGCATCCACTTCACTGATGCTTCGTTGAGTGATGTCCGAATCGCAAACGAATCGTTGTTTTTTTTAATGGATCTTGCACACTCGTGACTCGTGAGTGACGAATTCAGACTCAGCATTTGACTCGATATGCTACGCACACTCTACAACTAAACAGACAAACCTAATGTTACTAGAAATCTCACACATAATGAATGAATGTTTTTTAATCGCCGTATTTATAAAGTCCGAACAAACCGATTCTCTGAAACGAACGGACTTTCCGAATCTTGCTGTGTTCGGAGCAGCGCGTGACGCCCCCTGCTGTTTACCGCTTGACAGACGCTGCTTGGCCAAGTTTCACAACCCTGAGCGACTCCTCAAAGCAACGTGTGTTGGAATTTGACTCGGGTGATGCTCTCCACGGCGGGTTTCGCATGCTTATCGTTCGTGACCTAAAAACTGCCGTTTTGCCCGTACGGAGGTAAAATGAGCAGCACGGAGAGCCAAGATTTGGAAGAGCAGCCTTGCTTTCGCCTGGAGCACCTACCGGGCAAGAGCACGCACCTAGCGGGCAAGGCGTCTCCGCAGGTGAACAACCGCTGGGATGCGCCTGAAGTGACGGCCAACGGGGTGCATGACATTGAGGACCGGATTTTACGAATTACGGGCTATTACGGTTATAACCCCGGATACTCCAGTCATAAAAGTAAGTGTTTATAAACACGAGACAGAAACAAACGCAATAGTAATGTGGACGTGCAAACCATGCACGTGCACGTTTGTGCACAGTTTAGATCATTTTGGTGGCCTTGAATGATGCACATCTATACAATAATGAAGTATGAATCTATAGGGAACATGATTTGTTTGTCTGCTTTATTTTATTTGCATTGATATAACTGGTGGTTTGATCAGTGGATATTTGCTCACTAAATTTATGTTTAACACATGGACTGTGAGTTCCGCAGAACTTTCTCATACTTTATTAAATATGTCATAATTTAAAGTAGGTTAGAACATTGAATTATGAATTTATTAAAATATAATATGTAAACCTATTAGAGAAATACACTTAAATTATGAAAAATGTTTCAATAATAATACATATTTTGGGCAATTTGAGACAAAATATGAGTGGATTTTACAAGTGTCTACAGTAAATGTATAATATCTGCTGACAATTGTAAATTATAAATATGATGTTTTATATTTTGTAAGAGAATGTTTACAAATCAGCGAATCATTGCATACTACATTGCATATTGTGCTCATAAATGCACATGGAATGTACATAAATAAGCCATTGTACTGTTACAAGCAACAAGAAATGAAGAGGAACAACTAAAGTGAGGCATTTGGACTGGCATGCTTGTAACTGAATGCACAGACATTAGGTATAAGGGTAATGATTTTCTAAAATGCGTGTATAAATGACAGTGTGAATGGAATGGAGTGAGTATCGGATGATATAATTATAGGTCTGTGTGCCTTTCCTGAATTTCAGTACCCTCTGTCTGTCTATTTTAATGCAATCGAAAGAGTCTTGGCACAAAGTATTTGAGGTGCTGCTTTGGTTGGCATGCAGAATTTTAATGGGCTTTTTTTGAATGTCTCCAACTGCAACGACTGAGGTGAATCTGTCTGTTTATACATACACACACACACACACACACACACACACACACACACACACACGCACGCACACTACACAATGCTGTCTGTGTAAGCATCTGAGGTCTAGTCTCTGGTGTGCCGTTCTTACACTGGTGCAGTAAGTGCATGAATCATGTCTAATGATGAATATCAGTGTGAATGTGTGTGTGTGTGTGTGTGTGTGTGTGTGTGTGTGTGCGTGCACGTGCGCCTGGGTGTATGCGTGTATGTGATTTTTCTATGTCCCTGAGGACTGTAGAAGGGAATGTTAGCACTTGCATTTATCTTTCCCACTCATTGTATTATATAAGCGTCTCATAGATGGGGCTGTGCCAGAGATGTCAATCACGGCAAAGAAAACCTTTTTTAAGGAAATTATTTCATTTTTTTTCTCTTTGTTAAAAGCACAAATTACAATTGTGCTTAACCAAAAACCTCTTGCTTTTTTGTGTCACAATGATCTGTTTTCTCTGAAAATATCCTATGCTTATCCATGCTTTAATACCTGAGTTAGCACTTTATATAGGGAAAAAGTGTCAGACTTAGACAGGCAGGGAGAACAATGTGAAAGTACTATTAGCTGTTATCTTAAACTCCACCTGTACATTTTGTTATTGACAGGAAAATCTTAATTGATGCATAAACGTTTCTAGACTGGATATGGAGAAAGATAAATCACGCAATAAATGCTCATTTTGGGTTCAATCTAAGCAAAGCAGAGGTATGTTGTGCATATTTTCTCCTGCTGATCAAAAGCAAGAGGTAAAGTGAAGTGAATCCATATATTGTCTGGTGAAAGCAACAGATCAATAGCTTCTTGGTCAATAGTCAGTAAAGTCAATTTGACCTTGGCATTCACAGCCTGTTTAACTTGCGTTAAAATGTACAAGGCTTGATTTAGTAGTTGGATCTTCTAATTCAAAAGAGGACCTGCTCCTCTAACCCACATTTAGGAAGCTGTTTGATGTAAAGACATAGAGGCCAAGGTCATATTCAACAAGTGGTTTAGTTGCACTAAAATTCATGAGGGTACTTACAGTGCCCTCCACTAATATTGGCACCCTTGGTAAATATGAACAAAGAAGGCTGTAAAAATAAATCTGCATTGATTCTCATTTTGATTTTTGATTTAAAAACATCTACAAAATTCCAGTGTTTCATTCAAGTAAAACAATATGAAGTGGGGGAAATATGACATTGTCAAAAAAAGGTTTTCTCTAATACACCCTGTCCACAATTATTGCCCCCCCTAGAAGTTCTTATGAGTAAAATATCTCCCAAGTACATTTCCATTAATATTTACATTTACATTTATTCATTTGGCAGACGCTTTTATCCAAAGCGACTTACAATTGAGGAAAACAGCAAGCGATTCGTCTAAGTAAGCAATATTCACGAGAGGTGCTAGTAATACAAGGTTTCAAATACAACGTCAAGATAGTATAAGCAAGTATATAGAGAACATTAGAAAAGGAAAAATAGGGGTAAAATGAAAATATTTATTTTTTATGAGACAGTTAAGTGCTCATGGAAGAGGTGGGTCTTCAGCTGTTTTTTGAATTGTGAAATTGATCCAGCAGTCCTGATGGAAACAGGAAGATCATTCCACCAGCCGGGAACGGAGAAAGAAAATGTCCTTGAGATGGATCTCATGCCTCTCTGTGAAGGAACAATGAGGCGCCAACAAGTGCCTTGGACGAGAAGCTGTGTTGCATGTTCTGTTAAGAACGGTCTGATCTTTCTAATGTTGTACAATGCAAACCTGCATGACCGAGTTGTTTTAGTAACGTGATCCTTAAAAGTCAGCTGATCATCCATGATTACCCCAAGATTCCTGACTGAAGTCGATGGGGTTATCTTAGATGGACCAAGTTGGATGGTAAGCTGGGGCTGTTCTGACGGGGTGGCAGGAATGACGAGAAGCTCAGTCTTGGCCAGGTTGAGTTGCAGGTGATGATCTTTCATCCAAGAAGAGATGTCAGCCAGGCAGGCTGATATTTTAATTTTTTAGAGCACACCAGGGTGACTAGAAACATGATGTTGTCCAGTCATGACTTTTTATTGCACAGGAGAACAATATTAACACAAATCCCAAACTCCCTTAATCATTCATCACAATGGTTAAAACCAAAGAATATGTGACCCTGGATCACAAAACCAGTCTTATGGGTACATTTTTTGAAGTTGAGATTTTTACATGTATTTTTGGCTATTACTACGAATGTTCTGGTTTTGTGATCCAGGGTCACATATAGTTCTGATGTGCAGCAAGATTGTTGAGCTACACAATATAGAAAGTGAATTTAAAAGGGAGTGGTTGGAACAATAAAAATTCCAACATCAGGGCAATAATTAAGAAGTTTTAATGGACTGGAGATGTTGCAAATCTGCCTGAAAAATGTGTGTCTATATTGTCTTGATGCACAGCAAAGAAAATATTTTGAGTGGCCAAAGACTTTTCAAAGATCAAAGATGGAGAATTGCAGAAATTAGTTGAATTCTGTGTCAGAAAAAAATAAAATAAAAATAAAGGAAAACTGCACCTCCCTCACCACAAGTTGTTTGGGACACTGTTAAAGAAACACATTTTCTTGTCTCATGCAAAACAAACTCCATCATATTAATCTGGCATACTGGAACTTCAAACAGGACTTGAGTCTATGGCCATATGAAGTGAAAAAGAGGTTTTTTTGGCAGCAATAACACAAAATAGGTTTGGTACACACAGGGATAAAAAAAATGCCCCATGTCTAAAGTTAAATATATCGCCAAATCTTCATTGTTGTGGACCTTTTACCAGAGGTTACATTTTGTTTATATACATGGCATCATGGATTGTATCAAATACCAACAGATAAAAAAATCTAAACCTGACTTACTCTGCTAAAAATATTGTAATGGGTCGTGGTTAGATCTTCCATCAGCACATTGGTTCAAAACAAACATCCAGATCAACACAAAATCAAAATCCTGCCATCCCATTTCCCTGATCTGAACACTATAGAAAATGAGTGGGATGAACTGAAGAAGAGGGAGCACTAACATTTGAAATTATTTTTGGAGGAATGGACTGAAATGTAGAAATGTATTTTCAAACCTCATCAGACTGAAAAATACTTTTTTCTTACAAATTGAGGTTGCAGAATGTATTAAATACAATGAGAAACAATGCAGATTTATTTACCAAGGGTATCATCCAGGTGAGATGTTTATTTCTAATTAATATATCCAGTTCTTCTACTGGTAACCCAAAATATTAAGGGGCGTTTAAATTGTAGTAAAATGTGGAACAGGAATGTGGGAAGTCTGATCAGTATACTGTGAATGAATGAGTGTCAATGTTTCCCAGCAGCCCCTAACTAGCCCTGATCATACAACCCTACCAGTGGGGTGTAAATTGCATCAGATCAGTCTGGTTGAAATAACTGTTGCAGCCTTTGACTCCAAAACAAGCTTATGCCTTTTTGCACAGAGCTTATAAGGCTCATGCTTTGGATATTTTGTGAAACAGTTTAAAAATCTCGCTCATTAGCTGAAAACCCCTACAAACCCTGCTGAATAAGAACAAGTCTTTTTATCCCCTGATGTACAGTACGCACCAGAAATAATCTGCTGATATCTGAGATAAAAGCATCAACCATGTTGCTTTCTGACCGCTCATGTATGGAAATGTCTGCTTCAGTATGACCTGATCTAAACATATCCACAGCGGGTGCTCTGACTGCAGCGCGTACTACGCATACACCATCCACTTCCATTTCTCCACAGAGCATCTCGCCTAGAGAGCTATTTTTAGCTGCATGCCTGATGGGACTCTTCTCATCTACTTAGCCAGAGAGGCACCTTTAACTGTGGGCTTGCTAGGGAGCTTTAGAAACTTAAGAACAGACAGTTGACAGCCAGACGTTATCAGCCAGCCAAGAATTATGGACCCAAATAAGAAACAAAAGCTATGTTAACACTTTAAGCGTGCTTAAAAAATCTTGATTCTCTGATCAAGTCCTATTATATTTTTTGACGTTGACTTTTAAATGTAGCCCATGAGATATTAGTCTCTCTAAACGCACCAGCATGCATAAATCACCCAACATTTACACGTTCATAATAACAATAACAACTCATTTTAGTGTCATTTCATGTAATATAATCGATCCCCTGTTAGGACTCCATCCTACCCTGAATCCCGTTCCAGAGTTGGTGCCCCTGGATTCCGTTTCGGAGTTTGTGTCCCTAGACTCCGTTCCAGAGTTGGTGCCCCTGGACTCCGTTTCGGAGTTTGTGTCCCTAGACTCCGTTCCAGAGTTGGTGCCCCTGGATTCCATTCCCGAGTTTGTGTCCCTAGACTCCGTTCAAGAGTTGGTGCCCCTGGATTCCGTTCCCGAGTTTGTGCCTCTAGTCTCTGTTCCAGAGTTGGTGCCCCTGAATTCCGTTTCGGAGTTTGTGTCCCTAGACTCCGTTCCAGAGTTGATGCCCCTGGATTCCGTTCCCGAGTTTGTGCCTCTAGTGTCTGTTCCAGAGTTGGTGCCCCTGGATTCTGTTTCGGAGTTTGTGTCCCTAGACTCCGTTCCAGAGTTGGTGCCCCTGGATTCCGTTTCGGAGTTTGTGTCCCTAGACTCCGTTCCAGAGTTGGTGCCCCTGGATTCCGTTTCGGAGTTTGTGTCCCTAGACTCCGTTCCAGAGTTGGTGCCAGTCACCTCAGAGCCCGATCTAGGGCCAGTCGCCTCAGAGCCCGATCCGGAGCCAGTCGCCTCAGAGCCCGATCCGGAGCCAGGCACCTCAGAGCCCGATCCGGAGCCAGTCACCTCAGAGCCCGATCTGGAGCCAGGCACCTCAGAGCCCGATCCGGAGCCAGTCCCCTCAGAGCCCGATCCGGAGCCAGTCACCTCAGAGCCCGATCCGGAGCCAGTCACCTAAGAGCCCGATCCGGAGCCAGTCCCCTCAGAGCCCCATCCGGAGCCAGTCCCCTCAGAGCCCGATCCGGAGCCAGGCGCCTCAGAGCCCCATCCGGAGCCAGTCACCTCAGAGCCCAATCCGGAGCCAGTCACCTCAGAGCCCGATCCGGAGCCAGGCACCTCAGAGCCCGATCCGGAGCCAGTCACCTCAGAGCCCGATCCGGAGCCAGTCCCCTCAGAGCCCGATCCGGAGCCAGTCACCTCAGAGCCCCATCCGGAGCCAGTCCCCTCAGAGCCCCATCCGGAGCCAGTCCCCTCAGAGCCCGATCCGGAGCCAGGCGCCTCAGAGCCCCATCCGGAGCCAGTCACCTCAGAGCCCCATCCGGAGCCAGTCACCTCAGAGCCCGATCCGGAGCCAGGCGCCTCAGAGTCCCCAGGACCCGCACCTGAGTTTCCTGGACACCCAACCCCCGTACTGGGGCGCACAGTAACGGCTTCAGCTCGTCCGCCAGCCACGCCCCCTCTCATCCTGCCTTGTGTGTTTTTCTGTTCTTTTCCCTGGACCTTTAAGTAAAAAAAAACACAATACCCACAATGCATCTCACCTCCATCATCGATCTGATTATCTTCACCTGCACCTTGTTTGGACTTGCACCTGTTTTGTGTTTTAGGGGTTATTTAAGTTCAGTCTTTTGCCTTGTGTTTTGTCCGGTATTGATGTAAGTCCTGTGTCGTTAGGATGTTTGTACCTGTGACCTGGAATTACTTACCTGTTTCGTTTGGATTTGTACAATTAAATTCACCAATTTTCACCAACCCTGCGGTGTGCTCTCCTGCCTGCCTGAAATTATAATGTTATATTATAACCAAACACAGATTGGAAGTTAACTTCGGGTCTGTCTATACACTTTTAAGGGAACTCAGCCGAAAAGCATTACTTATAAATGTCTTTGTATATTAGCTGAGATATAGACTAAAGTAGGCCTATTTTAACATAGAAAAATTGCACTGCTATCACTGTTTAAAATCTATATTAAAATGATTTTTTTGCAGTTTTGTGTGTAATATAATACTGAACAATCCATAAATTATTTTACTCACCAATGTTAAATCAATCAGGTGACAAATGTTGAGATTTAGGCTATAAGTAAACGCCATCTGTCACATTAAAGTCAGATTGTTATATGCATCTTGTTCTTCCATATCTACAGTATGATCCAGACTGGAATTGAAAATGTCAAACTGTGATTTTTACTGTTCACACTGCCATGCAATAAAACAGATTTGTGTTTTATATAAAGGAACCAATTAACAGTGTGACTTAACCAGATGTGCATGGACACATGTCACATTTAGAGACTGATTTGCAGCAGATGGTGTTAAATACCACATTACATTCATTGTGGCCATGTAAAAACAACACGTTTTTTTTATTTTCTGTATTTCTTTTCTCTCTGACATGCATTTTTAAAAACGTACTTAAGTTACACTCAACACACCATTAACTTATTATAGGAACATTGATGTATGCTATTGCAGGATTACTGTGCCAAATGCTGTTGCTATTAAATCTTAATACTTACTGTCATAAACCCTGTTGTACGCTTAGCTTAAAGCCTTTAAAACTGTAGTTATGGGCTGTGTTATTCTCAGATCAGCATTTCTGAATTGTTTGTAATAGTTGGGGTTGTGAATAAAGTCGGGAAACAATGTTCATATTTTGCAAGACCAGCACAAAATTGCTTGAATATGTATTTATACTTATGGCAGTCAGCCATTGCTAGAATGTGCACTACTATGCTGCCCCCATCTGGTTATTTAGCATATTTCCCATCATTTTGTTTTATTGATTCAGCCTTCTGATAGACCTCAGAGGATCAGAGACTGCACTCTGACAAAGTTACAAATGCAAGTGTCACATTTTACCAGCTATTCTGTTAGTGTTATAGGGATAGTTCACCCAAAAATGGAAATTCTCTCATCATTTACTCACCCTTAGATTGTTTCAAACCAATTTTGCCAAAAACAAAGGAAGATATTCGGAAGAATGTCAGTAACCAAACAGACTCCCCCATTGACTTCCATATTATTTATTTTCCCCACTATGGCAGTAAATGGGGGATGAGATCGAACATACTTTCAAATATCTTTGTGTTCAGTAGAACAAAGAAATTTTACAGGTTTGAAATGATAAAAGAATTTTCATTTTTGGGTGAATTATGTGTTTGCATAAGATACAATTTAAGGTAGGGTTGCAGAGATTGTGAAGGATTTGAGTTTAAAGAAAAGATGCAGCCCCTTTGCCAGACCACAAGATGTCACCCTTTTCATTTTATTAGGAAGGTCTGTAATACCTGAGAGAGTTACCTGCATTTCACTTCAGTGGCTGCTGCGTGGCCCTCGAAAGTACGCCACCTCCTTGCTGCCATCTGTGCCCAGGGGCAGTTAGTTCTGAGTGAATCATCACCAAAGCCATAATGTGTTTATCAATGAAAACAATATATGCTTTTTGCCTATGTAACGGTGTAGTTACGGCATCTACCCGCAGCAGCTTACTTGAGCATGCCAACCAATCAAAAAAGCAGAGCTGGTGGTATCCAACAGACTGACCTTTAGAATCGCAGTTATAGAGCAATGCTAAGATATTTGTAGCCAAAAGACAAGAAAGGTCATCTGCATGCAAATCTTCCAGCTCCTCCACTCTTGTTGGGGTTTTGACGAAGTGGTTATGAAGTGCACATAACACTCGTAGCGTCTGGGTGCACTATTCTCATCTTTGCTAATAGACGTAAATAAAGGACGCAGCAGGTCTGTGTACAATGGTGGAGGATCATGGCACTGATCTAAATGACAAAGGTGGTGAATGGGTTGCAGTGGCAGCGTCGAATGCTGAACACAAGGGCCAGGCGTTGCTATGGCAGGACGTCAGATGAGGGGGAGGCGGGCCATTGGGACGAAACAACAGCCATTTCAAATGGCAGGTGTTTGTTTGATAAAGAGAGGTGCATGTGCTTTTTATTTTCCATATAGAAGGGTCAGAGCATATGGAGAGTGAATGCCTTTTATAGCTCGCTGGAATTGGATTATGGTTCAGTAACAGCAGTTTATTATTAATACATCAGCCAGAGAAAAAATGAAGTCATTAGAAGTGCTGGGTTTCATTTGTATTTTTGCCACAGCATCTATCTTCAAGTTCGGGTAGCTTATACTTCGTTTACACGATACGTGATTAAATCTTAAGAGTCTAAAGAATTGCTCCGTGCATTACGAATGTATGTGTAAACATATCTTATACTAAATTATACATATATGTATCACTGATCAAAAGTTTGGTGTTTCTTATAATAGTAGAGAGGGTATAGTCTTAAATATTTGACTAAACTATAATTGTGCCAGCACATCAATTTCTTTCATTAGAGAACAAAAACATTTTTAAACATTTTTTTAAATGGATGACGTGGACCATAAAATGAAAAAAACATACCTGAATAGATGGGTCACTCTTTAATACTCTTTAAAAAGCTTCTCAGGGTGAGACTTCAAGAAACTGAATGATAATGCAAAGAGAAGAATTTTGCAAATTGAGTCAAATGGTGGCAGCTTTGAAGATGCTAAAATGTGATAGTTTTGATTTATTTTAGATGCTACAAAATACTTTCTAGTTTTGATGAGTTTACTTTTATAGAACAAGTACATTTAAGTAAAACTATTATTTGAATTATTGGAACATTATCAATGAAAAATGTGACAACTCAACTGACTTTTAACCAGCAGAACGTTAGTTTTGTGAAAAAAACTGAGCACCATTTGTTTGTATATGCATCACTCTAATACGGTAAAGTGTATATATTTGTGGCCTATTTGTCCACATTTTTGACAGTCAACTCTTAGTTTTTCTTTTTGTCAAAGGAATGCCTGATCATTCTGTATCTAATAGTACCACATGTTCAGCCATATTCTGAACCTACCTATTCGTACCTTCTTTCTCCGAGTATAAAATAGCCTATTTCTGAGTCACACATTGCAGCCGTATTGTAGATTTAGTATTTAAAGAAACAGAACACTCACTTGAGTAAATAGCGGCACTTTGTGTGGGTGTATCTGACTGTGTGTGTTTGAGCAGGGATTAAGACAAGCTCGCTGAAACTCTAGTGAGGTACATTTCCTGGCACAGTACAGTCAGGACTGCCTTCGGATGACACGCTCCAAGCCCGTCCGAGCAATCTGACTCTTCTTCAAAAGCGAATTTGCCAGTAAAATAAGATCTGGATAAGCAAACAAGCTTCAGGAGCTCAGGAGTATGCAGTGGACTCCAGTCTATTACTAGTTGGAGTTATTGTGTGTGCATTTAGGTGTATCGTAGGTAATTGAGTGTGTGGCTGGGCCAACTAGAACAAGCACTATTGAGGCGTATTAAATGCAAAGCCATGAAAACCACAAAGAGGGGCAGCGTGTAATAGACCCTGCTCTGGCCGGGCAGGCCTGCGCTTGATATTCTCTGTGGTCTATGACTTGTGACTCCATTTAGTCTAATAAAATCAGCACTGCAGACCCATGTAACAACTGTAACATTTCCTCACTCCCATGCCGTTCCATATTTCTGCAGTGGAACTCGATAAAATGTAAGTGTTGCACAACGTTTACATTGTTTTTCCAGACTAAAGCTTACAGTATGTTGGCTGTAAGTACAGTAGCCCAAACAACTTTTATTATGTTATATATCCCTTTATTGTGAACCATATGAAATGACAGAAAACATATAGTGTCACCTAAAAACGAAGATTCTGTCATTATTTACTCACCCTCTTGTCAGTTCAAACCTGTATGACTTTCTTTCTTCTGCAAAACACAAAAGAAGATATTTTGAAGAATGTTGGTGACCAAAAACCGTTGAACACAAAACCAATGCAAGTCAATGAGGACCCAAGTTTTTTTGTCGCCAACATTCTATCTTCATTTGTGTTCTGCAAAAGAAAGCAAAACAGGTTTGAAATGACAAGGATTTTCATTTTTGGGTGAACTTTAATATTTTGTGATAATAAATCCATCTTTTGACTCGGAGCAGTTAGAAGACATTAAAACATTTCATCCAGGAGTTCTTTAGATTTTCAGAGAGGATACTTTTTGCGTTGTGCGTTAAGGCTGTGTGCCTTTATTATTAGCATAACACGACAGAGACTCAGACGGCAAGACAAGACCTCTGCTAAAGCGGACAGTGAAGAGCTTTCAAGTGGAGCACAAGTGCTGATGGAAGAAGAAGAGAGAGCCTGATTGGACAAGAAGAAATATAAAGAAAAAAGAGATAGATCTACTGGATCACCTATGCCTTAACAATTATCCGAAAGTGGCAAGGAGGTGAGCGTGGGTGGAAAAGGGATGGAAATTACTGGGAAAAGGGCAAAAAATGAGTGAAAGAGGAAGAGAGAGGAGAAAAGGGGAAAGTGGCCAACGCAGCATAATTAGTCTGAGCTGCTTGGTTACCTTCCAAACACAGCAAAGGATACTGAGAAAATGAGAGGCGGGGACAGAGAGAGAGAAAGAGAGAGAGAGAGAGAGAGAGATGAAGGGGTTGATTGCATTCCACACACACTTGAAGCTCAGTCTCCCTAGGAGACGCAGGATACCAGCATGACAGTGCAACATCTACTCTAGAGCCACAACCGCACGACTCTATGATCACAAGCACCACGCGGGGAGTCAGCGTGAGAGAGGCTGAGGAAGAGAGAGAGAAGTTTGTCAGTTGTCAGTAGGAGAGACGCAAGAGCGGGAGAACAGAAGATATCAAGAAGAACCAAAGAGGAGCTGTGGGGGTGACAGCAGAGATGTGCGTAGGAATGAAGTGGGTTTGGCGGAGGAGTTGAGCCGTGCTGCTCACACATATACACACACACAAACACACTTCCCAAACCCAGGACCCCCAAGGAAGGAGGAGAGAATGAAGAAACACTCGGCCAGAGTGGCCCCTCTTAGCTCATATAGCACCCAGGTGCTCACCTGCCCCATCTCTGAAGGTAAAACATAATGTGTGTTGTGTGTGTGTTTGAAGAGTTCAAATGGTTTATAAGAAAGTAAATAATATTGTTTTTAATTCTTAAATTTCAAAAAGTTTTCTTTAAGCACCAAAGGGTTCAAGTTTGGCTTAGGGTTCATCTGTAGTATTTCGTTTCATATTAAAACAACAGAATACGCAGCAAAACACTTGCACCATGCTTGCAACAGATTTTTTGTCTCAGCAGTTCGGACTACATTTTCAGAATTGAATTTCATTCATTTAATAAGATACTGTATGTTTGTTTGTTTGTTTGTTTAGGTATAATACAGTAACATGGTGTTGCGATACTTTTCTGGGAGTTTTAGAAAGATGATGCAGAGGAAACACATTGGAACAGAGACACTGCTATTATTTATATTTTATTTATGGTAATAAATGTGTCTATGTGGGTAAATGTGGTTTGTTTAAGTGTTAGTTTTACAGTTCAATCCTTAAAGATGTTGTTTGAAGATGTGGTTTTAGCACACAAGAGTCCCTTGGGATGTCTAGTCACATTTTAACCAAGCTTGATGGTAGATTTACATAGCGAGTGTTTGATGATGTTATCTGAGGAAGAAGCACCATATAACACACAGTTGCATTATGGGATTGTGACTAGCCAGTAATATAAATGAACCTCAGATCTACTTGCCCAGGCGATTTGATCACAAAAGATTCATTTGTTTTATTATACAGATGATATTGTATGCTCATGAATTTCCAGTTATTTTGTTATTGATTTCTGTTGTTTTAGTTTTGTCAGTTTCTACTTGTTTGAAGGCAAACGGGAGATGGCGAAGGAGCTTAAAGTCGGTAATATTGTTTCAGTCAGGATATGTCTGAGAAATGTCTCAAGCAATTTGGTTCTTTCGCCTTCAAATTACATTGACCTTGTTCAAAAGTTTTGTTTTGTAATGTTTATGAATCTCCTTGTTGTAAAATGACAATAGTATTTTGTGTAGAACTTAGACATGTAGGCGTGGTAGATCAGGGATTTACCAGTGATGTAACACTTTGGCGCCTCCACATTTTGGACCTGCGGTTCTCTGATTGTGTTGGCCTTCTCAGGTTGTTAAGCTGTTCAGCCAAGCTAACCAGAGAATATAAAATGTCTGTCAGTGTGGGTGTACATAGCGGGAGCCCGTTTTAGCTGAAAATATGTATAAAACGTTGTCAGGTAGAGTTGTTTCTCTTTTAAAAATGGCATCATGTGAGTAATGGTTTAACTGTTTGTGTCAAAAAACAAGTAAAACATCTTTATTTTAATTTTGTTTTGTATTTTAAGGTTCAATATCAGATTTCCTGTGGTTTTTAATGCCGCATAAATATGTTTCGTTTCGTTCCCAAAATTGTTTTTACTTGTGTGTTTCTTCCATGTGCCTCTTATGACATGATTTACTATTGTGTTATTTATTATCATATACCTTATGTACAAAAAGCTTCAGACTCCCCCTTCCTACCAAACTGGGAGGTTATGTCACTGTAAAAAAAGATAAATGTTTTTGTGTAATTATATTATTGTAGTTTCAGTTTAATTTTCCACAAACTCACATTTTTATTTTTGATAACATTTAGTTGATATTTTTCATAGAGTAATAAACATATACTTTACTTTATAATACATGTTTTATGATATATATATATATATAATGTTTTATTTACTATTTAGATACTATTCATATTTTTGGATAAATATTACACATTCAGTTAATATGACCTCGCATTAACAAACTTATAATCCAGGTCCAGTCTGGTTTTTGTGGACCTTTTCTTGTAGTAACAGCTTTGTGGTGTAGAAGAAGCTTCATAAAGTATTGCAGTAAAAGGAGATAATGATTTATTTCACTAAAGCAGTTTGTGGTTTTGGAGTTTGGCCTAATGCATTATGCCCTGGAAACAGTGTTTTCCATATTGTGGGATTTCATCAAGACTGTTTTAACCTCATTGAATTTATGTTAAGTTATGTTAAGTAAAAAATATAAATCAACTATCAATAATACGGAAACGGTGTTCAGTAAGATCAGTGTCTTCAAGTATTCAAAGGATCTCAGTTTGGGTTTTCCCATTGTTGCTGATCTGTCCTGCAATGCGACTTACTAAACCACGTGGTACTGAATCTTAAACCCCTGCATCCTATTCATGAAAGGACCCAACAAAAAAAAAACTTTGCTTACAGTATGTCTTATTTAATTTGAATGGCTTCTTCGTTTTTATTCATGTGGTTTCATTCTTTCACTCTCATTTATGTTTAAATCAGACTGAACTCAAAAACAAAGTGGCTTTTTGAGTGAAAGTGTGTATGTGTGTGTGTGTACAGTAGATGTGCTTGCTGACCTAGCAAACTGCAAGTTAGTGACCATGGGCCAGTGCATGTCATCTTTTATGCCTGGCCTGGTGTAAATTGATCACTCTACAGTCTACAGCATAACGGATCTTGGCTTTGTGACGCTAGCGCTCTTCCCCTTCGTTCAAATGGCATCTGTCTATCGCGGTCTGTCTATACTACAAGATGTAATGTTTACAGTAGGACTCAATACATTTGCAGTAAAGGAAGTCAGGACTCATGACTAAAAAAAGGCAGGATGTTTTTAGATGTCTGTGTGGACACCCGCTGGTGTCCGGTTTCTACATATATGCATGCTTTATCTGAATGGTCTCGGTATGCTTCTCCATGACCCTGTGTAGCTATTTCTGACAGAGGCTTGACTGTGCAACATAGGCAGATTTTTATACACCAGCATTAGTGCTTCACCTGCAAGTAACCGACACTGACAGCTACTGATCAATACATCCCTACGTACCATAGAGAGATTTCTGCAGCAGCATTTCTCATGAATAAAACGCATCAACAAAGTGCATAAAACGTTTTAGCATAAAATAAAGCTAAATATAGATAGAGAGTGAAAGAATGTAAAAATTGCATTTTCATAGGAACATGTTTGCTGTGTTTATTTAATCATGTCCTTGTGTTTGACAATGCTGATTGGCTGATGACACCCCCAAAGCCCTCACTAGCTATTCTGAGCTGTGACGTCAAAAGGGCAGACAGGGACAAACATCCGACTTTTAACAACCCTCTGCAAATGTTTATATTTGAATGGCTTTGAATGGAGAGAAATGCTTTTTGTGCCAAGATGGTATTGTTATGGCATGGGGTAAATGGGCCTTGCTACCAGACAACCCCTACCAGAAGAACGTCTATTGATGCATGGATAACCTACCTGGAAGCTAGGTTGTGAAAAGGCACTTACTGTAAAGTAATGATATAATATAATGAAGATATGTTATCAATGAACTTCTATTAAACCCCTTAAAACAACTTATGTACACTTTTAGAAATAAAGCTGCTTAAAAGGTTCTTCAGAGCGATGCCAGGGGTTCTCAATCTTTTTGACTCCAAAGCCCCCTGTATTCAACAATATTCAAAAGCCCCCCTCCCGCTCACAAAAACTCATATTTTAGAACTCGTCATTAACTAGAAAAATGTTTATTTATTATATAAATGGCCAAATAACAAGAAATATATTGTTTTTTTTAAATATATTTCAATGCTCATTTTGAATCATTTTAGTCATCCACAAAGAACCATGCAGTCAAAGGTTCTTTAAAGAACCATCTCTTTCTTACCTTTTTATAATCTGAAGAACCTTCTTTTGCCACAAAGACATTTTTATGAAACCGACCTTTATTTTTAAGAGTATACTTGATACCTTACGCTTAAGTTAGTAAAATGTAACCTAGGTAATATCAATATTTCACTTAATTATTACAGTGAATGGAAAATGATATTTGGCAAACACACTAAATACTGTATAAATACTGAAAGAAGAATGTGATTTTTCACTTTACTATATATCAGTTTGTTCATACATACTGCACTCAAAAAACAACACATTTTGTGTTACTTTTGACACAACTTGTGTTGTCCCTTTCATTAATTTCACACCAAATCAACACATAATGTGTTAAATAGCATAACACAGTGTGTTAAAATTAAGAGTGTGTAATTTAAGAGTGTGTATGTGAACATTTTTGTAGTATTTTGCATATAAGGGCCACTAAACATTTTCTCTTTAAAAAAATCTTTTTTTTTCCTAAATGTTTTAAATTCATTTTAAAGACATAATACTGTTAAAGATAATTGTGGCAACATGTTAATTCATTACAAAAGTAAAAAGTTTTAAATGGATGACTTGGACCAAATTATGACGAAAAAGCAGTGAATTAAGAACTAAGCATAGATGGAAACTCTGTGTGTCTCAAAGTCTTTTTACTTTTTTTTGAGTGACTACATTAAAGATATTCCCAAGTTGCATTTGTGTTATTCCATAGTTTTTATGACTTTACTATTGTTCTAAAATGTGAAAAAAAAAATGCATTAATAAAAGTATGTGACCCTGAGCTTCTGAATGGTAGTTCTCATAAAGTATGTACTGTATTTCATTCCTGTGTTTTTGTTTATGTGTTTTCATACATTCAATTTCTTTATGATATGTACTGTATGGTACATGTGAGCAGTTGAAGCTGAATTAATTGCAAAAAAAACCTTAGGTAACACAAGAACATTTGTAGCAATAGCCAAAAATACATTGTATGGGTCAAAATGATAGATTTTTCCTTCATGCCAAAAATGATTTGAATATTAAATAAAGATTATGTTCCATGAAGATATTTTGTACATTTTCTACCGTAAATGTATCAAAACCTTATTTTTGTGAAGGAATGCAGCAAACATGCCTACAAACTTCACTCAAGTTTGGTATCTTTGTAAAGCTAGAATTTCAGCTTTCGGGTTCATCTATTCTCCACAACAGTAAGACAATAGTGAGAGTTAAAACAAACCTTTGTTGTCCAGGGTCACATCATTTTAAATGAGCTTGTTTATACAGTAAGGGTGATAAATAGATATGCGCAGTAATGGTGCCACTGTCTCTGTTGCAGGAGAAGATGGTTCAGAGTCACACGCAGAGACTCCAGTCAGTGAAACCAGCGGTGATGGATCTGCATATCAGACCTGTGCTATCACAGTCCTGAAGGTGCTGGGTGGCCTGCTGGTGGTTCTGTGCGTCTCCTCGTCCTGGGTGGGCACAACGCAAGTGGTCCAGCTCACATTTAAGTCCTTTTCCTGTCCATTTTTTATCACCTGGTTCAGCACAAACTGGAACATTCTCTCCTTTCCCCTCTACTACTCTGGGCACGTGGCCACCACCAGAGAGAAACAGACGCCCATTCAGAAATTCAGGTAAAGTCAGACTAAAGAAATCTGGTGAATTAGGATACAGCATATTGACACACCAAACGCTCAATGATGTGCATGTATACCAATACAATTAAGATTTCTCATTTCTTTACACAGGGAATGTAGTCGACTTTTTGGGGAGGAAGGAATGTCTCTGAGGGTCCTTCTGAAGAGAACTGCACCTTTCTCTATCTTATGGACGCTGACTAACTACCTGTATCTTCTGGCGTTGAGAAAACTAACCGCCACGGATGTGTCAGCACTCTACTGCTGCCACAAAGCCTTTGTCTTCCTGCTGTCATGGATCGTCCTAAAAGATCGTTTCATGGGTGTGCGGGTAGGTGGAGCGTATCCTTTTTTGTTACTTTTGTCACATTTCATAATTCACAGTCAAAAACTTTTTTGCGACTTAAAGGTGCTGTGTGTGATATATAAAAGATAGAAATGCAATATAATATACATAACGCTTCATTATGTAAGGGCTTTATAGTTATGTTTTTCTTATCTTAGAATGAACTATTTCTATCTACATAAACAGCGGGTTCCCTCACATAGAATTCGGTATATTGTTTCTACAGTATCCCTAAAGGGACAAACTGCTCTATAGGGAGCATTTCGTAAATATGATATCCCCTTTGGAAAAGAAGCGAAAACATGTAGACATCTTTGTCCTGTGTCAGCCACCGTAGTGCTTCAGAAGGGAGCCTTTGGTTGCTATTCGGAACCTCACCGCTAGATGCCGCTAAAATCTCCACATTGCTCCTTTAAAAGATTTTTCCCAAAAGTGTGCATAAAAGCATAGCATGGAAGCATAGCTACTCAGCCAGTATTTACTACCAATTGTACAGTATTCATTATACATTATAGCAGGTGTTGGGGGAATTTTCTGAGGAGATTTAAAGTGAAAATGATTATTTACTATAACATATTGATTTTTTTAATTATTATTATTGCGCTACTGTATGCGTATAATACGTAAAGACTTGATAACTGACAACACTAGAATCTTTCCGATCACTTGCCAAGTGGGAAATTATCTTAACAAATCACTATCGTCAACAAAATACAATCATTTATAAATGTATTAATGAAGAGTCCCATACAGTTTAACATTCCAACTTGCCTGTTTGTAGATGAAATCTATCTTCTTATCTTGATTTAGATTTTATTCTATTGGTAATTTTGCCAAACGAGATTCATTTTTCACTTGTTGTGTTTCTTAAGTATGTTTTTGTTATGCACACTCCCAATTACAGTCAAAATATATTGATTTTATTTGGAGGAGTCGCATTTGAATTAGCCTCCCTTCAGCTTAATTGTGTTACATTATTTAAAAAGCTGTTCTGATTGGTGAATTTACAAACAAGGAGTCACTTTTCCTCCTCTGATGAACAGTCACAGATTATTTCTTACAGACATTCACAACCAATAAGATATATTAATGGACTCATAAACCACAATCAAAATAGTTACAGAGTGTGTGTTGAAATGAGTTACATAAGTGATTCTCAAATGAATCGTGAAATTGGTTTCAAACTGCAGCTTGATGATCACAGAGAGAGAAAAACTGATGCGGCACTTATTTTATAACAGATAATTACAAAAGTCCATTGTGAATCTGTAAAAATTTATTATGAAAAGGTTTGCTTGCCAGTAGCTGTTATTATAATGTTATTATATGTTATTATAAATGTTATTACAATTTATTTGTTTATCACCAAGTAAGTCAGTGTTTCAGCTGCCAATGAAATGTTTTTGACGTAGTGACAGATTGTTTTTGGTTAATTCAAACAATTGACCAATTTTCCTCTCAGATTGTGGCTGCCATTATGGCCATCACGGGCATTGTCATGATGGCATATGCTGATGGTTTCCATGGGGATTCCTTTATGGGTGTGGCCTTCGCAGTTGGCTCCGCCTCCACCTCAGCGCTCTACAAGGTTAGTGCAGTTAGCTTTCCTGCTCAGCAGACACAACGATTCTAAGAATAGACCTGGATGACCATAAAAACTCCTTTAGTATTTTAATGTTGATATGCATTTCCAGCAAAACCTCTTTGTGCCACTCAGGTGCTGTTTAAGATGTTCCTTGGCAGTGCCAATTTGGGCGAGGCAGCTCATTTCTTTTCCACGATGGGTTTCTTCAACCTCATCTTCATCTCCTGCGTTCCCTTGATTCTCTACTTCACCAAAGTGGAGCACTGGGGTTCCCTGTCCTCTTTGCCATGGGGTTACCTCTGTGGGGTGGCCAGCCTCTGGCTAGGTATCACTGTGTTGATGGAAAATAAAGCAATTGATTATTTGCTAAGCCTCGCATTAAAAACATTACCAAACAGTACATTAGCAACTGCCTTCATTCGTCATGTTATTACACTTAAGTTGTTTTATTTATTTTCTAATTAATGATTGTATATTATTTTATTTATTTGATATTTTTTTTTAAATTATATTTTCTTATATAAGTTATACAAATATTGTATATTTTTACTGATTTTATAATTAAATTATTTTATATTTTTATTTAAATTATTGTATATTTATATTAATTTTAAAATTAATAAATTATTTTTATATTTTTATAATAAAAGTATTTTCTAATTCATTTATTTAACACTTTTATTTGATTTATTAAATTATTGTATATTTGTATTGATTTTCTAATTTATTTTTTATTTATAAGTACATTTTTATCATTTTAATTTAATTTATTTATTTCCGCCCAAACAGGAATAATATTCTTTCAGCTTTTAGATTAGATTAGATTAGATTAGATTAGATTAGATTCAACTTTATTGTCATTACACATGTACAAGTACAAGGCAACAAAATGCAGTTTAGGTCTAACCAGAAGTGCAATAGCAGCAAGTGCAGGATATACAGCGGTTGCATTTTACCACTTTATAATAGCATTTTATGGAAAATCATACAAATTATTCCCATCCCAACAGTTCATTCCAATGATATGATATTTTGTAAAAAAAAAAAAAAGTGGGTGGGTGGAGCTTAGAAAATAGTCCATTCAACTTTTTAAAAAAATTGTTTACACAGTGAATGACATGACATACTGCTGATGGATGGTTTACCATTTGATCACTGCTGGTTTCGATGTGTGTAATTGAGTACATTGTTGTTACAGTAATGGATCAAATACACCCAAGTACACTTCCAAGAGTACTTTAAGTGCTTAGTAAGTAAGAGAAATCAGGTTAGAATCAATTTACACTCCGAAGTAGCGTTTCTTAGATATCCAATATGTGCTGCGTCAAATAGTGTAAACCAGGATAGTAACAAATCCACTTGTATTTACTGTATATTTGATCTGAAGTAAAGTGCTACATTTCTAGGTTGTTTTAAGGACAGTGGGATATCCATTTACTTTTGCCACTCATCAAAATCTTGTGAAGTTATCTTTGTTTTCAGCCACACAGAGAGGATAGAATAACACACTGCTAGTTATGATTAACTATGTATGACGAAACCATAAGATAATATTCTCTCTCCTTCTGTCTGTTAGTATTTAACATCCTGGTCAATGTAGGAGTGGTGCTCACATATCCTATACTCATATCTATTGGGACGTTACTCAGTGTTCCAGGCAATGCAGGTATGTACTGTATTTTGTACATCTATACACAATACATCATGATACGGACAAAAGTATTGGGATGCCACCTTTACTGAACAGGTCGGACATTTCTGTGAGCACAAATGTTAATGCTTAAGCATTTAATGTTATGCAAGAGAATCGTGTGCTTTTAATTTTATATCAACATAAGACTGATTTAGTCCAGTGTGGAAGAACTTGACTGGGCCCAGACCTGAACCAGGCATTTCAGAACTGAAAAAGACTTTCAAAATGGTTGCAACAAAGTTGGAAACGGAATTCTTTAATATGGTATTGTATAGTATAGCATTAATATTTGTTTTAGTTGGAATTATTGGAATAGATGCATGTTTATTAGAAGGGTGCATCCCAATAGTTTTGTTCATAATATAGTGTATGTCATTTGACATTGCAATGCACAAACTGTATTAGACTATATACAGTATTTAACTGTATTACATTATTAATAAAAACAATGTATGAATGAAAATAATGCTACACCCTTTTTATTAAAATTAGGGTAGAAAACACTACCAAAATGAATTAATAATAACAATGTATATGGGGAAATGTGCTTCACTGTCATCATAATGTTGCAATGCAAAAAATCTTAACAGCTTAAAAACTGCTTTTATGAAAAATAGGTTTTAAGACATTATGTATGAATGTACACAAAAAACTTTTAAATAATCTTTATAACAGATAGTGAATGTGAATTGATATACAGCGCCCTCACAATTATTAATAATAATAATTATTAATAATAATAATTGTGGCCAACATGTATGGGAGAATATTTTTTCACAATGTGATATTCCCCCCACTTCAAATAGTTTTATTCTAATGAAATGTTGGAATTTTGTAGATTTTTTTAATAAAAGATCAAAACAAGAAACAATGCAGATTTATTTTTACATATTTACCAAGGGTGCCAAAAGGGAAGTTGTTTCACAATTTTACAGTTAATAAACTTTTTTTTTTTAGATTTTTTTTGCTCTCGTGAGCATCAGCAAAAGAGTCCTCTCCTTAAAATATCAGCCACTGTAAAGCTGTTTTTTTTATTTTTTATTAATGGTAATGAATCTTAGTTGACTGAAATTATTTGGTTGGCTGGCACAGAGGGTTTTGCATAGTCAGTAATTTTCACCCACTCATGGTGGTTTAGACAGAGAGGATATGAGGTCACATTTAAATGACAGAAAGCCAGTCTTGTGTAGTTAAGCTTAAGCAATTAACAAAAGTTTCTATCAAAACATTCTACCATTAAAAAAGAGGAAAGTCTGACTACATTGCACCCAGTAATCTTTGTAAATTTGTGAATTTTCCCAGTTTATCTCCGGTTGTAATAATCAGAGATGGATAATAGTGTGTTTTTACTGAAGTACATATTTCCAGTATCTATACTTTTTTTACTGAATTGTAAAGAATACAGTATCTTGTATTTATTACTACACTACATTTCACAAGTATAGAAAGGTAGTTGACAACTATATCGTACATGTGTCCTATGATGTGACTTTGCAAATACTAAAAAACGAACTGTTTTTGCATTTTGATATCTATATTATAAAATAGCATACATTTTTGCTACCCATACCTCGCAATAAGTTGGTATAACATGTTTACAAACTTTATCAATTCTTTTTTACTAATACATGCCTCTTTCTCTGTCTGTGAGTAGCCATTGACGTGCTGAAGCATGAGGTCATCTTCAGTGTTGTGCGACTGGCTGCCACGTGCATCATCTGCCTGGGTTTCCTGCTGCTTCTGCTCCCTGAAGAGTGGGACACGGTCATCCTACGCTTCCTTACGGCCCTGGCCGACAAGAAACCGGAGGAGCTCGGCGAGGAGCTCACAGAGTCCAGCATTCACACACGCAGCCGGAGCAGAGCCAACGGAGCCGTATCGATCCCTATGGCATGACCTTTGACCTCCCTGTGACCCGGGAGTAGCCAGCGGTCAGTGTCCATTTGCCACGAGGGAGCATGATTGTGAATGATTGTGTTTTAAGTTTTGGAAAGGAATAGAAAGAATGCTTTCACAAACAGCAGAGAAAAGATGTTACATTATTGAATAATAACAAAACAAACCGATCAAAAGAGTGAAATATGAGTTGTGAACATGCTGTTACTAATTGAGTGTTCTGAGAATAGCATCCCACTCTCTTAAGCAGAGAATTTTACTGACAGTATTATAATTTTTTTGTTTAATTTACCAGAAGAGATCTAATATTCTCTTCCTTAAGTAAGGGCCTGACATTTCTGTTGGGAGAGAAACTCGTACAGTATAATACATAAAAGTGAATGGACTTTCGATGATCTCCCTCTGCACGCGAAACCCGCACCCCAGCCAGGCTGTATTCTGTGAATATAGACTTTGTCAGGGCCAGTTTGGCTCACTGTAAACATGAATGCATTCAGAGATATATATATGAACGTGAAATATGAGCATTATTTGCATTGTACGTAGTAGTATCATATTGTATATATGTAGGAAAATATATTATGCTTTAATGAACAAGACTTCTCCTTTAATAATAAAAGATCAAAATAAAGATTTTTTTAAATCTTTAAAAGGCTCTTGTGATTTCCTTGATTATGATTGTTACTGTAGGAGGCAAGAATGTTTAAAGTGAATGTTACATATACAGGGGTTGGACAAATTAATGTGAACGCCCATTTATATAGGGGTTAATATTATTATTAATATCACTTTACAATAAGGTTGTTAACATTATTATACATTATAGCAAATGCATTAACATGAGCAAACAATGAGCAATATAGTTTTTCAGCTTTAGTTAATCCTTGTTAATGTAAGTTATGTCAAAATATGTATTCATGTTAGCTCATGGTGCGTTAGTATTAGTAAATGCTGTAGAAGTATTGTTAGTTCATGTCAGCTAATGCATTAACTAAGGTTAACAAATACAACCTTGTTGTAAACTGTTACCACATTATTTGTGTGCCACTGTGTTCAGCAGTAACAAGTATGAGAAATTGGTAAAATGGGTGATTTGACTTCTACTGTAAGTGCTGTAAATTCAAACCTCCAGTACAAACAATTACTACCCACTGTGCCACAGAATCAATCTTGACAGCAAATTAAAATACTGTTGTGTTTTGCTTGTAGTAATACAGAAATGCAGACATGACTGGAGGAAACCATCACATTCCTCTCTGGGGTAAACACAACAACACACCAGGACCTTGCAATCATGTGACTTCCATTCCGTGTGAATGGCTATGATGACTCTAATGAGATATTAATGGACAGGTTGAGCGTCTCCAAACTGCCGGGGAGGCCCAATTAAATCAAATGAGGCAGAGAGAGGAAGTAAAGGGAAAAGGGAGGGGAAGTAAAAAGAGCGCAGAGGAAGTCTTTAAATCCACATTATTGGCCACTGGTTCAGCCACCCAGGAGGTGATGATAACAGTCCATAAGCTGACGCATGCATAACAAATGCATTTTTTGCATACAATGACTTGAATACACCTCTTTTATAGACGGTTTCAAAGAAACAACGGAAACAAACGTTACTGTGCATGCACGCTTTTGTGGCCCAAACTGAAGTTCCAGTACACATCCACACAGAATAGAGTCCCTGCAGATTATTTCTGATAACAAGCAAAAGAAATTTAAATGACAGAAAGTAAATGACATTAGCTAGCAAGTTAAAAGTATTAGCCAGCATTATTTCGGGTTACCAGTAGAAGAACCGTTACTTGGCTAAACTTAAATTCAACAAAGTTGCATGACCCATCCAACAAACTGTTTATTTAATATAACTACTATACAATAAAAATATTATATAAATTAAATGAAATATAAATTGTTATATTGTTAGTAATAGTATTACTATATACAGCCAGACCGGAAGTTAAGGTACGTGTTTCCGATGAAAGCGTCTATAACTTACACATTTCTCAATTAAATTGAATGAATGTATTCAATTATTAAATGTGACCCTTGACAACAAAACCAGTCATAAGGGTCAATTTTTTGAAATTGAGATTTTTAAATCATCTGAAAGCTGAATAAATAAGCTTTCTATTGATATATGTTAGGATAGGACACTATTTGGCCGAGATATAACTATTTAAATCTCTGGAATCTGAGGGTGCGAAAAATCTAAACATCGCCTTTAAAGTTGTAAATCAGAGGAGCTGAAGCAGGCCGCTGCTAAGAAGAAACAGGTTTGTTTTAACGCTCTATTTTGGCTTACCGCTGTAAATTATGACATTGTAGAGAATAGATGAAACGGAAAGCTGAAATTCTAAGCTTTACGATACCCAATTTGAGTGGGTAATTCCAACGCAATCTCACTGCGGAATCCTAAGTATTTTACGAGGTGGCAAATTTTGGCTAATTCGTACGATCTTAGTCGCACCAGTGGCGTTAGGTGTAGGGGCGGGGTTAGGGGTGGGCCTTCAGTATTGCTTCGTACGTTCTTGTACGACACACAGCGTATAAATTCATACGAATTAGCCACCTCGTAAAATACTTACGACTTCCCGTGACATCAGGTTGGTAATTTCCAAAAGAGCGGACAGCGAGTGAAGTCTGTAGGCATGTTTGCAGTCATTTTTGTTAGCGATTTTGCCGCATCCACTCACAAAAAGAATGTTTTGCTATTCTTACGGTAGGAAATGTACAAAATATCTTCATGAAACCTGATCTTAATATCCTAATGATGTTTGCCATAAAAGAAAAATCGATCATTTTGACCCATACCATGTGTTTAGGCTATTACTACAAATGTGCTACTTATGTCACAAATATTCATTTATTCAATTTTAAACTTAAGCTCAAAATATATTTTGAGGTTCGAAAATTCTCAATTCCCACTCTCTAGTCATATCAAACTAACTTTTTAGCTTAGGTTAGTTCAGATCAAATAGATAGATTTTTCATATTTATGTTTTTTAAATCATGGTATTTATAAAATAATAATAATTAATAAATAAATCAGTTTAAAACCCAAAGAAAAACAAAGCCGGGATACAATTTTGTTTGTTAAACAAAACCAAAGATTCATTCTCTGAACTTCCAAAGTTACATTGCTATGTTTGAATTAGAATCCTGCTACATTTCTTTTCTCTGAAGTTATAACTAAAACTGTCACTAGTTCTGTCAATCATCAAACCTGGCTCCCCGAGCAGTCTCATGCCTGAGCAATCAGAAGAGAGACGGGCCCCCTCACCGCCGTCCAAGCATTAACACACAGTTATAAAGTAACCTGTAGGGACAATCACCATGGAAACTTGTCTCATTATGCCAAAACCGAGAATTATAAAGAGAGAGAGAGAGGGGCATGTACCTGCCATTTCACAACACAACTTTGCCAGAGTTTCATTTGTACAGTTAAACAGATGGGAAACGCAGTTTGGGAACAAATCAGAATCATAACACTTGGATCTGACGCATTTTTTGAAGTAAAAAATTTGAACAAATATGTAGAGTGAATTAACCCTGGATAAGATAAGGAATGGAGAGTTAGGCCTGGATTACACCTTGGAAATCAGGTCAAGAGATGGAGTCTGAAGTCGTTCCTTGAGGAACACTGCCTTCAGGTACTTTGTTATCATCCACCTAAAATATTAGATTTGTGTTGCATTTGTCCCACTATGTATTTGTTTCCTCCATCAGGTAGTTTGATACTTATTTGATACATATCTTATCTTAACTGGTAAAAGCTATGGGGAACAGCAACACAAGGCCAAAGATTTGCCAAGTTGCACCATCTCATGAGCAAGCCATGGAAGATAAGCCCTCTCTGCTTCCAGCCTCAAAATGGATGATGACTACTGTTCAAGACACAGAGATGCAAGAGAAAGGGATTCTGGGACAGAGAAAGTCCAACCATCTGCCTCCTCTGACAGGAAGACAAGAAGTGTCTCACAATGTCTGTTTGGAAACAGGTCAGTTGACTTTGAGCATATAAATAATAGAAATCAGTGACGTTTGCACAAATCACAATGTTATTCCTTTCAATCTTAGGAGGAAACCATTAAACATTAAACAAAGATATGTGTATAGGCTTATGAGGTAATGACGGATAAACTTACGCATGACAAAAACCGTCTAAATTCCTTATTATTTAAACACTGTTGCTATGTTATCGAAACATTACTTTGTTTGTTTAAGCAACCCAGCATAGCAACATTCACTTAACTAGTGACGTGTTTTGGTCTACTTATGAAATGTTTTTGAAAACAATAAATATTTGTATTATTTTTATTAGCCTTCCTTTTACATTTGAATTTATGTTTGTGTTAAGTTGTGACATGTCACCCGCAGGATCTCAGAGTGTCTGTGATAAAACTGGTGACAGTATTATAAAGTCTCACCCACCACAACCAGCAAAGGTCTGAACATATGCTTACTTTTAGAAAGTTTGTGTGTTCATGAGGTTTAATATATATAGCTTGGTTCACACTTCTAATCGTGAACATTTAACTCGTGGATGGCAACCAATGACCTTAAATAAATACATACATGGCAGAATCTAAGGTGTTTGATCATGTTTTTTCATCTTCTATGATGAAATAAAGAATATTTCTCGTTATTTATAAAAAGGTTTAGGGGGATATAGTGAACGCTGGTTAATAAATAGCATGTATTGCGCTTTAGCACACGGAATGGAGAGATGGGCCTGTCCACCACTATTCCACTTCCAGCCAGGGAGGGCGCTGTGGGACCAACAACACAGTACAGGTATGAAAGCTTTTTGACCAGCTATATTTACATTTACATTTACATTTATTCATTTGGCAGACGCTTTTATCCAAAGCGACTTACAATTGAGGGACAATTGAGGGATTTGCATCAGTTTAAACAGTTTCTTTACAGTTCTTCCCTTGAAGTTACCAAACCTCAGATTTCTCAGTGAGGCTGATAAGTTGAATATGACACGGTTTACAATTTTAAAGACACGGAATAAATGTAAAAAAAAACCTTTTGTTTTTGTTTGCATGTTAGAGCTATCCTATATTTACATTTTTTTCTTTAAAATAATTATTGTCACAGCTTGTGGCTGTGTGGACAGTGCAGACCAGAGTTCGAGTCCCAGCTTGTGGTCCTTTTCTGATCCTGCTACCCGCTCTCCTCCGCATCGCTTTCTATCTGTCTATACTGTACTAACAAAAATGGAACCCCTAAAAAATATTATTAATATTAGGTTATTTAGAAGTCAGAAAGAGCTTTATTTTCAATGTTTAAACATGCAAGGAATTTCTTTATTATATTTACCAATATTAGTACAATAATATTAACATTTTGTGGCAGCATTGATTAAAATGTCGGAGCGAACTATCGCAGACTGAGCCAGGGAAATACCTTGGACAGGTACACTGTAAAAATAATTTTGGGGTTAACTTAAAAAAAATAAGTAACCTGGTCGCCTTAAAATTTTTAGTTCAACTTAAAAAACAAATTAACTAATGAATTTCATGCAAACTTGTTATGTTAACTAATATTAGAATTAATTCGAAATGTTAAGGCAGCCAGATTACTTATTTTTTGTAAGTTGAAGCAACATTTCTTTTCTACAGAGTGGCAAATACATAAATGCATACTTCCACTGGAATCCAGCGGAAATGGTGCTCCATTCTGTCACCTTTGTCATACTTTTCATGCACAGGTGATCCATTTGCATTCTATATAGCAAGAAGGCAATGCAGCTGTGTATTTTCTGAAAGGGGAGGTGATGACATGACAACACGGCGAATGAGTTTGTGATGGTGTTTAAAGACTAAAATATGTAGATGACGTATGAGAAGACTGACAGCTGGTGAGCACTGAGCCTTGACCTGCGGTCCCATTGGATCTGATTACAGTGTTGGTGGAGTGGAAAGTAGACTTGGGTGCAGCCATGGTGCCTTTGTCTCTGGGATCCACCAGCAAGGTGGGAATGGAAGTGGATCCCACACTTTGGAAATCCCAGTGTTGTAGAGATCTTTACAGTGCATACAATCTCATCATGCAGTCTATATATTTGGATCATGTTTATGCCATATGTATACTGTAATTCACATGACCACACGCTATTTCACATTTGCTTTTTAGAAAACGTAAAATCACTGATAAACAAACTGCCTCATGACTTTATTTTAGAAACAAAATACAATGACACTAAAACTTAAATGACCGCATCAAAGCTTAGATGGATCATTCAAGCATTCTTGACCTTCACAGGGACACATGAAAGGTCTCCTCCTGGCACAGACGATGCTCAGTCGCCAAGCAACCAAGAAGCGCCAGGCTCAGCAGAGGTGCTTTAGGGAAAAAAAGGGGAGGCAGAAGAGGGTCTACACCTCTGATAGTGAGTCCCTCGAGTCAATCAAAAAAGATTTTTTTCTTGTTTACTGTTTTTGTGCTCAATAAAGTCTCTTGTGATCACATTTTTCCTTCCTAAAAATGTTCCAGTCGAAGGAAGTGAGAGAGTCCGGCTTGTGTCCAGGCCAACACAAAGAAACATCTTCTGGGATGAATCTGAGGGACAGATTTTGGATGTAAGAGACCTGCTTCAGCCGAGTCCAGAGCTGATAGACTCTGACTCAGAAGATGCAATAAAAGACGAACCACAAACAGATCGAGGATTTGAGTCTCAGGTTGAAGACTGGAAATTTGAAGGTCCAGTGATGAAAAGCTGTAGGAACTCCCAGTGCTCAACACATCTAGATAGAGGTTTGACAGAAGCTGTCCAAAGGTCTTGTGACTTACCTTGGCTTCAGGACTGGAGGGAATATGAGGAGAAACATCATGCAACTAAGAATGTGCGAACGGACAGTAAAGGATGTGCGTATGGACGTTACTCTGGGTTATCCATAAAAAGATATCCAGGGATGGGAGAAGAATGGGAAATTCGAAATAAGTCTGTGTTTGAGGCAAACTCTAAAAAGCACAGTTAAATAGGCATGAAAAGATTAAAAGTACATTAAAGGGATGGGTCACCCAAAATGAAAATAATTTTTCCATTTACCAAATTACTTCCATTGTACAGACACAAAAACATTTCTTTGGGTGTTTTTGGGTGTTAACAAAACCCATATTCCCTAATGCTTCCGAAATATTTGTCCAATAAATACCAATAAATCTCCTCCCTGAACATCACTTCTTGCCACTACTGTAAGTTACGTAACTACAGTAAAAATGTTTTCTGGCTAAATATTTAAGGCACTGTCGATACCGGTATTGATTTTCCGAAAACGTTTTTTCTAAAAGCATTTAAGCTGTATGTGCATAAACGTTGGCACCGCTAGTGCCATGCTCTACCAGTTGAGCTACAGAAAGGCAGTCATCTGACACCCTATTGACTTTTATAAGAACTTTTAAGGGCTTCAGTTTAAAATCACTTTTTTTGCCAAAACCATCTGAATAATGTGCAATGTCCATTTGAACCTCAGCTTTGGAGAACTAATATAAAAACAAATGTAAATGCCATTATGCATAACAAACAGCCCTTTAAAGAGGTTCAAGTGAGAACACAAAGCATTATATTATGCCATGCAGAGCATAAGGTGAGTGCCTTTCTATAGCACTACAAATAAAAAATATATTCGTGTGTCATGTGAATCAATCTGTATTATGTTAAAATAAACGTTGTAGTGGTCTTGAGTACAGCTGTCTCCTCTTCACAACAAAACTGAATTTTAACACAGATTTAAATAAATCACAAAACAATGAATAATGCAGTAAGAAACACGTTGAGCTACTGTGTCTGATTTTAAACTCTGTAGAGTTTAAATGTAATGATGTCTTATTCTTTTATACTGAATATCCATACATTACTTAAATAATTTGCACCATGCATTCCCTGTAATTGTTGCATTAAAGCAAGATCTACACGGTTTCATCAGATGCACGTGGCTGCATGGCCCAAAGTTAACTTCCGGTCTGTTTATTGATCGCTCTGGCTAGTGGCTAATTGATTCATAAGAATTTATATAAAAAGTGTATAATTGTATTTAATAAACAATTTGTTGAATTGGTTTAGCCAAGTAACCGTTCTTCTACTGCTAACCCAAAATAATACTGGCTAGACATACTTTTAACTTGCTAGCTAATGTCATTTACTTTTTTTTTGCTTGTTATCAGAAATGATCTGCAGTGACTCTATTATTTGTGCATGTGTACCGGAAGTTAAGTGTGGGCCACAAAAGCGTGCATGTGCAGTAACGTTTGTTTGTTGTGCTTTGAAACAAATACAAAATCAAATCCACATCATAAACGTATAGAAAAAGATAAAGAACAGAATGTTTCAGTCACAATCTCTCCACTCCATTCAGTAAGAACGAGCTCCCAAGTTTGCTTAAAAATCAAATAATTTATTTATAATTTTTAAACCAGGTCTGTTGTCCACTTGAAAACAAAGAAACTTTGCAAGACATTTTGTCTGGGGTGACATTGGGAGAAAGAATGGTGGAGAAAAATGTCATCAACATGCAAACAGTTTTTCTTCTCCCCAACAGAATGGATCCATGTTAGAGGTGCAGGTCTCGCTCTTCCAGATCATAAGCTGAAAATACAAGAGCATCACTAACTACAACAGAAATTACACCTTGTAAGATGGTGAAAGTTAGCCACAAGTGCAGATTCCAAATTAGTCCCCTTACTGAATGATTCCCCAATGAAACATTGCTGCAGATAGCATCCATGTCATATGAGATCTTACCCAGCTAGAACCTGCCAGCTGATCATTGTCAATGTTTGTGGGCATAATAAACCACAAAGTCAAAAATGGCAGTGCAAAAAACACGTTCAGAGTCACGCCAACCAATCTTAAGCAGTCAACCCATATGAAAATATAGGCAGCAAATGATGGCAAATGACTGGTAGCCAAAAATGCATTACTGTCTGTCCAGGTTGGCATCTTGTGTTAAACTTGGAACTGAATTCACATCTGCCATCTGATTTTTTAACCTCTGAAACAACCCAATGGCTTTCAAATCTCCAATTCAACATCTATCGAAGGCCATAGAAGGCTCAAGCGCAAACAAGGAATTAAAGAGTAAACTGTGGTTCAAACCTGAACCGTACTGGCATGGGTTTTTTTTTGGGGGGGGGGGACTGTAACATTTCTGGGAGATGTACTACAATTTGGGCTTAACTAAAAATAATCAAAAACAATCAAAAATGCATACATTTCTCTCAACCATCCATCAGCAAAACAGGTGAATTAAAGCACAAATTTATATAGCATATTGATTTCAACAGAGCACCGAAGCTCCGTGGGGAAAAATCCAATGATCTTCAAAAATGACAAAACAAACTTCCATATACATTTAGAAAATCAAAAACCTGTTTCCCAAAAATGCAAAGTTTTGTTTTCCATGAATTCATGAGCCGGCGGTAAAGCAACGAGGGGTCCGTTGGCAATGAACAAGAACACAAACTAATGTTTTCAAAATGCCTTGACACAAATCACGATGCGGGTGAGTGATGGGATGGCACAACCTGCCACGGCACACTACTTTTAAATACAATCCAATAAAAACAATAACCTCACAAACCATCTTCATTTTCCTCCCTTATAGACACACAAATCTAAAACACAATGTTGTCTTGCATATGATCAATGGGACACAATTTGCTGATGTTTCATAAACCAGGCCCAATACGTCTGTTTAAAGCAACTTTGATTTTAAACCAACTAGCTTTAAACTAAATCAACTAGCATGAGCAAGCTGATGAGATCGATATGCTGCCCCCTACTGGTTAACTAAGGCAGTGGCCGACATTTGACCCTATTAAATCAGTGCAAAAATGAGAAGTGCATCTGTTTGAGGTTCATCCGTCTTGCTTTAGATAAGCGTGATGTAGGAGTAACTGACTGAACTTGCGACAAAGTCGTCGGAAATGCGTTTGCAACCGAAACAACTAGCAATGCCAATGGAAATCTCGAACTGTTTCTGATGCGTCCAAACTTGGTGTTAAATTTCAACTCAATTGTCTAAATTCGGGTCAACAGGGAATATCAGTGATGAACTATAAACACCGTGGTAGAAGTTATTGAAAAAAAGACAAAGGTAAATACTCTACTCACTTTGAGGCAGTAACAACTGATTGGCCCATTTGATAATTCACTTTCATTCTAGCTGACCAAAACACTTCAAGCCAAACTATTTGGTGAGATCTGCTTTAAGTAGCATAAAAATTGAATCAAACATTTGCCTCCAATCACACACAAAAAATATTCACACAAGTCAATATGGCATACTGTGAGGAAACTAATATGACTGCCTTAAAAGAGCAGAGACAAGGTCCATTGTTTCGCAGTATTCAGGTTAACGTGTGTTTTTGCGTACGCTAGTTTGTCTTGCAGAAAGTCACGTCGCTTTCAACTTCTAAAGAGGACAGAGCTCTGCTCAGTGTTTTCCAGAACATAAAATAAACATGAAATAAACCGCAGACCCCCATATGCACAAAAACAACGCTAAGCAACAGACTCCAATACGATCACAACCTGCAATGCTCTCGTGCACCCTCACTTAGAAGAAAAACAATAAAATAAAACAAAAAGATTCATTTCCAGAGTAGTTTTCGTTGAGTCAGCTTAAACACACATTTCCATCCCAGTTTGTGATTGTTCATAAAAAAATTAAACAACAGGTGTAGTGCGCTCTTTGCTTTCGCTTAGCAGACGCCGTCGTCCCGTTCTGGCCGGTCTCCACCGCCCGACGGGAACACGTGAGGCGATCGGCATTTGAGAGCAGATCCACCACATTTTCCTTTTCGGTGACACTGTAATATTAGTACCCAACGTTCTGTATTTTGTTTATCTATTCTTTTTTGTAATAATCTCTCTTTGTTTCGCACAAAACGTTCGTAAAACACTTTATTATGATTCGCTGAATTTTTTTCCGTCAGAGTTCCCCCTTTGTGGCTCAGCAGAGGTCGAGTGTCTTTCTAGTCGGGGGAAGCAGATGATCTGAGCCGTAGATGGGCTGGGGCAGAGGAAGAGGAGGCCAGAGGGATGAAGAAAGACTTGAGGAACCCATTAGTTGGATTTAGCGAAGCCAGAGTTTGAGTCGAAGTGCGTCCACTCCGTTTAAATAATATCTAAACAACCGCTTGTCCCTGACAAAGCCCAGATTCTCATAGAGCTTCAGGGCTGATTTGTTGGTGATCTCTGTCTCGAGCACAACCTGAAAATGTAAACAAAGCACACACAGACGTAATGTATAAAGTGCAGATCTTAATCCTGGCTGTAACAGTAAAACAGGTGAAGGAATACAGAAGATGAGCTGTATTTGGAATGGAATGAAGAAGAGTCCCATTAGGTCATAGTTTAATATCTCAATATGAGTCGGGTTGTGACTACAAGTTAACAAAGAGCTCTTCAATGTAGTATGCACTAGTTACAGCTCAACTGGTAAAGAATTGTGTTAGCAGAAAAAGCCGGTTTGGATAAAAGCACTTGCCAAATATATAAATGTAAATGGAGCAGCGTTCAATTCCGTACAAACTGATCTTATGAATTCAATAGTAGATTACTCTCACCTCATCACAGTCCCCTTCCACCATAGCATAGATGGCCTTTTTCACCAGGTTGGTTCCTAACAAATGCAAAAATAAAGCTTTTAATAATTTAGAATACAATATCAATATATATCAATTGAATATGGTGAATAACATTTTAATACAAAGTGAACTAAAGGGATAGTTCACCCAAAAATGAACATTGTGTCATCACTTACTCACCTTCTTGTCATTTCATACCTGTATAACGTTCTTCTGCAGAACACAAAAGAAGATATTTTAAAAAATGCTGGTAACCAAACAACGGCGATACCCATTCGCTTCTATTGTATAGACACAAAACCAATGCAAGTCAATGGGTACCGCTGTGGTTACCAACATTCTTCAAAATATTTTCTTTTGTATTCTGCAGAAGAAAGAAAGTCATGGCGGTTTGAACTATTTCTTTAAGAACACAAACAGTCTAGGTCTTATAGAGTAAATATCAAACTTTGATGCATAGCACCTTACAGTTTAAAAGATAGTAAATGTCTCCATGAACTGATATACATTCTCTCAAACATTTGCTTTATATAAACAGCTTTATATAAATGTCTGTTGCCATATTAAGACGCTACTGTGTCAGCAGTCAGATACGTACCAATGCCTTTCCTACGAAATTTGGAGTCCACAGCGAGCATGGCAATGTATCCACGACGGAACATCTTCTTATGCATGTCTAGCTTACATACAATGGCACCAACACAGTCTTTCTCCACCATGGCCTGTGACACAACAGAACGAAAGCGTCGCCATCACATACTGCAATTAGCTTGTCTTAAAAAGCATGAGGATAACAATGACACACACTTCCATAATTAGGTTCAATCTGAGATAGTCACACCACCCTGACATTTAAGTCTCTATATGTATCATAGTCGTTGCATGGTAACTATAGTATGAGACCGATGTCAATCACATTGCTATGGTATTACAATGACAAACTAAATCTTTTATAGTAACCAAAATAAAAATGACACAAAACATACCATGGGCATACCATGACATAGCTATGGCATCAGATTGCCTTACTATGGTATTTACATGGTACAGCAATGTACAAACAAACAGTATCATCATCACAAAACAGTAAGAACCCCCAAAAATGTGGTACTTGGGTAAATGTGACTTGCCATAGTAAAAAAAACTATGGTAAATGCCTATTCATTTTCATGTTAAATAGGACATAGACCAAAAGCAGGTAATATTTTTTGTAATTAATATTTAAGTCATTACAGTACATTACATTTTATGCATTTGGCAGACGCTTTTATCCACATTGCATTGCACTACACATTTGACTACATTCAAGTCATAATGCTTCATTTACAAAACAATAAATGTACAATAATGTAATCACGTTTTATTTAATATGGTAATGTGTCCAAACCATAGTTACTGGGCATGTACTCCCACGTTGTAGATTTTTTTAGTTTGTTTGGATATGGTAAGTAGTATTAAACGTAAAAACACCAATATCATCACAAAACATAAACATTATCGCATCATGATATAATAACATTATTATTTTCTGAACTTTATAATGTACATAACGTATATTGGTATGTTTCTTGTTAGAAGATACACACAGTGTTAGATTGACACAGAGACAGATGGCTGATGATGGTGCATCTCTTGAACACAATGAAGAATGACATGATACATACCAGAAAGCAGAGCTGAGGCCAGTTGTGAATAAAGTACCTATAGGTGTATATGGAGTAGGGCTCAGACAAGTCTTTAGTTATGAGGCGGATAATATCAGGCATCTGTAGCTCAGACTCGTATCTCACGTATCTGATGGACTCGTCGTGCTCCTCTAGCGCGAGTCTCGACATCTCCGCCACCGGGGAGCTGTCAGCCGCCGCCGCCTGCTCTACTCCAGCGCCCTGCGGGCCCGGGCCTAGCTCGTCCCCGTCCATCGCCGCTTGACCCTGATCTATCAAGCCAGTCCTGCTACTTACATCATTCTGAAGCTGACAGGAGCCGCTCTCCGTTATAGCCATACTATCAGTGCAGTTTATCCCGTTGTTCGGCTTCGATTGGGTCTGTGATATATCGCTACAACGTTTATTTCTCGTTACATTGTTTTTATCCGTGTGATCGCCTTGCGTTTCACCGGCGCCGCCCGAATGATGTTCAGAAGCGCCGGTTTGATTGTCGGACGCCCGGTGCTGGACGTGGTTCTGGAGGGGAGTGTGGTTACACTGGACCCCGTTCAGCTGGGCTGAGTGGAACTGGGCGCCTAATGCGTTAGGATGCACGTTGTTCTGGTTTGATTTAACGATCGCTTTATGGTCGTTGGCGTGCTGGTGTGGTTTCGGGCCGGGGGTGATGGTGTCCAGTCCCCCATCGTTGCCCAGTAAGGTGCACCCGTCCACGGGCAGTGATGTGATCTCGCTCGTGGATGAAGGCAGTGCGTTAGGCCCAGGCGGCACTTCAGCCATTCCACTGCATATAGTTAAAATTGTGACAGAAAACGTGGTCGGAATCCGCCTCTCACAGCAAACGACGGCGAAGACAGGCGTTCGTCCGGCTGCTGGTACCTTATAAATGTGAAAATATTGTAAAGTTCGTGGACTATCTCGTGTCTGTTCCTGCCATTACTCAATACAGTCCACACTGGCCTATTATCTGCCGTAAAGCTGAGCGAGTGATTTACGACAGTATGTCGGCGAGTTACAGTGAAAGAGGACGGGAAATGTAGTTTTAGTGAAGTTTTTATAATTATCAGTATTATTATCTGATTCCCTTTTTAATTCAAAACCATTTTTATTTTAAATACATTTTTGCAACCTTAAGATTACCGTAGATTCATATTAAAATATATTCAACTAAATATGGTCTACCCTGACTGAATCTATTTTTAGGCAAAGCCACTAGATGGACCTGTTCAACCAATCATTTGCTGTTTGTTTCGTCATTAAGGGTGTTGTTGGAGTTCTCACACATCAAATTACTGCTTTAGTTATGTGTGGGTTGTTTACAAACGTAAATGCCTTTCTATAAATACATTATTAGATTGCATGATTTAACTTTTGTGCTGATAATCCAATGAAATGTGTTATATACAATTCTTTAGTGCATAAAGCTTGCGATATATAAATAACAATTATGTTACCCAATAATATAAAGTGCACCTTTAGAATTAAAGGACAAATGTACAAATAAGAAATGTTACATAAAGTTAAACTTAAAGAAATCATTTATGGATTTAAAAAAATGCAATAACACCCCTTTTTAATTCCAAGACATTGCAATAAAATTAGGCTGCAATTATTTTGTTGATTGAAGAGTTGATCCAGGCACAGTGGAATTCTCAGAGAAAGATTTTGAATACAGAGGCATTAGGAACTTCTATAAATCTGTCTCCTGCCCAGCAGATGAAGAGCATCTTATAAGAGACAGGCTTCAATGATAAGATTGATCACGGTTTGTGTAAGGAGGAAATCCTTGTGAGAATGCAGCCCTGCCTTGTTCTTGCACAGACGCAGCAAGGCAATCAGTAGACATGGCAGACAATTAATCTCCCAGACAAAGATTTGCTTCAGTGGAGAGCTCTTATGTGGCTCCAGCTGAACTATCACTAGGCTGTCTTCTCTATGGGAATTCTCGGCCCTAATTGACAGCCAAATGCAACTCACCTAAAGCTTAATTGTCTTCACAGACAATGCATAGCTGTGTAATAATGAATGGCCCGAAACATATGCTCTTTGTGTTATATATGAAGGGTCACAGTATTTATGCTTGTGTTCCTCTAAATTGCAGCAGGTGTCAAACCCAAAATGTAAAAATGTAGGCATTTAGGAATACAGTGGCAAAGCATTAATTGTTCTTTATAAATGATTTCCTATTAAAAAACAAGGGTCCTTTAGCTGTAAGTCAGATGACTGGTATTTTTAGAACTGCATGTGTTCACTGCTTTTGTTAGGGAGAGAAAGCCTGAGACAGTCTTAAGTAGGACCTCTATGGGTCACTTTGGAAGCTAATTAAGAACCTCTTTGGATACCGGTCTGGTATTTCCCTTTAACAATTGCTGTTTCTCTCTCTTTCTCTGCCATCAAAATAAACTCTTTTCAAACTCATCAAACAAACACAGGGCCAAAGTCCTCTTGTGAGTGAGCTCAAGCAGCCCCTATACAGACCAGCTGAACAGCTAATAGGAAAAACCAAAACTTGAACACTGGTAAACACTCAAAGTCTGAAGCAAAGACTTTAATTGATATTATAAATTCTTAATAATAAAGATGAAAGGAAGTCTATAATATGTGCAAAACAAAACTTTTCTTTCAGCCCATATTTGTAATTATATACTTTTTTATTACATAAGGCTCTCTGAACAAACATTCATTATGTATCAGCACACTTAAATTAAGGAGTCATGCACACACAAAGGCAAAGACAAACATAATGCATAGAATGTATGGCATTAAACATTTTATGTCATCTTGAGTATTAGAAAAGACCATACAGTACAGTATACACTGTAAATAGAAGCTAACACTGTATGACAGTGGTTGCAATTTGTCATTTGCATACATGATCGAAGGCAATTTAACATCCTAATGCAGCGATTTATAAAGGTAACTGATACATCAGTGAGGTAACATCACAATATCATAAGCCCAGAGGAGATCGGAGCATCACCTGTGGAGTTCCAGATGTAGTATTCTGAAGAGACCAGCTCTCGTGCTTGAGAAACAGAAAGAGAACAAAATGATAGACATTCACATTTTATTTCCATAAGCTGTTTCCAGTACTTATAATAATGTATTAAATTAACTCACTTGTGACAATCCGTGGTTTGGCAGATGAGTAAACCTGCACAGAGTGTTGGTCCACACAACATCCAGATAAGGTCAAATCTTGAATACGGAAGTAAAGCTGCAAAGGCATAACTGTTAAATCTATCAATACAATCAGAATTAAGACAATAATCCATCATTCATCCTCACTTTTATATATGTAGTGAGCCCTGTACAGAGCGGATCTGTTGGTCCAGCAACAGTGCCTGGAAAATGAACAGTCCCCTCCAGTGATACTTCCCGAGACTTTGGAAACTTCTGACCTAAGGACAAAGAAAAAAAGAGCTGTGTCATATACGGTTTCAAAACAATTACATACATGCAAAACTAAAACTGAAATATCAAGAGTTGACGTGCCAAGAACCCAAACCAGCAGGTTCTTCTCTTTAGACACCTCCAGCTGTCCTGAGCTCACTTTGACATCCACGTTTCCCATCACGTTCCTGTGAAGAAGCATGCACAGCTAGGTTCAAGTTTACATAAAACAATAATATCACTCCAAATTACTGAGTATGAAATTATGACAGAATATGAAACTATTTACAAAATGTATTTATTACAAACTTTTGATTGTCAATAAGGTATGCTGGTTTGTAAACATATATTACCGGTTGAAAAACGGAAGGTGTGCCTCACAGTACTCAAAGTTGTTTTTGACACTTTCATGGAGCTTCAATACCACATTAATCTTTAGATGACTCTCTTCTGCATTCAGCTGGTAAGAACCTAGAATGGGTGGCACAGGTACCTAATAAACAGTTATTTGACAATTAAAGACACGATAGGATGCAAAATTAAATACACAATGTTTAAGAGGTAAAACATAAACTTTTACTAACAGAATCTTCAGCTCTACCTGTGAGGTGTAACTGCAGAGTCTGAAAAGTTCCAAAGGAGGTGAAAAGGGAAACTTGTACGGCCCTGAAAAGGCGGAGCCATCATTCTCCTCCACGCTGCAGGCAGTAAGGATGCTTGCATCCAAAGATGTCACACATGGATGGACAAGAATGTCCTGCAGTGGTGAGCCATTGGGTGGAAGTGTAAGGGTGACCGTGACATTGGGTACAACACCTTCCACCTCACACTAATTCCAAAAGAAAACATAGTTAGTATAACTATTCAAATACATCAAAGGCAAAGTCTGTTCGGATCTGTTCATATTTAAAAAGGAAGGCCACTAACTTTGCACATAACCATGCCGTACACATCCCACAGATCCTGTTGAGTGCTCTTGCCGTACTGCATGGACCTCACTTTCTCTGTAAGGGCCACACTCACTACAGCCCTTCCTCGATGGACCCCTGGTTTCCAGGCTGGCTGCTTCTGAGCCCCCCCTGGGCTCGGAGCCACAGAAGCAGGCACAATTCCACCTGGAGAGGGGGTGTCCAGTGGTCGTCCCAAAGGGCAAACCTGCAGGAGCACCGAAGGAAGAGCTGCCAGACGGGACGCTAACACATCAGGCTCCGGCAGTTTACCTCCAGGGCCACAGAGGAAATCCTGCAGGCCTGACAGCAAAGCTAAGCCCTGAGAGACTGAGGCCAGGCTGGGGAGAGGTGGCCGGGGCTCAGGAGGGGCTTCCACGAGAGGAAGGCAGGCTAAGATTAATGCTCCTTGAGTGACAGTGAGCACAGGCCAGAGAGTACTCCCACCCGGGCCATCCACACGGAGCTCGATAGCTGGTGAACGCTGTTGGCGAGCGCAGTCATCACGCATGTCTACGTAAGGTTTGTCAGGATCCACCTGTCCCAATTCTGTGAGCAGAAGCTGAGGTACAACACAGTCCTCTGGAACAGCCACATACTGAGCTCTAGCCAAGGATTTGGCACGAAACTCTACTGTTGGGTACCGTCTAAAAAACCAAACGCATTGCAATGAAGAGTCAAAACGTATGTGAAACTGCACGAAACGTTTGTCCAAATAGAAAATGAAGATGAGATGATATACTGTGCAGGCTAACGTTACATAAATAGTAACAAACACGTGCTTTATCGGCCAATATGGTGCAAGATGTACACATTATTTCATTGTACACAATTATTAACTACGATTATTTCGTGTGGCCAATAGAAAAGACAGCAAGCTTACCTGGAAAACCGGACTTTTCCAGATTCACCCTTCTCATGTGAGACAACCCACAATGCTCGTATACTCATTGACGTTGCTATCTAGCTCTGCCCGTATGATTGAGAGGAACTTATAAAAGTGCACGCATCAGTTAATAATTAACTCGGTAATGTGAAATGTTATTGCTTACCTATAATATGGTTAATTATTTCTCATAATTAACGTTACACGATATAAACTCTTTAGATAAATATGTACGGTAAAATACAGCGAAATAGATGAACTCGCCTCTGTCATGTTATTCCCATCTGACAGCCTTACTTCCTGTTTTTAGCCATCACGTGACACTTTGGGGCGTGTCCGTATAGTGTTCGGGACTGGCGGAGCTGATGCAGGATCAGCCTTAACAAAGCTCATTGGTTTTAATGGCGTTAAATGAGAATACTAAAACTGATCTCAGACCGGCTCGCAAGCGCACAGCACCCGTATCCTCAACCGTATCCTTTCTTTCTATTTCCGGCCCGGTCATGGCAGCTGGATGCAGGAAGCAACTGTCCTTAGAATAGAAATAAACAAGAAGAGAGAGATCTTTGGGGAAACTCCCCAGTTTTAAGTTGTGTTTTTGGGCTAACGTTAGTCTTTATTTTAGGCGCTGTAAAATATGGCTACGACAGCCCAGCTATTCGAGGTAAGTCTGTCTTAAAAATTCAATGCTAGCTGTCACGGTCTGCCTTTACAGGTTTTTTTTAGATAAATGTTTTATAACCCATATACAGTAAGTGCGTCTTTTGCGTTTATCTTAAGTGTAACTGTTATCTGTTTACATCGTTGAGTATTGATATAATAATGGGTTGCATGTTATCAGTAGCGTTCCGTTGGTGCAAACAGTAACCAAATCTAAACACAACACTGCCACACAATTCTTGGCTGATGCTTTGATGCTAGTACACACTTTTTTAAATTGGCCTAGTATAGAAATTACTGCTGCATTACCCAACAATACCCAGCTTTGTATAAAAAAATCCACATTGTCATTCTTTACCAAGATACCCCTGGCTTTTCATGTCAGTTTCATAAGCTTTTTTTTTTATAATTTTAATTATCATAATATTGATTTCACCAGGAACCATTTGATGCTGATGAGTACATTGAGAGACTGGCTTGGAGAACTCCTGGAGGAGGTTCTAAAGGAGGAGCTGAGGCATTTGATCCCAAAAAGTGAGCCACAAAACAATTTATGATTTGTTTTTGTACATGACTGTCAGTAGAAACATATTATGCATTGACTTATTGATCTGAGAACTTAACCAAATCCAATACACATGATCGATATACATTAAAATAATGTATTTTTATGGATGAGTTGAACCTTACAGTGAAGGAAAATCATCAGAATGCTAGCCCTTAATATATGGGAACCATTAAAAACATTCCTTATGGAATCTGAAGTTGGTTAAGAGGTGTAGAGCTGTATTATATGAGAACACCTAACCCCCACTTGCTTACTATACAAAATGTACAAAAATGTATAGTACAATGTAATGTAAGTCGCTTTGGATAAAAAGCGTCTGCCAAATGCATAAATGTAAATGTAAATGTAAATTATATAGATCAAAGGTATTTTAAAAGCTAAGATATAATAAAGCTTTTCTTTGGTTTCCAAATAGTAAATAACAAAAAGTAGTAATGATGAAAAAGAAAGATTGATATATATCCAGTCTTTTGACTGGTGGTGGAAAATAGTTTTTTATCTATTTGTCTAAACTGCACCTTCTGAAATCTGAAAATTATAAACATGCTTACATACACTAACGTGTGTTCATGTAACATTTTAAAATATACATAAATCACTTATTTCATCTTAATTATTAACATAAGATGAAAACATAACATAAAAATACTTGGAACAGCCTTGTGTTTTGTTTATTGGCTAATTTGAGATGGTAACTGTAGTTATAAAGATGACGTTTTAAAAATTATTCTAAATTTAAGAGAATAGCGGAGTCCACACTATAATACAGCTGTGTTAATTCAATTTTTTTTATATAGCGCTTTTCATAATGTGTATTGTTCCAAAGCATAATATTAGATATCATTATCGTTGGAATCATTTCAGAGCTTTTTTCAATCTCATGAACGATACAATTTTGACAGTCAATCAAAGGGGCTTGTGAATTTAAAATGTGAAATTGCAGCAGGCAGACTTAGAATAAGTTGTTGTCCATTGATGTGAATGCTTATGTTATCGCTATTGTTATCGTTCTGGATTGGCCTTAAGAGAAAAGTGTTCTCAGTTTAACATGCTTGGCATTTTTAAATCCTTGGCACAAATTTTCCCTGAAAAAAATACTATCAAGCTAAACATATGAGAAATCCTTTTTATTGTAATAAAGTAGTGTGGGTGTAATCGCAATATATGATTATGACAATATGACAATATGACAATCAAATTTGTTAGTTTGACAATCATGTAACTGCTGGAGACAAAAGCATAAAAATGACACAAGTTTACTTCAACATAAAAGCATTGCAAAAGTGCTTTTAGATTGCCAGAGCAGAAACATCGTCCCAAATTTTACACTGAGCTCTCAAATAACCGACCATGAAGAGGCTGTTGTGAGCTGGGCGAACCATTGACTCACAAATGATGGAAGAGAACAAATTTGGAGTAAAGAGATGGAGAGGAAAAAGAACTTAAGCTGCCAGCAGCGTTTAGGGAATTACGGTGATATGAGATTATATACTCATCACTTCAGAATGTTTTGCTACCACCCTGAGAATCCAAACTTGCTGAGTTGGAGCTTTTGACTTTGCTGTCCTACAAGTTCTTTGAAATGCAGCTGACGAAGCTTTTGGTTGTATGTGTGAGGTTTCCAAAATACACATACACAGCACAGACAGGCCGTTGTTATGAAGAACCACAATTTATAGTAACGGGCCATTAGCTGATTTTCTGGCTAGGTAAGTACTTATATGATCTTGAGAAATAAGATGCTCTCCTCGGATGTTTGTACGTTTCCCAGTTTAAGATCAGTCTCCAGACGTATTCATGAAAGGTAAATGAATCTCAGCCCAGCGTATACTGATCCCTGTCGCTGAGCTGGTTTCAGGATATGGAAACAGAGCTTCGGGCATTTTCATATGATTGGTCAGGTTTTATATAACGTTTCTCCACAGATTACATGCTAGCCAAGCTAACTTAATTTGGGACATAAGCCTGCATCTTGCAAATCAGAGTGTGAAACGGATCCTTTTTCAGGGTTCTCTGAACACAAAGAGTGTTCTGTGGAATGCTTAGCAAAGCCTCCACACTGGTTTGAGTTCAGGGGAAAATCGACTTTGTCAGCGATTCACCTTCTATCCTTATAGCCTATCTGAACATATGTAGGGGAAAACTTTAACAATGGGAAAGCAATATTATTTTTTAATAAAAGAAATGTTTTAGTAACCTTGCTGTAACTGTTTGTTAAAGAAACAGTTAACCTAAAAATTAAAATTCTTTCATAATTTATTTACACTCAACTTGTTGGATACTTGAATTATTTTTTCTTTCTTCTGTTGAACACAAAATGAGATATTAGGCAGAATGTCTGCCCTGCTCATTTCCACACAATCAAATCTTTTTAGTTGATCCAGTCAGGCTTAGTCAAGGACTAAGAGAGCTAAATAATATAGCGGCCATAAAAATAGTTCAGGACCCGTTGTGTTTTACGGATTGTTCTAACCTGTTCTTCAGATTGCTTGAGGAGTTTGTCAACCACATTGAGGAGCTAAAACAGCTGGATGAAAGGATCCAGAGAAAGGTGGAGAAGTTGGAGCAGCAATGCCACCGTGAAGCCAAGGAGTTCGCCCACAAGGTCCAGGACCTGCAGAGAAGCAACCAAGTCAGTCAACATCCATGCATAAGCTTACAAGCAACGTCCCATCATTAGAGGCCAATTTAAACTATTGTACAATCTGTTCCTCTGGACTTACAGAACAAACAGTATTGAATTGATCTGTTAACACTAAAAGAGCCATCGGTAATCTCATTTAGCAGAGAACTTAGACGAACGTTTTACATAATGTAACCTTTACCTCCTTATTATGAACGGGTAGGTAGCCTTCCAGCACTTCCAGGAACTTGATGAACATATCAGCTACGTGGCCACCAAGGTTTGCCATCTGGGGGATCAGCTAGAAGGAGTGAATACCCCAAGACAGAGGGCTGTAGAGGCACAGAGGCTCATGACATACTTCAATGAGTTCCTGGATGGAGAACTGCGCAGTGATGTCTTCAACAATCCAGAAAAGGTCAGATTTAGATGATTTATTTGATGAAATTGCTGCACAGAAGTTAGTTTCATTTAAATGCATTCAAAATTGCATAATAAAGACTTGAGTTTCTTACAAAAACTTCTTTTTTTTTTTTTTTTGTTATGTTTATTTTTATTTAGTGTTTTCCATCCACTCTGCAAAAATACTTTGTTTGTAAACCAGTAGTATTGTGGTTCTGCCAGACATTAGGATTAACCAAAGTGACTGTTGCAAACAAAAGTACTAAAATGTTCATATGAACATTAATGCATACCGCCATAACACATGGGTAATATATATTGTCTGCTTAACTTTTGATGTGCACCAACGTAATTGGAAATGCCACTTTGTAAATTAATCTCTCAAGTTACTCTGTATTGATGTGACCAACCCTGGGTGGCAAGTCTTACATCTTCTGATGCTATTAGCATAAGGCCACCAACATGCTTCCAGAGAGCCATGTGGGAATATACCCGGCAGACTTTTCAATATTTCTTAAAACACGCACGCCTCCAGAAGAGAAAAGAGGGGAAGTGAGAGCTGCCGGTGAATAGCTGAGAGGGGGGAAAGAGGAATGGGAAATGGAAGGAACGAAGGGTTGGGTTAATCCCTGTGAAAGGGAGGGCCGGGCCCAGGCAGCGAGGAGACAAGCGCCGGTAAAAAACCCCTACTGCTGGGAGACGGCTACATCACTTACATGGGATTTAGCTAATCTTAGCTGGGGGACAGATACTTAGAAAACCTCGGCGAGGAGAGCGGAAAAGGGATGGATCCACCTCACGGGAGCACAATAATGATGTTAGCTGAGGCAGGCAGAGAGGAACATGATGGTAGGGTCTTTTCTTCTCCTCGTACATCAGGTTTGAGGGGAATGGTGGGGGGTTGTTGTCCAGTTCCTGTTTTTGGCTCGACCTCCTACCTGCCTTTGGGGACAGATTATGGGATGTGATTTAGGCAGGGATGAGTGAGCGAGAGGTGATGGATGGGCAGCAGTTGATGGATGGGGGTTAAGTTCTGGTGCTGATGAGGTTCAGGTGTGCACGGCTGAGCTCGCTCTTATCGTCCTTGTGGTGGACGAAGACGATGGATGAACAAGGAGAGGAACAGATTTACCTTAAGCCGATCCACAGATTTAGGAGTGGTGCCTCTGGCCTTGATTCATGTTTTGAGGCATCTTTCCTGTAGTATCCATGTCCTTGTCTGTTCTCATCCCAAACAGATAAAAGAAGCTGCTGACATCATTCAGAAGTTGCACCTGATCGCTCAGGAGCTGCCGTTTGATAGGTAAGAAGCCTGCAGAGTCAAGGAGCAGAGAAGTCATAGTGGTATGGGTGGGTGAATGGCAGGGATAGAGTATAAATATACAAAGAATATATTCAAGTTTTTGCAAAAATTGAAAAAAGTTACATTTTCTGTACAATGTAGTAACACATCTTCTGATTATTAATAACAAATGTGTAAGTCTGACTGGTGCAAAAATTTATTTACAGTATGTAACATTATTTGAAGCCAAATTATACCAAAAATAATATTATATAATAGATATTTTTAACAATTTAGATTGGATCATAAGTTGGATGACAATTCTGCTTACTAATAGCAGTACGTATATCGTAAAAATGATATTAAAATACTGTAATTTACTGTAAATATGTTAACAGTGTTTACGTTAACATTTACATTTATTCATTTTGCAGATTTATTTATCCAAAGCGAAATAAGACAGCCATTAATAAGAATAGTCTACAAAGCTATGTTTACAGATATGAAAAGAGTTGGGTAGCTACTTTCCATAAGAGATTTTCTATAAAAGAGAATAGGGCAGCAGCATTGATAAAAGGTTAAGAATGCAATAGTAGGTACATCAAAGCTATTTTGACTTTCAATTTTTGTTGTTTTTCCTTTTCAGATTTTCTGATGTCAAGGCCAAGATAGCAAGTAAGCAGCTGCAGACTAAACAAGTCATTATTTTTGACCTGTCTGTTGAATGCAGTGTTAACAAAAGCATTATGTGTGTTTGACAGGTAAGTATCATGACCTTGAGCGTCAGTTGATCCAGGAGTTTACAGCAGCTCAGAGGAGAGGAGAGATTGGACGCATGCGGGAGGTGGCAGCAGTCCTGCTACACTTTAAGGTTTGTTGGAGATGCGTTGCGTTCTTAAAGTCAACATGAAATCCAGATCGCCCCTTTTATCATCTTAATACACGTTTCTGAACTTACTGTATGATGCATTATTCCACAAACTTTCCACAAAAATTTCAACATTGTCATAAACAGGGTGTTTAACCATTTATTATTTATTTTTGTCACAGGGTTATGCCCACTGTGTGGATGTCTACATCAAGCAGTGTCAAGAGGTGTACATCACAATTGGGACTGTCCCTTATTTTTTTTCCTTACATCTATAAAGTTTATAATTTTAGTTGCTATTGCATAAAACAAACAATCAATGTGTATATAATCGCAACATAGCCTGGCTTTCTTTTTTATAGGGAGCATATATAAGGAATGATGTGTTTGAAGACATTGCCCTTTTGTGTCAGCGGGTTAATAAGCAAGTTGGAGAAGTCTTCTGCAGTCCAGAGACTGTCATGGCCAAACTCATTCAGAGCATCTTTGAAAACAAGATACAGGTAAAAGCCACACAGCAACATAAATGCTCACATCTTGCTATCCACTTGTTAAAGGGCCGTTTCCAAAACAACAATGGCAGTCTATAGGACTGTGTGTTTTTGCTACTCAACATACACATTATTCACATGTCTGGCATCAAGTCTGATGTCGCTTCCATGTCAGATGCCAAGGCAAACAACAAAAAATGCTAATATACACTTGTGATGTGCTGTAAAACTACTAAAAAAAGCATGGTCCTAACCTTTATTTCCATTTTCGAAATCTTAGTCAGTGATTCATTATTTATGAATTATTAAAATATGAATCTCAGAGATTACACAAGCTTAAAGACTATAGTGTATATATGTGATATCAATAAGCAGTGCTCCTAAACGTTAAAATAGGCTCACTTGAAATGAAACCGTATTCCTAACCTCACAACTTAACAAGTTGGTTGTATTGCGTTGCTCAGATGTCTTTTGTTAGTCGATATATATATATAGTTTCCACACTCAGTGGTTAGCACTTTGCTTATAGCCAGTTAGCTTCAAATCTTTTGGTCATCTTGAAATTCAAGTAACAAAATCTACTGTGTTTATGATTTCAGGCTCACGTTAAAGAAAAACTAGATGAGACCCGCAACTCTGATGTGGAACAATACCTCAAAAACCTCTATGACCTCTATACACGGTATTGTACCAAAGGGATCTTATTTACTTGATGCTAAAACTTTGTGTATAAATGATTTCATGCTGTTCATCTTCCAAACTAGCAACTAGTTTTTTTGTGTGTTTTTTTTTTAAGAAGTTAACCAATCCGATTAGAATGTTCTGTATGTGGTCTGATGCTAAATACCACTTTTATTTTGATCACCAACATTTTAAACTACTTTTACTCTATTATTTGTAGGACAACAGCACTGGCTGCTAAGCTCACAGACTTTAACTTGGGCTCAGACAAACACACGTTTCTGTCTAAGCTGATAAAGAACATCTTCTCCTGTTATCTGGAGAGCTACATAGATATGGAGCGACAGTATCTGCAAAGCCGTAGCGGAATGATTCTCCAGCGCTTTTACGACTCCAAGAACCACCAAAAACGTCCTGTAGGTGCGGGCAGGTAAGGACTGGAATTTTATTTAATTTGTCATAGATGTTTTGATGTGTCATTACATTTCATGTCCATCTCTCCTTTTCACTTTGACAGTATCCAGGAACTAAAAGAGAGGTTCAGACAGCGCACTAACCTTCCACTGGGACCCAGTATTGACACACATGGAGAGACCCTGCTCTCACAAGAGGTTGTAGTGAACCTGCTGCAGGAAACTCGACATGCTTTTGAGAGATGCAACAAGGTATGTCAAATAATAGCACTGCATTGACATATTGTAAACCTGAGTAGTAGAAACTCTTTATTTGAATCAATTTAGGGGGCATAAACAATTGCAAGATAGACACATTGCATGATTATTATTTTTTTTTTTGCAGTTGTCTGATCCTGCAGATCTACCAAAAAATGCATTCTCCATCTTTCTTCTTTTGGTGGAATATCTGTGTGTGGACCATATAGACTATGCCCTTGAGATTGGGCTTTCAGGTATGTGTGGGCTAAACATTCAAGTCTGTTAGTACCTGTATGGTGTATGTTTCTGGCTTTTGTTTATGAAGGTTTTTATTAAATTCAAAGGTTATAGTAGAATGTTAAAAGTAGTTATATACAGTACAAGTCAAACGTTTAGACACTTGACAAATATATTTCTCATTATCTTAAAAATCATTTAATCTGAAGGTGTATATTTAAATGTTTTGTCTACAAAAATGACTTTTGTAGACATAAAATACTATTATACCAAGATATTAATTTCAATCATTAAAAAGATTTTGCTAATAATGCAAAGGGTGACTATTTTGAAGATGCTAAAATATAACATTGTGTTGTAAATACATTGTTTCTTTTCATTTATTGCCTCTCCATTGCCATCTCTGTTTGAAATATGTTTGAATTTGCAGGTTACTTTATATTCTTTACTTTATGTTAACCGCCATTATTATAAGCTTAGTCCTGCCAATTGGGCTATTGAAGCCATTTGTTTCTTAGTTATAAAAAACTAGCCAGTACTGTTCATCTTAAAATGTTTTTTTAGTATATAATAAGTATCGATTGAATGAACTCTTGACAAGTAAAGATTTTGAATGTCAATACTGTCTTGCACAGCAATCCCATCAGCGGATGCCAAAAACGCCAACCTGTACTTCCTGGATGTGGTCCAGCAGGCCAACACTATTTTCCACCTCTTTGATAAGCAGTTTAATGATCATCTTATGCCTCTTATTAGGTGAGTTTGACTGATTTTCACCTTTCCTGTCTTCTGGCTGGTGGCTTCCCCGTGACTAGATTTGTTTTAACTTTGATCCCTTTAGCTCCTCTCCTAAGTTGACAGAGTGCCTGCACAAGAAGAAAGAAGTGATCGAACAGATGGAGGTGAAGCTGGACACTGGAATTGATCGGTTGGTTCAAATCTTTCTCAGGAGTTAAATTTGGGTATTGATTCTTATTTAGCACAAGCCAGTCTTGACTTTGATCCGTTTTTTTGTGACATTTTGTTTTTTTAGGACACTGAATTGCATGATTGGCCAGATGAAGCACATCCTGGTCTCTGAGCAGAAGAAAACCGACTTCAGACCAGAAGATGAGAACAATGTCATGATACAGTACACCACAGTAAGATAATAAAGCATAGCAATTGTTTTGTGAGGCTGATGTCAGTGCATTGAAAAGAATTATTTTACTTGCAAAAGGAACTATTAAGACTGTGTTGTAGCTCATGAAGTCCTTTCAAGATGTTTCGTGTCTGTAGCCATATACTTACACCTTACCTTTCCTTATACATGAAGGCATGCTCAAAGGTGTGTACCTACGTGAGCAAGCAGGTGGAGCGTGTGCGGAGATCCATGGATGGTAAGAATGTGGACACAGTTTTGACGGAGCTTGGGGTGAGATTCCACAGACTGATCCACGAGCACCTGCAGCAGTTCAGCTATAGCTCTATGGGTGGTATGCTAGCCATCTGTGATGTGGCAGAGTACCGTCGATGTGCCAAAGATTTCAGGGTGAGTAGAGGTTAAAGGTCTCATGGGGTTTTATTTTTACCATTTTAAACTTTGGGGCTTTGTTTTTTAATCTGTGAAATCCAGGCCAGTCTCAAAATCTAGTTATGAAATCAAAGTTTTAAAAACAATTGAATCGAAAAATAAATTTAAAAAACGTAAAACTAAACTTAACTTTATTTGTCTTACCATTGGCTTGTTTTAAACACAGAATTTCATAAAACAAGACTAAATCTCTTAGGTTAAAATGCATCTTGATTTAAGTATGTTAAAACATTTTTACTGTAAAACAAGATACAAATGCTTAGTAAGAATGCCATTTTTTTTGCAATGTACTCAATCAGTATTAGATATATTAAGGTTATATTATGTTCTTTACATCATGTAGGATGGTTTGTTGTTGAAAAGAGTAAAAAATACAGACAGGGTCACAAATCTGTGACACATCTGCGTGCTGATTCAGTGGAATGTAAATTAAATATATTTAATAGTAAATTAAGTATTTAGTGTGCTGCACCTTTTTAGTTCCTGAAAGCATTATCAGATTGCCCTAAAATATTAAAATCTTACCCTTTATGCTTAGAAAGTTCTTATATCTAATATAATGGGTTAAATTAACCATTCAAGGATCAAGGAACGTGCTATGTCAATAACAAGCACGTTCTGTAAAAATCTTCAGGACATTCATCTTCTGAAATTCTAAAGTCACAGATTATGTGTGGGCTGGATTATAACAGTTATATTACAAGAAAGCAATAGCCTATATCATGTGCCAATTGTAACAAACAGGATACAGATTGGTTGCATATTTTTTGGAAAGAATACCAATAGATATAAACTCTCTCTTTAACTTTTACTGCATTACAATATAAAGTTAGATGGAAACATTTTTACATGTACAACCTTTGTGCAGTTTGATCAGGTAAAGTGGAGAAACTTTTTATAGAGTTTGAAAAGATTACACATTTCATTTATTTGAATTTTACCCCATTTAGTTTACTCTTAAGACATTCTTTAGACATTAAACTGAATTGTTTTATTAGTTAAGTGTTTTACAATGTAAAATGTAATGTTTGACTAACAGCTGCATTAAAAATCCTCCACAGGTTCCTCTCGTGCTCCAGCTCTTTGACACGCTTCATGCTCTGTGTAACCTCCTGGTCGTCGCCCCGGACAACCTCAAACAGGTGTGCTCTGGGGAGCAGTTAACCAACCTTGACAGGAACCTCCTCCATGCTTTCGTCCAGCTAAGAGCAGACTATCGCTCAGCCCGACTGGGCCGGCATTTCAGCTAATGACTTGCACGGCTGCCCAATTATTGCACAGCCTACCATACTGCCGTCCATTCAAAGCTGCCCTGCTGCAAGACAAAAAACACAAGTGGCCAATCTCAAGAGGCTTTTGACGGCTTTTGTCTGTTATTCAATGAGGACATTAAACCTGATGTTTAAAGAACAAAACAGGTTCAAGTCCCTACACTTCCCATTTTCTCAGTTTTATGTTTTAAGTTGCCCATTTTATCTGAAATGTGCTTTTTGTGTTCATGCCATAAGTTAGAGAATATTAATTTGTAATATTAATGACAGTGTAGAGGGCTGTTTTGTACATTTCCCTGGACTTGATTTGTGGGACGATGATGTTAGATGAACTGAGGTGGATCGCTCAAATGATTCTGCTACTGGACTTGGGTGGTCGGAAGACTCAATTTTATTTGCTTTTATTTTGATTGTGCCAAATCCATCCTCCGTGGCTCTGCTGGGATGAGAGGGGCAGTTCAGCGCGCTGCTCTGGATCAATGAGCTTGCCCGACTCGTTTCGCTCTGGCTGTTGTGCACACACAGGGCTTCACAGGAAGGAAAATCCTTTTTTTGAACAGAACAATGGAGATGTTATACAAATGTTGCCATGCTTTGAAAGCTAATTCAGTCCTGTTTTCATTTCATACTATAATATTAATGAACAAAAGAACAGGTGATTGTTTAGAATGAGAGTACTGGAAGTCTGTAGTTATCCCGTTGCTAATATTCAGTTCACATCTAACATTTCTAAGATAAAACTAATAACTACTGCATCAGTGCTAACAACATTCTGCTATATATTCAGATTGTTTCCACATACTGTAATTGTCGAACAAAAAATGATTGGTTTTAGACAAGACGTGGACGTGGGTACAGTAAATGGTGTTGGGTCTTCAGCTGAGTGAATTTTGTGTTTCTAAGTTTGACAAATATATGATAAATCTCAACCGTGAAAAGTGTGTAAGTTACACCAGTCACAAACTATTAATTCAAGTGCACATTCATCAGAGGAGTATGTGTTGAATGCAGTGATGTCATATGACTAGTTGAACTCTAACCCTTCACCTCTGATGAAAAGCTTGGGGTCAAGATCTCTGACCCCTGTGCTTGACCTAGGTGTTAAGACAGTTAAAAAGGATTAGATGGTTTGTTTCTGTTGGCTGTACTGCATTCTAACAAGAACTCATTTCAAAATGAACCTGCACATGAACTGAATCATCTGTAAAGCTACTTATCAATTATTTCTGAAAATAAAATGTGTGAAATTGCCCTCTTCTTTTTAATTAAAGTTTAATTGAGGGTGGTCTCAAAGCCCCAGAGTAATTTTTACTATGCAGTATTTTAATGCTCTCATGATTATATATTTTACACTTACTATTTTTAAGGGTTATGAAGGCATGAGCCTCTCTTAATCTTTTCTGTAAAACATTGAAATTTAAGTGTTTAAAAATTGTTGTGTTACTTCTCATATACGTACTTCTCTTCTGAGACCACTTAGAAAGATGTAAACACTGGTCCAAAAGCACTTCCGGTTTCTGTTTTTATTTATTTAATATTATTTTAAATCTTACATATAGGTTTACATACTATTAGATATTAAAGATATTTGTTTATCAATCAAAATTGGTTATAAATATTGTGTTGGTGATATTTTGTTCAAGCGTGTGTTGCGAAACAGGAAGTTCTTTTGGACCCGCGTTAAACCAGCGCAGATTACGTCATCCGAAGTGGCAGTGGCACCATTGATTTTATAGTAAAGTGTAGTAATATACGTGTTTTTGTCAGATTGTTTACCATTCGTATTACCATAGTTCTACCACAAATACCATGGTTAACTATTACTGTAAGTAAAACTAAAACACGGTGGTAACTATAGTTGGATTAACTTTAGGTTACAGTTACACGCAGACTCAAAAGGTCTTGAAAAAAAGACTCGTCTCAAGGACTCATCGTGTATTCTTAACCACGAAGGTTTAGTGTAATATCTTCCCAAAGGAGAAAAATTATTCCCGCGACTTAAAGACAATAATGGGAGAACGCTGCAAAGCTTAACCGCCCGAAAGTGTATAAGATGTGTGCGGTCGTCACGGCCAGTAAGGCGAGAAAGATAAAGCGCTTCAGAGGTGACTGACTGAGCTTCTGTTTCCAGCACTGTGTGTTGTTTCTCCATCGACAAACAGGCAAGTTAAACAGCGCTATTAATTAGACTAATATGAATATGATCACTGCCAGGGAAATTCAATTCTCTCAGCTCTAATCACAACCGGATAGCTTGTAAAAATTATTTTGTTAGGCCCCGGTGCAAACATCGCGGCCTTTTCCAAACATTTGAAAACTATTTGTTTTGCACGGCGATTAGCGTTTGCTGGTAGCGAGCGAGCGGGACTCGGAGTCGGCGGAGGCGCGATAACCATTTGAGTTACGGGAACGCGCTGGTTCCCGCGGGAACGGCTGACTCAGGTTGAGCGTGAACGCGGAGCGCTGCTGTTGTTTATGGGGGTCTGTGTGTTTGAGCAGGTGGCGCGGATTAGCGGTGCTGTCAACACTGGAGCGCTGGATAAAGCTTTTGCTCACCCTTTCCTCAGTCTGCTCATTAGAGCTCAGCATTTTACCATTTCCATTTTCACATCTGAAGCGGCGAGGTTTGTTTTGGGAAAGGAAAATGTTCAGGAAGGAATCCCCATGTGGAGCTGTGCTCTTTCTCCAGTTGTCGCTCATTGCAACTTTATCTCATTATTGTAACAACGTAAATTATCAAACTTTACACGTTTTACCAGCCCACCCCCTTGTTATAAAGACATTTAATTTAATAATGTTTGGAGAAGATAGACCAAACATTTAAAAAAGCTGTTTAAAATTAGACAATGCAAGCAATAACGTTCTTGGGCCGTTATTTCTTAATTCTGAAAACATAAATAAACGGGAACCAAAAATTAGAGGAACTCTCTGAATCCTCTGTATTACATGAAATACATAATAATTGTTCTTTTATTTCAGATTTTATTATTTGTTCTTTATCATGTCCTCAGTAGGCTAACACTAATTTAAGAAGATAATTTCTCCTAAAGAAAAGTGAAAATTCTGTATAAATTCTGTTAAACACAAAAGAAGATATTATGTGGGAAACCAAACAGTTCTGGGGCACCATTGACTACCATAGTAGATTTTACCTGGGAGTCAATAGTGCCCCAGAACGATTTGGTTTGAAACATTCTTCCAAACATCTTTCTTTGTGTTTTCTAGAATGACAAAATTTACACTAGCCTATTACAAAATGTTCGTTCAAAAAAGAGAGAAAGAGCAAGTTGTCATAGCCAAACCCCCAAACATTTGGTGGTAGTCTACCTCTGGATACCTCTAGATCTTAGGATGCATACTTCACGATATATCAAGACAAACATGTGGATTCACTACAACATTTAGCATATATGTCATACTAAGAAAGGTTTTTGATGAGTATCATTGCTTTCTTAGCTGTGTCATGGTGTCATCAACTATTCTCTTCATTTCGTTGTTCCTTTTCATTCTCAGATCTTTCGACATTGCCTTAAACTTCTGCATTAGTTTTCTGGGCCCCAATTTAAAAATGAGCCCCATTTTTAACTCTTTGTTAAAGTTTAACCAAGTTTACAGAGGCTTGTTTTAGACACCCTCTACCCACATACTTAATCAGTTATTAAACAGTTATTAGAGTTCCCACGACCGTCCCTTTGGTCCACACTGCCTGCAGTGCCCTCCAGTGTTATGGCAGCCCACAAATCCCAGCTTGAGCGCATCACTCCCTCAAATCGCCCTCTCTCTGCCTCCTGGAGCAGTGACAATACAGCATTACAGCACTCAATCCATGTCAACAGCAGCTTTGCTTAATGCCAGCTCAAAGCTTTTAAGCTAAATCTTCACCTAATGATGCTGAACGATTAGCCCTTTGCTCTTATGCCTGTCGATAGACTCATATCAATTAGTGTTTGTTACTTTTAGCAAGGCGGGTGCTTTAAGTGATAGTCAGTATTTCACATCAAGCCTCAAGCACGCAAAAAATCGGACTTTTAGTAAAATAAGTCAAATAAGACACAACATTAATAACTTGAATGTTCCAGATCATCCTATTTTTGGGTTTAGATCAATTATATTGTTTTATTACTGTTCATTTTTTACTACAGTGGTCTTTGTCTTGTGCTTTTGAATTGTGTGTGTGCATGCGTGCAGATGTGTGTGCAGTCCCAGCCCTGTCTCCTGTTGTGAAGCAGATGTTGCCCTCTGTCTTTACCCATCCCTGCACCTGTTACTGAGCCCATGCCAAGCACAGGATCAAGGGTGCCATGCTCAGCGAGGGGGCACAATGATGGTTTGTGAAAATCCAGAAGAATGCAAGTGTGAAAGGTTGGTAGGTTGGTGTGTAATGTTTTTACAGATCTTTGCTACAGCTGTCCATATGAAACATAAAAGTTGTTTAATGCCCATATAATTTATTTAATTATAAGTTCAGTGTGTATATGTAGCATGCAAAGATGTTGCATACTTTTATAGTGTTTTATAGGCACATTCACAGTAATATATGGTTATTCAAAAAGTCAACAATCCCTAGAGCAACATTTCTGCAGTTCTAAACTCTCATCAAAATCTAATTTCTTTGTGTTATTAAAATAATATTGAAGGATACATGCTAAAACAATCAATGAAACAATAAACAAAAATAGTGCCACATTTATGCATCCATTTAACGTAAAATATCTTTAGCATTATAAAATTATTCAATCACTGTACATTTAATTTGAACAATTTAACAATATTAAGAATATTAAGCAAGAGACACTCTGTCAAGCCTTGCCAAAAAAGCAAACCCAAAACCTACTTTGATCAACCCGAACGTGCAGTAACCTTCATGCAAAGGCAGAGGGCAGTAGTGCACTTAAGCAGCCCCCAATTCCCTCAACAAACCCTCTCCCACACTCCCTCTTTCACAATGGAAGTGCGCCCGGGTGTGGGGGGGGGGGGATGGGGAGTGTTGCTTTTTTAGGTCTATAAGCCCGTATCCTTAATCCCTCGCCATGATTGACAATCATGATTTAGGGTATATGGTGTCCCATTCTAATCCAGCAGCACTGCTTTCATTTGCATACTTGCCGTGCGTGGCCTCATTTTCAGGGGAGGCATACTGCCTGCTGCCTTTGTAAGAGATGCAGAGAGAGAGGAGAGGAAAAGAGAGGCAGAGAGAGAGAACAAAAAAGGGAAATAAGAGATAGAAAGAGAAAGAGCGCAGAGAGGGGAGAGAATTTAGAAGAGAGTTGGCTAGCGTTGAGGAGAGAGAGACAGAGAGAGAGAGAGTGAATGATGAAAATTAGATTAGAGAGAGAGAGATTAGAAATTGGGAATGTTTGTGTATGTCTGCCAGGAGTGAGGATAACCGTGTGCGAGGAGAGAGAGTGTGTACCAAAGTCAGTCTTTGCCATCCAACCACTTCAGTATCTCTCAGTTGCCCTCCAGCACTAAAGATGCGTCCCAAGGCACGTCGCACAGACGAGCGAGAGACGAGGAGAAAGGCTAAATTAGCATTAACTTAATTAATGAGGCATCTGCGATAACAACATTTGGGGATAACAGATACATAGGACATCATATGACACCTGAAATAAATCAAACTGACAGGGATATTACAGTTAAAAAAGACACCTGGAAGTCATTTGTAGCCTATATTAATACAAATCTGCAGGTATGCAACGTAAAAACATCACAACATATTAAAAACATACATTATTTTAGAATAATGTGATGTTATAGACACAATTAAATGTTAGCGCAGAAGAGCAGATGTAGTAGTTTCTGACGTACATTACCTGTGTGTATAGTTCCAACTGCCTTCTGTGGTACATTCTGAAAATTTTCATACTCTTGTTGTCATACAATGAAAACTTTTGTAATTTCATATATTGTTATTTGCAAAGAGAAGGTCAAACATTTACAGTCCAAACATTCAAACAAAAGGTCAAACATTTATAGTCCAAACATTCAAACACAAGGTCAAACATTCAAACCGTGTCATGAATAATGATATATGTTGTGTTGAAGGCAAGTATTGCTGTGACGGAATTATGAATTTAGATACACCACAACTGAAATAATAAAATGTAGATTTATAATTTTAAAAAGAAATGAATGAATAGGTGAGTAATTTAAGATATAAAAATAAAGAAATTAAGGGATGGTTGACTGGTTGACTGTTATAGATTATTATAGAATTATTATTATATTAAGAGTTGATGACCTGGCTTTATAATAATACTTTATTAGAATATTAAATATTACCACCACTACTACTCCTACTACTAATAATAAAAACAATAATAAAATTATATCAGTATTAACAAAAAATTATAATAATATGGTACATTTGTAATAAAATAGAAGAAAAAACAATAGAATAAAAAAAAAACAACGAGGACATAATAAACTAGAGCACAAATATTGTATATGTGACATGATGAGACACTTTTTTTGCCTCTTTAACCGAGTGTGTATGTATGTTACAGTTTTGATCTGTTGTCAGTGTAGGGTTGTGTTTGATCAATGTGATCTGATTTGTTACGGCATCTGTCAGTCAGCTTTGTCTTCCCATACCTTATCCCATGTTTACTAGAATTAGTGATTTCCCATATCAAGTTTCTTTCCCAATTTATTTATTAAAATTGAGTGTGTCTGTGGTGCGCATTTTTCAGCATATCTCTGATAGAGACACGGGGGAGAAAACCCTTCACTTATTCACCCATTTTGAGAAATTATACTCTTGTACTTGATCCAGCTAACAGGATTTTCTTAAATTACTTTATAAAAGACGATCTTTTAACTTCCCTCTCTCACATGCAATCCATTCATTAGTAGGTCTGCCTGAAGGGCCTCCCCACATCAATTGCTTGGGTTGAAGTTACAAACTTATGCAGCTCTGTGATGCTCGGCGCTCATGGTGGTTTGCAGAGGCGGGGGCCAGAATGATTAATTTCTCAAGTATTAGAAAAAAGAACGAGATTGAATTAAGAGTATTGGTCCTCTGTTATCCTGGGCGGCTCGCCTCAGGGTCCAAATGTGGTAAAGGACATTATGCAAATGCTGCTATATCTACTCGCTCTCTTTCACTCACTCTCAGTGCTCCATCTCTTTTTTTCATTCCAGCAGTCTGTCCTGTACTGCAGCTATAAAAACTGTACTGTTTCTCTTTAAGTCTGCTAAAATGTTCATTTGCCAGGTTTTATAACAGGACATATAGGTTACTTAAATGTTTAAACATACAGTTTACCTAAAAGTTTAATTCAATATTTCTGAATTGAATGTTGTCTGTGGTTTACACTTGAATCTTTAGTTTAAAATGATTCCTGAAGTTCAATTTATTTTATAAACATATTTATGATAACTGAACAGAAACAACTGTCAACTAAGGCATTAATTGTCTGCAATATGTAAGATGTCAACAGCTATTGACAGTTATGCTCAAGTTTTCCAACCAGCATGAGCTCCCAGTGTTCAACACTTTATTTGTACACAGACCAGAAATAATGATGACAATGACCAAACACATTCCAAAGTAAAAAGATTAGCTCTGAATAATCACTACATGACAAATAACTGAAAGTGACAACAAACACAACAACAACAACCTAAATAAGGGTGACAAAAAGTAAAACAGCAACACTTTAAACCGCATAATACATGCTGGAAGCTTGATGTCATAGTAGTTCTCATGTCTTATATATGTATATGTATATGTATATATATATATATATATATATAAAATTAGGTCCAGCAAACAAAAATACCAAAAAAAATCCAAAAGTCCAATACAGAACATTTTTGTGTGATTTCAGATTCACTGTTCTTGTGTTTCTTTGTTTAAACTGTCATTCTCTCAAACCCACTTGTCTCCAAACTTCACAAGAATAGAATTCTCAATATCTTCTCTTTCTGTCTCTCCTTCTCTCTTATTCTCTAATCTCAGAGCGGGATGAGATTTCGTCAGGTCCCATAAAAGAGACAGGTGTCAAAACACGGCCTGTTCCTGTCATGCCACCCCTCCCTCTGTCTCTCTCATTCTGTCTGTCTGAGGTGCTGATGCTCCTGCAATCTGTGAATGTAAAATTTGAGAGAGGATAATCTGCATCTATGTCTGTCTGTGTTTCCTTTTTCCACTCTTTTTTTCCTCTTCGATTTCACTCTGACAGCTGCAGAAAGCTCCAAGCCGGAAAGCATTGTATCACTCCTCACAGCTCAACAGAGTATAAACGAAACTTTTTGTTTTCCAATTCAACACCGGAATGACCGGTTTGCAGAGGTTGGGATTCAACACAATAGGTTTAACAGACCTGCACTTTTAAAAATAAAGGTTACAAAAGTGTTTTACAGTCTGGCGATATTTTTAAGGTCCTGTGATGTCATAGGAGGACTTTCTTAAGCTTATGTGATGCCATAGTGGACCCTTTTAAATTTTTTTGATGCCATAGGAGGACCTTTTAAAATTCCTGTGATGCCATATAGGCGGTTTGATTTGATGTTAACTTCTCTTCTGTGTTTGTTGATCAGTCTGGCTGGTGTCTAATAATATAACTATTTATATTTAATTTATATCAATATTTTATATTAATTATTTTATAATATATTAATTTGAATAAATAAACAATTAGTTGAATGGGTCGTGTAACTTTGTCGCAAGTAACAGTTCTTCTACTGGTAACTCAGAATAATACTGGCTAGACATACATTTAACTTGCTAGCTAATGTCATTGTTATTTCTTTTGCTTGTTATCAGAAATAATCTGCAGGGACTCTGTTCTTTGCGGATGTGTACCAGAAGTTAAGTTTGGGCCCAAGAGCGTGCTTGTGCAGTAATGTTTGTTTATGTTGTTGCTTTGAAACCGTCTATAGGAGATTCTAAGATTTATGATGTCTGTGTTTTTTTTTTAACAAAACCATATACTTGCATTTTAAACATTACTAGAGAGCTTCTCTTTTTCATTGTTCCAAATACGTTGAGATTGAGAACCTTAAATATAACATTAAGAATGTTTATTTTAAAAGGTATCATAAGTTGAGAAACACTCACTTGGACTCATTTTTTAAGTAACAAACTAACATAGATAGCTAATAGTACATCCAGGAGAGGATACTAGAGGATAAGAGGAGGTGTGAGTTGTTTTTGTCAAGTCCAGGATAACAACCATGGTGCCAGATTAAAATGCATCGAGTGCTCAGGTCTCTTCCTTCAGCTACAGACGGATCTGATGTCAGTAAATATTAGCTTTACGCCTGCCGCTACATTTGTATGTATATATGTTTCCTTGATTTCTTGACAAGCTGATTGCATATTCAGGGGCAGATGTTGGTGTAGTTGTAGCGCAGGAGAACGAGAGTGAGAGATAGAGAGGAGGGGAGGGAAGAGGGGGCTCCTGTCGGAGGAGAAGGTAATTGGCCCCCAGGCGATGGCGGGTACAAAGAGAGAGAGCACGAGAGGCAATATCTCTCGCCGTCGCTCCCCCTCGCTGTCTCTCATCTCTGGTTCTCTACAGATCTGATAAAGATAAACGTGTGGCAAACGTGTGATTTGATGAAGGAGGCTCTGGGCAAACACAGGCGACATGATGAGTCTGTGATCTGCCTGCATGAGTGTCAGCAGGGGACGGGCCAGAGATCTCAATCCAGAGCGACACGCTCTTGCTGTCTCCTTTAGTACAATTGCGGTTGGTGTTATACATTAAAACCAGATACATAGATTTATTTCTTAGAATGTGTGTTTATTCACGTTCTATGATGCACATCGTGTCTGTGACACATATGGACATATAGAGTGACCTCAGATTGTAGGACACTTGAGCTATACATGAAAATGTATAAATGCCAACCAAGGTTTTTTTTCAGAAATATACTTTTCAAGCAAATCAAATCAAAACAGAACGAGTAGTTAGGTTTTAAATGATAAAACAATACATTATTTCAAATCTTATTTCAAATAAAACAAGTTATTCAGACAAATTATGGTGGTAAAAAGAAGTTAAAGAGATGAACTACACTGATATGACCCAGGCTATTTATGTCACTATGAATAATTTTGAATATTGTGTCTGGTTTTAAGTAGACATTCATTTACTTTTGTATAATCTAACATTTTTGGTATTCTGTTGGGTTGCCACTTGATGACCAGTAAGCCTGGGGGCTCGGGGCTCAGATTGACTGTGGGGGGTCAATCACATATTCTGGTTGGGCAGATATTTATCCATAGTTCATTGCATGCATTATTTTTTACTTTTTATTTAATAGATATTTAATGGATAATAGAAATTTTTGAAGGGCCCAAGAAAAACTTGGGGGGGGGGGGGGGTCAATGTCCCTCCTGGACTCGGTCCTGATTCCCAGTGTATGGTCTGGGTCTTGCAGCAAAACCAGTTGAGAAGTTAAGTAGTAGACAGGAAACGTCCATGAAATAAAGCAGGTTACAAACAAAATTAACACATTTTCCAACTACTTTTATGAAATAAATCTGGGTAATAAATTATTTGAGAGAAAGGAGCCGGCGCTTTGTCAATGGAGTGTGTTTCTATGTGCGTCTGCATGTGTGCGCACACATTTCACCCAGCTTTGAAAGCCAGGCCCCCTGGGCGAGGGCTGTGAAGAGCTCAAATGAGACATGCATCAGTTCCACTCTTTAAACCTCTCTCAGAAGCATATCTACTGCCACAGCGCTGTCTTTATGAGCCTTTCCATCAGTTAGTGGGCTGTGATCTGGCACATTGCTTTGGCAAATTCTTCTTGGTCTCAATGAGTCGGCGATGAGGCTCTTTTGCCTTTTTATCTTTTCTTATTCCTTTTATTTCATTGATCACTCTAAATCATTTTGTTCTATTCTATTTTAATTTCTGCTAGTGACTTTTTATCATTTGTTCCAGCTTCCCTTTTTTTCTTAAGTCTCTTATCAAAATCGACAATTCTTCAGCTTTCACACTGTTTAGGAACTGGCAGTTAAATATTGTGCATGAGCTCTTACAGTATATATTGAGCCGTGTTGTTTTCATAGAAGATCACATACATTTGTAATGATATTATGTTTTATTTGGATATGGTTATTTTCTGCTTATTAACTAAGCAGACTGTATAAAATATTTTCACTTCATGCTTATTTTCCATAAACCGCCAGTTTATGAAAATATATATACACTAGACATGAAAAAGCATTAATTCTTCTGTTTATATGGCTCATATGCTGTATCTGATATCCTCAGAAGTCATTCAAAGATATAGGAAAGCTCTACGTTATTCGCAAATGAAAATGTCGCTTATTATTATTATTATTATTAAAAAATGTGCATGTGTCACATCACAAGACGTAACAAACATCAGCATCAAGTACAAAACACAGTAATAATCGTTTTATTTTCTTATGACAGCTCTATGGGCAATTTGGTTTTAATGGTGTTGCAAATTGGAGAACAACCGTACAGTATTGTGAGAGAGAGAAAGCAAAATAGAAATAAAAAATGATTTAAGCCATCTTGAAACTTGTGTTGAAATGGCTCAAAATTGCACCACAGCTCCAAAATGATGCCAGTTGTTAAAGTGATCCAGAAAAGATAAAGATCTGAAATGTCTGGTGTCAAGTATGTCCGATTGACCTTCTTAAATGTCTCTACAACAGCGGATAGCGACATGTCAATTGGTCATTGGTGCTTCTGTACAGAAACTCACGTAGGTCCATTAGAAAGCTGACATGCGTTTGGGGGTGTGGGTGAAGGAGGAGGTAGGGTGGTGCATTTGGAGGGTGCCTCTCCAGGGGTCACCATGTTTGACTCTTCCCACAAACCCTTTAGAACAAAAGCGTCATTGACAGGAGGAATGTGCCGGGCCACCAGGACATGCTAACACCCTTCTCGAGCTCCCACCCCCTTAACACATGGGGTCTAACCAAGTGATTAGTTAGGGATTAAAATATTTGCTGTGCAAATACCTGCCGTGGCTGTCCGAATCAACGCCACAGCATAGTTCAAAGACGCTCGTTGAACTCGAGCAAGACCTCTAAACTCATGGTTCAGACCCACCCAGACAGCTGTAGACATCTACTGATGGCTTAGACCATAGTCACCTTTAGAAGACACAAACAACAGACCCTCAGTAGTAACAATGTTCACTTTAAGTCTGGGGTATTAGACGTCTTGTGAATCTATCGTCATGTACCATATAGCATCTCAATGTCAGATAAATAAAAGTTGAAAGTTTTGAGCAAGAAAGTTTCAAATGAGAGCTTTTTGTTTTGTTTCAGCTGTAATTTATTTTGATTTAAAAGGACACTTTGTTCATGAAAGCTTGAGCACACTAGCTGCCAAGTGCATTATGGCTCCATGGGTTGAAACAATGCTGACTTTACACACACACACACAAAACCCAAACAATCAGTTTTACCCCAACCTGTGACTACAACAATGTGACCTGCGCTTGTTTTTGCCATCTTGCGCAGTTCTGTTATTAAGGAGACCTAACCCCTACGACTCCAACCTCCAGTATTATATTTAACCTCCAGCAGTCACTTGGCACCAGTTTCTCTTGATTTTCAGCTCCCCCCTCAACACACCTTTTCATCGCACTGCATTTACTTGCGTACGGCTGGTTGTCGAAGCAAAGATTTAATTACTTTCTGTTAAATTAATTTGAGAAGGAAAATAAACGGGCTGGTGGTAGGTCCGAGGAACAAAAGGCAAGCAGAGCAGAGAGCGAGTGTTGCTGAATGAGGTGAGGCACGCGGGGAAAGGAAAAAGCAGCCAGGCTCAGACGGATTTCAATTAAACCGACCCCTAGCCGCTCAGCCTGGTGCTACCTGCAAGAAAACTTATTGATGGAGTCCATATAAACATCAATCAATGTCAGGCGTCAGGGCCCTCTTGTGCTCATAAACCACACACTGCCATGACCATGTGAGTTTATTAAGACATGAAGTCTACTTCATTTTAATCTCTTAGACTGCAGGGACTTGACTGTAGACACCTTTAGGAATGAGAGTTCGACACGCTTTAGCGATTGCCAAATTCCACCAGAATATTGAGACATAATATGAATGTTTTTTAGCAGAAAATGTTTTATCGGGCTCCTATATTTAGGTTTATTGATTTCACGTTGATGGCAATGAATACATCCACTTTACCCTTAAAGTGAAATAACTTTTAATATAAACATATGACAATGTCAGATGGCACTAAGAGGCTTTCTAAATGCCTCTAAGGCCCAATCCCACTTCTATTTTATACCGCTTCGCCTACCCCTCGCCAATTCCCCTTGAAACAGAGTGACAATGGGAAGGGTTAGAACATTCCCCTAACAAATGGGACACCACTACTCTACTGTCATATGTCAAAGAAGATACGGCGATGTTTATAACAAACTGTCAAGTTGCTGTCGTCAGCTGTAGTCATATCAATTTCGTAGATTACAGCCTAAACGGTGACCCTGGACCAAACGGAACCCGTCCTGCTTCCTCCGGGCTGTTCGCAATTGCATTCTGGAGACGGCCCTGGTTACAATGACTTTTTTGCAAACATTTTAAGTATTCAAGAACATGAATATGAACACAAGATTAAATTTAACATAAAGCAAATCATTATTTGTTGTTTAAATCCTTATAAATGCCAAAAAAGACTTGCGTGAGCAGCCATCCCCCTTCGCATATATTTGTGTTGTATCTGCAAGCATTGCTTTTATTTTTTATTTGAATATTTTTTTATTTTCAGGTTTTTCTTAAATTGGCATTGTCATTAGCCGGGCTATGAGGTTAGTGATGTGAGTCAGCACTTCAACCGGGGCATGTTTTAATGCCTTATTTTGGACCCATTCCAGGGCTTTTAAGAATACTTTTCTCCTCCACATCTCCCATCCATCTCCAGTCCTTTGGCCACACGCATTTATACTTTATATTTAGAGCATTTTCAACACTGTTGGAGGGAGGTGGTGCTTATGTCACATCAATTATTTTCCAGTGACTTTGCTGTCTTCTTACATAAAAACAGTATTTATTCAAAACAACATCTGTCTGAAAGTCTAAAAATGACACACTTTTAATGCTAACTGTATTTCACATTTATTCAATCCATGATTTTACTCATTTTATTTCTTATATTTATTTTATTATTAATTATGTTGTAGTACATAGCCACAACTGCAATGATTTCACTATTAAATACATAAAGATGAATTAAGATTGTTAAATTGGTGTAAGATGCTCTATTATAAATGCTTTTTACAAAGTAAAGTAACATTATTACTTGTAAAGTTTGCATTAGATAAACAAACACATATCTAAAACAACCAGAAATGTCTTAGCATAATTTATCTTTCTGGTAAATATTCATGCCATAAGAAATCTTAAATAATGCAGTGGTTAATGACACACATTTTTTTGAACACTTATGAAATAAACATCCTCAAAAGTGTTAACATTCACATGACTCGAACAGCTTCCGGGTGGTCACGGTTCCGTCTCTCAGCTATGTCTGCCCACCCACAGAACGTAGGTGTTGGTAAATGAGTGGAAAATTTGGAAAGGGAGAGAGTCTCTGTAGCCCACAGCAGTCTAAACCCATTATGCTACCTTATTCCATACGATCTGTGTGGTGTCAATGTAGTGAAGGTGGTTTGCCAGCAAATCATCCATTTCACAAACACCATGCTGGTTTAAAAAAAATCACTTTTGTAAACAGCCACACGTACAGAAGCGCAAACACAAAAGATGATAACATCATCAACCCCCATATACCCCTATACGCCACTTAACCCATGGCAACAGGTAGGCCTACTCTGTTTGTCTGTTCACTGAAGAACACAACAGAATATCTTTATGGACTTCTTAATTGACTGCCAATCAAGGAGTAGGAAACATAGTCTGTAATATATACTGTACAGCTGTAATCTATAGGTTAAACAGACACTATATCAATAAAGCATGTATTTGCCCTAAAATTGAGCATGATTAAATGGATTAGGAGGTTATTGTGTGTATTGGTTTGTGGAAGTTCAGCATGGATCAGGCTCAGGCTTTGGATCATGTGATGAATTGATGAATGGGTCATGTAATGAGCTCCTGGCAGTCTAATACCACACACACACACATGTTGGGGTTCCATGTTGTATGGGGACATTCCATAGACGTAATGGTTTTTATACTGTACAAACTGTATATTTTATCCCCTAAACCTAAGAATCACATAAAACTTTCTGCTCTTTTAGATTTTCAAAAAACATAATTCTGTAATTATTTAGATATCTTTGTGGGGACATTTTTTCCCCATACCGTAGGGTTTACCAGGAACACACACACACACACACACACACACACACACATGTACAAAGATGTTAAAAGATGCTTTTCAAAATAAAAATATATAAATTAACATTAACTGAAATTTAGCTAATGTTAATACATTGAACCTGGTTTAAAACTGTTACACGTATTCAAGTTGTTTACAGTAACATTTAGTGTTGCGAAAACTGTTAAATCATTTTGGCAGACATCATGATAAGAACATGTTTTTCATGATAAGAATACGTTTTTAGCGTATACAAACACAGTAAATCATTTTTCTTAAAATCAGCATTTCTTGTCTTGTTTTCAGTAAAAATATCCAAACATCCTCAAAAAAAAAAGACAAATATACCTGAAACAACATTGCCTCAGATAATAAAACTTGTTTTCAGAGAATATATGTTGAAATTATTGTTTTAAGCATGTACACCAAGTGAAATTTGTGCTGATAAAAGCTGTTTCTTATTGAGTCCTTTGAGCATTAATATCATGCAAGTTTATTCATTCTACCTTCAGTACTTCAGTCTACATTCACTCTAAACGCCTCAGGCTGAACTCTCACATACAGCGTGATAGTGTTTATTTGACTTTTTAGTGTCTTTATTTCATTGCACACCATTTTAAAATCGCAAGAGTGCCTTTTCTAACACAAATTTGATAACAAATCAGTGAAATCCCTCTTTCAATTGAAGTGTGCTCAATTATTCCCACTTTAATTAACAGTCAAGTTCCGGAACACTAGAAATCAATTCGGTTTCTGTTGATTTGTGTTCCTTTGTAAAAGGTTTTCAGTTTCAGTGTTTTTCTATGATCTGTAAGCCCTGTTAAGAAATAGAACACTCTCTGTCATGTGTGTTAAAGAGACAAAAAGAGAAATAGAGGGCATGCAATAGACAGCGCGAAAATGTGATGGTTGCAACTGTGGGTGGCATGAGGAGCAGGCTACCTAATCGGCTGTGCCTCACTACACCCTAAACAAGGATTAGATACCACAGTCAGGCCTCATGACTGCCCGACACACTTACAAACAGAATACGGTTGTGTTTGCGTCAGCTTCTCAAGGTCGCTGAGAAATTACCCGACTTGAGTCATCAGCTCAAGTCCAAGTAATGGCAACAAAATCAAGTCTCATAAATATTCTAATAGACAAGTCATCAAGCCAAAACTTCAAAATTGTGATTTGAGTTATAGATGTAGATTGATTTCCTCAAGAGGAAAATTTGTTAAACTAATGCATTTATCATAGCTGGTAATAGGAGAATTAATTGCTTGTGCTGTAAGTATCCAAACCATGTGGTGATGTGATGTGTTGAGGTGCAGTCCTGATGAAAAAAAGTTTCAGAACAACTGTGTCTCCTGAAAGAGTGAAATCCTCCCATGAGAGCTATTTGTCAGGGTGTCTGCCTACACTCTTTGCCATCGCGGTTCGGTGTAAATATTCATGAGGATTTGAGCGGTATAAATAGCAGAGGTGTCCATACTGCCACAACTCTCCCTATCTATGCAGAGAGAAAAAGACGGCTTAATGGGCTTATTATGAAGCACATTACATCACCAATGCCCAATTAAAAATCTCAGAAAGAGGAGAGAGGTAGCTAACGCTGGTAAACTTTATACCGTGTGCTCTAAAAGTTGCAAGCACAGGCAACTTCTAACTTATAAAGTTAGTCTGAAAAGATCGAGCCACTGATGTTATTAGAACCCAAAAAGACTATGGAAAGAAAGAAACAAGGATGAGTAAGGTCACTCTTTGAGTGTAAAAGAATAGGGCTGTTCATGTAGGCGCAAACCGTCTGGTCTCTGTGCCATTTACAAAGGATGCTCGTTTTTAAGTGTGATCAACAAGCAGTATGTTGACAGGAATTGTTGGTACTGTATAACAGTCTGTTTTAAGTCTATGCACTCAGCATTATATAGAAATTGGAGACATAATATAAACATAATACAAAAGATTTATGTACCTTTACAACGTTCTGAGAAATAGATCTTAACAATGTTTTGTAGTACAATAATGTTACACTCAACAGTCAAAATTTTAGGTCTTGATGTGTGAAAAATAACCAAAGCAGGTCAGATTTTTAAGATAAAGAAGGTGAGGGCATTCTGTGTGGGGTGTATGTAAAGTTTTGCATTCATTAATAGGTTTTGTAGAGGAGTTCGACAGACACCTAGAAAGCTCGACACACTTCTGGGAACATGTCATGGATGCCTGCAACTTGTGTTATAAACAAATACAGCTGCAATGGCAGGTGGGCAGGTGTGAAAGAGATAGGCACATAGATGTAGAACAGCAATCTCACGATGAGTCGAGCTCTGATAGCGAGTGGGGGGATTGGCAGGACCCAGGGGACGAAACCAAAGACGAAGGCGGAAAAGTAAAAAACGGGGAAAGAAATACTAGAGGACAAAAGTCAGCAGGCAATGGCAGCAGGCAGCCCCTACGGCCTGGAAGGACCCTGTTCTCCAAGGCCTCCCCTCAATGGGTGCAGGTCCAGATGCAGATGTGGGGAAGCGAAAGACAACCTGGCCGGGCAGCGCGATGGGCATGAAGGGAGGGAAATGGGGAGAAAAAGAGAGAGGGGAACAAGTACCATCCCCGCCGCTTTTTATCGCAGCCATTGATCGTGGCATGTGTGCATTGATCCAAGTCGACCATCTGCTAGAGTTAGATAAGCATGTGAGGGTCTGGGCATTGTACTGTCACTCAAAGAGAGAAAGAGAGAGGGAGAAAGTGAGAGACGGGGGGAAGAGAGACAGAGACGGCAAGAGATTAAGCGGAGAAATAGTGAGACAGTGCAAAAGACAGCGCGAGAGAATGTTAGAGACAGAGGAATAAAGAGATCGGGTAGAGTCAGCGAGAAAGGAGAGGAGCGATGATGATGATGGGAAGGGAGAGAGGGAGGGCGGGATGGGGGTTTGCTTCTGCTGCAGGGAATTATGGAGGCAGGATTAGCCTCTTCACTCCCAGGAAACTGAATTTTAAACGGCTGTCTCCTGGCTCTTTCTCTGTCTCTCTCACTCGCTCTCATGCTAACCCTACCCCCACTGAGCCTCTTTCTCTCGCTATCTCTCTTTCTCTCAACTGTACCTCATCAGATCAGTTAGAGTATAAATGTCCCAAGTGGTGGAGTCAGTAACAGCCAATAACAGCATATTTGCCCTGAAGGTCCACTGAGTCATCCAGACTCCCCCCTCCCCTAGAGTCTCCCAGAATCTCCCAGAGTCAAATCTCATCAACCGGTCTTTCTATGTTCTCTCATTGTTGAAAAAAGTTTAATTGGCATCATGTATGTGCTCTATTCTACCCCTCTCTTCCAACCTTTTCCAATCATTACTTACCACACCCTGGGTCAAAGTTTGGTTTAAAGACTTAATTTGGATTGTATCTGGGACAATGTCTTCAGATTATTTCAGTTGGACTAGGCATCATAGTTTATGGTTGTAACCATCAAAGACATTGTGGGTGCTAACCCAATACTTTACTTTTCCGATTCTTAAACTCTGAATACTCTCTTTGGATTTGTCCTCACTAAGATCTCTATTGCTGAAGAGCAACAGTGCAAATTGCTGCTACAGTAATACAGTCCCCTATTTGTAGGTCAAGGTAAAGACAAGATGTTGCAATATTTTTGGTAAGATGAGAGTTTCTTGGTTCCTGAGGAAGGCCCCATCTTTACCCTTGTTGTTGAGTCTGATTTGTAAGATGAATACTGAGGTTATGAGGGAGTCCCGCAGCACACCCTGTTGCCAAGGAGCCCGCAAAAGAGCAACAACAGCTTTCTGAGGGACACGAGGTATTCTGCCACCCACCCCTCTTTTAGCTTCCTTCGCCCTGTGTCCTTCCATCCGCACTCCATTCTCTCTGTTGTGGCAACTTTTTACTTCACTTCATTTTCCTCTTTAGAATGTGCACATTGGGGTCTGACTCCCAGTTAGGATTGTGCCATTGTTGAGGTGTGTGGGGGGGGGAGGTTCCATTGGGTATGGGGGGATTAGCGAGGCCGGTTGGATCATTTTACAGCCGCCAACCCCCCTCCCGACCAGACCCACGGACAATGGGGATTAAACTTCTCTTATTCTTCCCCCCAAATCGACAGGATGACAAAGACGGTATTCCTCTGGGCCTTTTAACACCGGGCTGCACAGCTGAAGTTACGGTCGGGGGTGGCTAGGGACTTCGAGAGGGGTGTGGGGGCGCCTTGGAGAAAATTAATCCTATGGAATTTTCTCCCTCACCTCTCCTTCTCCTGCTCCTTGCAAATGGAGCTTTGTGGCCCCTCTCTGCTATCTTGCCCCACCGATCACAATGAACGAACACACACATACACACGTAAGTTGGAGAAAGGGGCATGGGAAGGATAACGCTGATGCCTCGCTTGGTGTTTAACACCCTCTAAAAGAGAAACCAGCAGACGCCAGGCAGCAACACTTTGAGTAAAGACCGATAAAGATCTTTGTGAGCTGATGTGGCAGCACAGGCCGATGTGTCAATAAGCTTGTTTGGCAGTTGACAGTGATAGCCTTAATTAAGTTTCTTATACACCGGTCTCCCGCTGGACATCCACTTAGTCTAATCACCATATGTCATTCAGAGGCAGCCTACACGCGTAATAGCCTTTTGAGTGCCTCTCACATCACTTCCACACCATTGCAGCTTGTTCCCACTGTTTGTGAGCAGTGCTGTGGCTATCGTTCCATGTACTGCAGGTATACAGTGGGACATGCCTGCCTGATTATCTCTTAATCTATGAGGATAGTTTGATCCAACATCATGTGACCAATGAAAGGCCCAACCTACACCTCACTGAGTCGCACAGAATATGCATCCGACTTTATTCAAATCCTAGGCCACTGGAAACCAGCTTTTGGTTACTCTAAAGACAATTCACATGGCACAATGCCAAAATCGTCACCAAGACCAGTATAAATATCCATGCGGATTCCGCTGGTCTTATTAGCTGGTTGTCATAGTCATTCTGTTGACTAGCAGAACTGTGTTGACCATTAAGTTCTTTTTGGTGAAGCTGGTTCACCAGGGAAGGTCTTTTATTTCTTCTATTACTTTTATACTGGTTTGATTTATGGACTGGCATAGTCACGCTTATCACTAACTGCCCTTTGTGGTAAAGCTGGTCGACCAAGACAGTTTTACTGCACTCTTAAAAATAAAGGTGCTTAAAAGATTCACCACTTTGATGGCATAGAAGAATCATTCAGTCAAAGGTTCTTTAAAGAACCATCTCTTGCTTACCTTTATATAATCTGAAGAACCTTTTTTCACTACAAAGAAACAGAAAGGTTCGTCAGATGTTAAAGGTTCTTTATGGAACCATTTAGACAAAAAAGTGTTTCTATGGCATTGTGAAGCATCTTTAATTTAAAAGTGTGGCTACCTTAGATAGGAACAAAGGGTTGAAACAACCCAGTATTTGAGTTAATATAACCCAACATTTGGGTTCATATTAGCATTTGTTTATTTATAACCCAGCTATGGGTAGAAAACAACCATCATTTTTTAGAGTGTAGTCTTTTCATTAGCATAAATGTATCTGTGTCCAAAAACACTTGGATGTCCACAATCATATCTTGGATTCTTTATTGATCACGTTATAGCGGCATAAACACATTGACTGCTCGAATAAGTCTCAGAGAACACAATGCGTCCATCTCTAGTTGTTCAGTTTCGAGCCATTAACATGCACTGATGAACTGTAAATGCTGTTTTTGGTTGGGGATGGTGGACAACAAATGGCATCCCTTCAAACGGCTAAATGATTTGTCTCATAAAATTGCATCTTTTGCTTATTAGGGTGAGGATATGCAAAATGTTTGCACGTTATCTTGTTTTTTTCACCCTAGCCTCTCTCTCACCCCTCGTTTCCACTCCTATCTCTCAGTGCCTCTCTCTCTCTCTCCCTCATTCACGCATGCACGCTCGCTCTTCCTCCCTCTGCAGTAAATAAAAGATTAAACGAGTGTTCTAAAAACACACTGGTCACCAGAAGATAATTGTTTCAGCTTTGTTTACTGTGCGTGAGTGTTTTCTCTCTTTTTTCTCCCCTCCCCCTCCTTTTTTCTTTTCTCATTGTGCAGCGTAATTAAAATTCCTTTATTTTCAAAGAAGTTTGACAAGAAGAAGCTAAATTGCCTTTTTTGTGTTTATGTCGCCGTCATTAGCTCACTGTCATATTTAAGGGTGAAACGAGAAAGGAGAGAGAGGTGCTGAGAGGAAGAGCGAGAAAGACACTCCGAATGTCCTTGGGAAAGACGGGAAGATCCACTTCATAGTGTGCGTTTATTCCGTTCATGACGTCTTTTCACCAATCTCTCCTCTGGTTCAATATCATCTGTCCCCTCTCTCTCTCTCTCTCTCTCTCTCTCTCTCTCTCTCTCTCTCTTTCTTTAGAAAAGATCAACTCAAAGTCATTTTGTCTCAAGGGTTTGGACTTCTTCTGATGTGCTTAAAATGGAACTCTGTTCATTTGTGTCATTGTTGATGATCCTAATTGACACCATGCCGAATATTCAACTTGACAGACCTACACGCATGACGCAGGTCACGGATGTAACAATTCCCTAATGGGCTCAGTCTGCACAGATAATAAAGATGAATTTCCGGAACCTGGGAGAATAATAATCTCCTTCTCTTTCCGGTCTATCGTATTTTTTTCCAAACACTGCATTCAGATGACAGAGTGGGAGCTTGTTATTAAAAAGGTGACAATAAGATTTTGAGTTCAAAATTGCCACGTGCCTCTTTTGTAACCCATGCACGATCAAGGCCATCTGACACCAGCTAACTGTGAATTGCCACCAGACGCCAACACACTTGTGCTGTCATTGCAGAGTGTTCATATTCAAGGTTCAATGACAAGACCAGAAAGCACATTCAATATCAAATTTTGCAATTCAGTGGCAATAATACCAGCTGGTTTGCCTTAAGACTGAAGAATGAAGTACCTTAATGTCTTAATGAACGGGTGGAAACAGCACTTTGTTAAAAATAATAATGAATGTAAAATGTGCTCTCAGAGTGTGTTTGTGGTTTTTATACAACAGCATTGAACGCTTCAGGCAACTTAAAATTGATTATTTTTAACATACCTAAACACAGACCAGTGATCATCTAATGAATGATAAATTCCATTTATGACATCTCCCATGTTCATTATTCTAAAGCTAAAAAAATGATTAACAACTAAAGATCTACTTCGACATCCAATATGTATATACCTGGAGCCGCAAATACAAAATGTTCACTGGAAGATATTTGCGCACACACTCACACACACATTTCGATCAAGGCTTTTTCTGCTTTTGCTTAGTCAGGCACTCATAATAGAATGTCAGGTTAAGATTACTTCTAGCAGCCACACTTGACTCGGTCAAAAACAACTATTACAGAGATCCAATGTTTTTTTTACACGGCTCTTCACATTGATTAGGCAATGTGCTGCCAAGAGAAATGCACTGGATTCTAAATGACAGTCATTTGCATTAAATAAAGAGCGTGAGGCACTGGGGACATCGCCTGCTCGAACTCATCGTATTGGAACGGGAAATACAGCTCACAGTGGTGTGGGTTTCACTCGCTGTGTGTTATAGTCAACACTGTGATTCAAACATATTCCCTGCTGAAAACACTGGTCACCAGCATATGTCGTGTTTTGAATGCTGGGCCTCCAGGCATGCTGGCGTTCCCACCAGGCTTTTTAACTAACATAACCAGCGAGAGTTCTAAACCAAGGCCATGCTGGTCACAGGGTTGAATTTATGGGTCCACCAGCTGTAAACCACAACTTCAATGTCAATCAATTAAATTTTTGCAATGGGGTTCAAGAACTGTTTGGTTGTAAGCATTCTTTCTCTTTGTTCAACCAAACAAAGAAATGTATACAGGTTTGAAACAACTAGAGAGTGAGTAATTCATGACAGAATTTTCATTTTTGGGTGAACTATTCCTTTAACCACAGAAATAGTTGTATATTATAAACTCCTAACCAGCATAAACTAGCTAGGACTACCATAGGAATTCAAGCAGGTCTAAGATGGTCTTTTCAACAGGGTCCAAACATTTTGCATATCCTATTTTATATTATTTTCCCTTTTTATTAATTTGATTTATTCAAATTATTAATGTATTCCATTTATGAAGCATATTTTTTGTATTCAAAGCATTTGAACATATGTGTCAACACCTTTTCATTCTCTGGAGCTATTAAGCAAAGCTCATTTTGAAATGTCACAGTAATGTTTTTTATTTGTTGTTATCCAAACTTATTTTAATCTCTCATTTAATATTTATGTCAGTGCTTCTAACAAAAACAGAATTATAGATTGAGCTATAAACAGTGTACCCAATTAGAAATACATAGTATAATTCCACAAAAACACAAAATTGATATTAAGACTTATATAAAAGCCACTAGATGCTTGATATTATACATTAAATGAATAGACAAAGTAACTTCAGATTTGATAATGTGTCCATTCTTAGTCCAACTATAGATCACTTAAAATGGTCGAAACAGAAGAACAGAAAAACTAAAGGCTGCTGGGAAAGGAGGGGTGAGTGAGGTAAAAGAGGCCTCTATAAAAAAGGAAAAAAAATCTTTTTTATTTTGAAATGAAAGGCCAAAACGTTTTCCTTGCCTCCTCCTAAAGCGCTGTCAAACTCAATCAGCGCTGAGGACTACTGATGGCTGTTCATTGGCCAGACTCTAGTTGTGGACAATAGAGTTCGCTGAGAGCTACGGCGCGCACACACATACTGCACAGTCCTCGCAGCCAATCACGGCTCTCTTAGAACAAGCCTGTCAGAGAACAGTGAACAAAACCCCTAAGACACGTATTTACCGCATAAACAGAGCAGCATAAACATTCACCACTTTCACTGAAACCATTGTTGGACATAAAAGAGAAATGTATAAAAGAGAAAGCGATAGCCACATGGCTAAAACGTAGCTAAATAACAACATTACGGCCACCTGCTATATTGCTGCTTTGCATTCAGCGTGATGGAAAAACAACCCAAGCATTTTCAAAAATGTAGATGCAAAACATTCGGAATAACACACGTTATTCTGACTCGACTTGTGGTAAGAAGTGCCAGCAATGCCATGGTCTTGGGTTCAAGTCCCAGACAACGTGTAACTGATAAAATGTATTCCTTTAGTGCACTGTAAGTCGCTTTGAATAAAAGTGTGTGCCAAAGTGTGTTAATACACACACATCAGCACACATCCACATGATGCACACAGATGAAAATGGGCTTATAATAAGAGTGGGGTAAAATGGCCTTGAGCCTCGAGCCCTTTGCTCAGAACCCTAAAAAGGCCTTGAATAGACAAGCCTCAAATCACGTTGTCGAACAAATCTGGTATTAAGTAGAGGAAGAGAAGACTTTGCCCCAATTTACCGTCTCTGAAGTCTTTAGTTAAGCTAGTTACTCTGGAGCTTAGGTGGAGATGAGGGGGCTATGGTTGTGTGTGTGTGTGTGTGTGTGTGTGTAAATCCCTCTTCGTCTTTCGGGGACTGGGAGAAGGGGCCACTGGTCGCCAGACGGCCAGAGTCTGACACTCCTTCAACTTGAACCCCCCTCTTGCCAAGTCTGTGTTTACCCGCACCAAACAATAGGCCTGCTATTGGCAATTAAATGGCATTTGGAGATCCCTGGTGCAAGTTAATGGTATTACTGTTGTGATTCTTTCTCTGAATGGTGTGAGGGATTTCTTTCTGCACCAATAAAACACAGCTCACCGTCTTACCAGCATTACATAGCTTACCTAAGGCTTATGATTCACGGCTGTGTGATTACCGTTTGACTGTTTCTTTAAACGGCATAGTCACAGCCATGGCTGCCGGGCCAGTGTGCTGGATTGCCTCATATAGCCTCATTATCCGTTTCATTTGTCTCGCCATGTTGCCTGTTGGTCGCGAGCTGTCGTTAATCTGCAAATTGAAATACGAATCGAATCTAACGGGATCGTATGTGATGCTATTGGGGGGGGGAACTCTACGGACACTATACTGTACTTTTTTGTATTGTGTGCTATAGACGGTTCCATCGGACGCATGCGTTGGCCTGAAGTAAACTTCTGGTCTGTGTTTGGTTATAATATAACAAGTAATTTTATAATTCATTTATATTATTATTCGTTGACATTAATATTTTATTGTATATTAATTGTATTAAGTTAAATAAAAACTACACAACAGTTTTAGATTCTTTGCGGAGGTCTACGGGAAGTTAAGGTTGTGCCACATAATGTTTGTTTATATTGTCATCTTTTACATAATAAGAAAAGAAGAGTTACAGAGAAAAACATTGTCTGAAAATAACATGCATATATATATATATATATATATATAGGCTTACATTTTTATATATTATATTATATGTGAACCTGGATCACGAAACCAGTCTTATGGGTCAATTTTTTTTTATATTAAGATTTTTACATCATCTAAAAGCTGAATGAATAAGCTTTCTATTGATGTATGGTTTGTTGGTATAGGACAATATTTGGCAGAGATACAACTATTTAGAACTCTGGAATCTGAGGTTGCCAAAAAAATCTAAATATTGAGAAAATTGCCATTAAAGTTGACCAAATGAAGTCCTTAGCATAGCATATTACTCACAAAAATAAAGTTTTTATATATTTACGGTAGGAAATTTACAAAGTATATGGAACATCATCTTTACTTCATATCCTATTGATTTTTGGCATAAAAGAAAAATGTCTAATTTTGACCCATACGATGTATTTTTGGCTATTACTACAAATGTTCTCTTGCTACTTAAGACTGGTTTCGTGATCCAGGCTCACATATTATATTATATTATATTATGGGTCATCTTCCAAATGCGTTATTTATTTAACTGTCTACTTTTATTTGCTTAATATGGCTTCATTTTTTCTTTAGTAAGTCCTTGTTTACCCCAACAGCAGTGTGTTTCTCTACTGTCACAGTTTGATGGAGGTGATACTGTATGTGTATTTATCACAAACCCCTAAAAGCAACACTAAGTCTATGGACGATACACAGAAAAAGAGCAGTTATTTCGTCACTTTTTTATTTTTTCGTCTAAGGCTTTTTTAACAATGTGGACTATAGCTCCCACCCTCCAGTTTCACCCTCTCTGTCCCTCGTCACTTGTTTGCCCAGCGATCCTGTTTAGTGTGTCTTTTTCTCTCAGACAAGGGGCTTTGAGAGGAATATGAAAAGACAGATTTAAAGGTGAGAGGTGCTGGCTGGCGAAGAGGGAGGGAGAGGGGGGTTGTATAGCTCTCCCGCTACATTCAAAAACTTTGCTTTATATCAACTGGAAGGGGCGATGGGGGCAGAGGAAGGGGTCTGCCGATATAAAATCCTCCACAAGCAAAGGTCAAGTTTCTGAGCGAAGTGAAATTGAGCAGCGAGGAAAATTTTGAAGTATGTTCAATTGAGAAAGATTGTCTCGCATAATGTAAAAAATGTTAGTATAATTAGATATGTATTTACAATTTTTTGCACTTAAGGCCTGTTCACACAAAGAATGATATCGATAACTATGAAGATAAAGTTTTAAAAATCGAAATTTAAGAAAATTGTGCAAAAAAATTAAGGCTCAAAATTAATGGAAAAATTTTACCAATACTGTTTTCACCATACTGATACTGTAGGTTGTAGGTATGATGCCAGTATCTAGAATGACAATGTGAAGTCTTTTTTAAAGCTTTTTAAAGCATTTTTGGGTCCCACTTTATATTAGGTGTCTTTAACAAGTATGTACTTACACAGTACTCCATACAATGTACTTACTTTATACCTACATGTTCTTACATTGAAAGTGGCCAGTCTGTAGTTACAATATTGTACTTATGTTTGGTTGAACACTGGTAAGTACACACCAAATTACAATAGGTTAGATGTGTCCAGTTGTGTATAATAGGGAAAGGCCTTAGTTAGACATGCTCAGGGTTTACAAACATTCAATGTAAGAACATGTAGGTATAAAGTAAGTACATTGTATGGAGTACTGTGTAAGTACATAGTTGTTAAAGACACCTAATATAAAGTGGAACCGTTTTTGTTTTTAAAGCATAGTTTTCAATAGTTAGGTAAGTGAATTGTCACATCTATAATGGAATTGTCACATCTATACCCCCCATATTCAAAGGTCCATATTCCTCATAAATGGGCACATGAAAATTCAGATAAAAGAACTATTTCATGTTCTATAAAGAGATTCTCTATTTGTTTGATAAATCCACAATTCACAATTACAATGCTAACAATACAGAAGAACAATATAGTGGAGTTTACATTAGGAAAAGATGAAACATTACCAGCCAGTCAAAATTCATTCAAATTTAAAGAGCTTCCATATTTGAAATGTTTAATCTAAGCTTGTGCACTACATTTTAACATCTGTTGGTGTGGATGCTGATATAGCTATTCTTATAATTATCATTCTTAGTGTTAACTGGCCTTTATTCTGGTGTTTCACATTTATTTCTAAATTTAATAAATCTTTGCTTTAATTAGTAAACCAAACAATTCTGGCATCAATTAAGGGTTGTCCCCCAAACAAGGAATCTAAATTTAACTTGCTAAAAGACAGAAAATTGTGGGCTTACAAGCCTGTGTAAAATGCCAGAAGGGACATAACAATCAAAACTGTACACATGTCTAGTCAACAGAGCCAATTAAGTAATGACATAGCGGGGGAGTCACGATCAGAGCTGCCTGAGGAAAACCCATCACAGAAACACACATACACACAGAGGGCTGTCATAGCCTCGGGCTCTTTAACCTCTCAAACACTCAGTGTCAATACCAGCTTAGATGCATAAACCCTTTCTGTGTGGCATTAGGGGACATATTAACGTTAATAATATTACTTTTTAACAGGTGAATTGCATATTAAAAATCTTTTCCACAAAAAGTGTGAATGGGTATAAATTGATTTTTTTAGCATTGAACTGTTTAAAAAGAATTTTTGGGTGAAATGAGTGGGAGATCAAGACACACCATAGACTGGATTTCATTATGCATTGCTTTCATAACCACAATAGTGCCGGTACATTAATATGAATGTAAATAGATTAGTTGACAGCACATATAGGGCCTTTGTGTAAACTTTCTGACTGTCTTCTTGCATTTCAGATTTCTCGTTTAGATCAGCTACTGTCATAGAAAATTCCAACACATCCAGTTAAATTCTCCATTTGTGCAGTTGCAGTCCAATTCTTGAAAATGTATTTTTAATAAGAACTTATAGATCTTCTGATACTTGAAATATCAATATTTCGTGATTTTTATTTTTGACATAAATCAGTAGTCAGCCTTTATGTTTGTCACTGGGTTTTGCAAATATCAAAAAATCAACTTGAGTTTTTAGTCATTTAAAAAAGTCCAGTGTTTCCGGAAAAAACTAAATGTGTACATCCGAGGTTGCACAAGGACAGCAATGATTTACAGATGACTAGATGACTAGTCTAATGTTAAAACATTTGGTGACATTAAGGAAGCAAAGTATCATACTAAACAATTGATGTTACAAAAATCTGGTGGAAAATTCCCCCCAAACAATTCCTTTCTATGCATCAAAAACATAACCCTCACCTTCCCCACGATTCCGTTTTTTTTATGCTTCTCCTATCTACGCACGCCGCCTTCAGAGCTTTAACCCTGTCCATTACTTTTCCTCCTGATATAAAATAATGATCACGATTTACCATATCAATGAAAAACAGATGAAGAAACCTGACATAATCCAACCAACACCTCCTTAATAAGTATACTGTACAACCAAAAGATAACACAATGATCAAGCAACACCCCCCTCTCTGACTTACACCCAGAACCTAATCCCTGACCCAAACCCATATCTCGGACTATATGGGAAAAGAATATTCCCAGTCTTGCTTGATCCTCTCTCCCATCCCTTTCCCCTGGGACTCATCTCCCGCAGAGCTGCAATTTAGAGCATTGCAGCACTAGCTATGATCTTAATTAGCTACACCTCCATCCGATTTCTCTCTCGCATGCACTCCTTGCTTCCTCTCTCTCTCTGTCTCCCTCTAATTAAGCTCGGATCCTTGGCCGAGGGCCTCCGTGCGGGCGAAGAGACGAGGAGAATCTGTTGGCCAGGGATTACAACCTTAAGCTAGGGCCACATCACAAGCAATCATCTCCCCCACCACCGTCACCCCTTCAATGTCTCCAAGTACCACTGCAGCATCAGGCTATGTTGTCCATTAATTTGCTTTGTATATTAAGCAGCCCCTTAACTTGAGTCAAAGAGGATTTCCCACTCTCAGGCAGACATCGTAATGAGACATGTTAGAAGAGGTGATTGGTTTTAGTGTCCGACACAAGCGAAGAGCCCTGTGTTTAGCGTGCCCTTGCGCTCCCACTTGTGTCCTCGGGCTAACAGATGTTTTTGGATCTGTTTCAACTCAAGAGGCAGTTGAATATATAGCGGGCAATGGCATTCCAGCAAGAGAAGATGGTTGTGGAGTGCAGTTATATGATACATTTTAAAACATATAGTTGCAAGTTTAGTAACCGTAGCATTACAGTCGTGACAAAAGAAACATTTTCGTAACAGATATGATGTGAAACGTGTCATAATATCAGCTGATGGGTATTTTGCTGCATCGCTACAATGATATTTTATGCAATGGACTGTATTTTCCAGCAACAGAATATTGTTCACATAAAGTTTATTGAATTGTTAGTCAGAGCTTTAACTGTACAATATAATGCAGTTTCTTATACCGTGTTGTTTCATTATGAATACAACCAATGCAATTAATACTGGACAAGGACAAATAAAAAAAACATATCTAATTAATACAAAAAATAAACCCTGCACTGGGTTAAAAAGGGATGAACCCAAGCGCTGGGTTAATTTAATTCTGAAAATGTTTCTATTTGACCCAACAATGAATAAAGACACCCCAGCATTTTGGGCTGAAGCCTGTAAATAAACCAGCATTTTACCCATGATCATCCAAATAACAAAATGCTCACCAAAAGTTCACCAACAGTCTTGTTCTGCATATGATGCATACAATGAAAACATTGCCGAATAATAAGAAGAAAGAAAGCTAAATAATGTCCTAAAAATAAGCCACAGCACAGTTTATAGCCAGTGTGAAAAACTGTATGTATGACTAGTATTTACACCATTCACCTTCCTTTGGCAGGTGCAGCCAAAAGTTAATTGTTGACTACAAAACTGCCAGAGAACTTTTGTTATGAGGGTTGTTCTCTCTCGATTCCCCTTTCTTCCATACTCCCTCACTCTCTTTCTGTCCCTCTCATGATGAAAGTGCACTAGCCGCTTACCCAGAGGCAGGCCAGTGATTAGTGGGGCGGAAGGCCAACACAGCCCCTTTCATTTGGTCCCGGGTGGGGTGGGGGGTACCGGCGCGGGGAGGGCCACGGCGGTGTATCTGTGGCTGACAATGGCGATTACCTTCCCCTTTATCTGGCCAAAAGAAGGGGCTTTGAGAGAGCAATCTGAGGAGTGGAGGAAATGGCACGACACGGGATTAGCCACACAACAGGATGGTAAATTAAATGTTGGAGATGAAAGAATGAGCTCTGACATGCATCAATAGAGAGCATTGGCTGCATTCTAATAATGCAGAGGAGAGAAATACCTGCAGAGATTAGGAAAGGGGGGAAAGGAGAGGACCAGAGAAAAGCGACACACGGAGGGGATATGAAATCAAATGAATGGCCGACCGTAGCCGTGAGGTTAACCGTGTGTACATGTGTGTGTGAATGCGATCAAAGAACTAAACTCACACGTACAGTGCAGCTCTGGGACATTTAAATGAAGTGGAGTCTCACAGTTTTATTGAGAATTCTGAGTGGACAGTTATCGTGCTGTCATTTCAGACAGAGAGTGCGCAGCCGACACCAGGGCTCAAAAAAGCACTACATCAATCCCACAAAGAACCCTTTACTACTTGTCTTTATTCCTGTTATGTCCAGGGTAAAGTGGACAAGCAGATAAGGCTCGGTTCAGAGCCTGTCTTCTTGAGGATGGACAATTGAGAACACACGGGAAGTACTAGTACCATGCGAGTGTGCCTGACTATAAAGTATATAGACCACTTTTGGCACTTATGGTTTCAGTTTTTATTTATTTATAATTAGTATTTTTTAGCTTACATACAGAATTAAATCTTAAAGATATTTTTTACATTTTAAATAATTTATAAATATTCTGTTGGTTGTGTTTTTTCCAAACTTTGTTCAAAAGTTTTGTTTGTGTAACTAAAACAGGAAATTCTTTCTGGACCAGCATTGATCCAGCACTGCTTACGTCATCCAAAGAGGTCTATCATGAAAAACATTCAGATTATTCGAACTAATTTACATTGATGAATGCAGAATACATTAAACCGGCTTAGTCTCCTGAGAACACAACATAAAACAAACATAAAAGGGCAACAATGAAAGGAAACCAATTTGTTGAGGAGAATTTAGGAGAAATTAGACAGCAAAACTATGCAAATGTAGAAAAAAATATGTTTTTATATAAAAAATATATTTGTATTAAAACCGAGTTTCCCAGAACAAAACGTTTTCTGAACAAAGTTCTTGGTAAAACTATTAAATGCACAGGTCATTCTACAAAACGGATGTATATTTGTGTCATATAGGCCAACATTTGTGTAAAAAACAATATTACAGTTGCAAAATAGTTTTAAAAATAAATAACTAATGCAAACTTTAAAAAGAAAAGAAAAATCAACTATAAAAACTAAAAAGAAAATCATTATTGAAGACTTGTCCCATGCTTTTATTTCCTATTTCTTTTTTTCTCCTGTTAATTACCTGTTATTTTCACAAATTAGTATACAATGCTTATAATGTCAAATATTATCATAACTATTATCATAAAGTTAATCTAGCATGAGAAACATTCTACAGATCATATTTGTATTTTTACCACCGTGCCCAGTTGCTGACAGTTGTCACGTTACTTCAGATACAAAATGCATACCTTTTTGTCAAACAATACATTTTTACATACACCCACAACCCCTGGTGGCACATCGTCTCCTGGGAGCTTCATAAACCCCTATTCGCCCAGCATCTATTTTACAAACAAGTAGAAAAGCACATGAAACCTTAAAATCCAGGGTTTGATGCAGCTGCCTGGTGGAAAAGCATCTTCCAAACAAGCAGCACAAACATAAATACTCTCATTAGCTTCTACCATCGTGACTGACAGGTATTAGTCATGAAGAAATAGGCCTGAAGAGTTATAAGGTAAAAGACGACAGTATTCATGGCTGAGACAGAGAGAGAGAGAGATATGATAGACAGGCTAAAGAATGAACAGGCACAGAGAGATGATTCTATCAAAGTGATACTTTATCAGTATTATTAACCCAGCCAGTCTGTAAGATGAAGAGGGTTTGGGCTTAAGCCCTGTAACAATAGTACAGAACAAAGGCACTCTTATGGGGCCTATCAGAGCCAAATATCAAATCAGCTCTCTCAGAATGATCCTGCCCAGCAGAACCGGAGGTTTGGTGAACCTGTGGCCCCCGTTTCATGCACCTCCATGCAGCACACGGTGATAAGGAAGCACTTACAAACACACTCGCGCACACATATACACGCTGATAAGGGAACGTTTCTTTCTCTCCCTCAAATGGTGACACGTCCCGTTCGTATTGCCATTGCTTGTGTCTGTCGCTCAGCACAATGCAGCGATTTTTAAAGGAATTCCACAAAGCTGATATGAAATACTGGAAATGAGATGTCAGAAAAATTGTATGAGATTAAACACAGCTGTCTGAATGAGAGGTGTAAGGTTGAACGCATTGGAAAATTCCCTATATGTGCGGTAATGGCAGAAATGGCATTTTTAAATAGATTCAGTTTTAAAAACGGTTGTAAATTTGATTTGTAAACACATAATTGCAGTAGATGTTCGAAAATGATCCTTTGTCACATTCATAACGCATGTTTATTTTCCTTTTTTAAAATAGAAAACTCGTGCATAAACTGATATTTTTCTGTTGTTTAGGGGTTTAGTAATGATTAATGAATCAGTATATTGGTAACAAATACATTCTCTGAGCGTTTATATGTCACATCCATAACGCTGGAATCACCCTATAGGTTTCTGTTTATTTGTAAAGCTGTGGTAATATACAAATGACATAATTTTTCCTATAATAAAACTATGGTTAATTATCCTAATGTGTTATATTTATATATGTATATATATATATATATATATATATATATATATGTTTGATAAAAACAAAAAGCCAAGACGATTCGTTGAAGTGAATTTTCCACGGTTAAGGGTGTGCGTGTCTCTTTTCATGCCATGGTACCATGGTAAAAATTCTGTGATGCATGATGTCATATCGCCTTATTTTGAGTTCTCTAAACAACTGTCACACAAAGTAAAGTAATGATAATAAAAATATTATCATTCGAATGTGGTGGATCGTCTGTAACATTAAATTCAACGTAATCCACTCCATCTGTGAAACAATTTGAAACGAATGACTATATTTAGCTGTAGTCAGTGTTCTAAACTCTTTTCAGTAAACATGAATGCGTACATAATTACATAATCACATCTGTAAATGCATCACAGTTCTGACATACGGTGAAATCACTGTAGCACACAACCTCCAATGTTTCGGTTTTTTACCTGGACTACAATGTCGATGTGAACACATTATGATTCCCACAATAATTCAAATTAGAAGAGAGGACATAAAACTAATTAGTCACTTTTTTCTATAAAAGTGTCACATATTTAATTAAAAGTGCCCAATTTTTCCTGCACGATTAAACCAAGTGGAAGCGTGTTTGTCGGTCAACATACCCGCCAACATGCAGCTGCTCAAAATATTTCCTGATCCTGCGGTGGCACGAAAACTCACCTCATCCAACCAGACACCGTCACCTCTCCCGAGAGCCACGCCACACATGGTCACCTTTGAACTCTCAGAGACAAAACCTCACTCTCCCTCTCCTCGCCATATGGCTGAGGACTCCGAGTAAAACGTCCTTGTGCCGGATGGCACTTGGCAAAGAGCGAAAGGCACCAGCAATTTCATTATCCCACAATGACAGGCTAATTATTGTGTTTGTTTGCCACAAATCACTGTACAACAGACAGCATGTCTGTGTCCCGCTTTCAGCATCTTAATTACTTCTTCTCGTTCGTTCCCTCCTTCGCACCGTCGCCTTGCTTCTGCTGTTTGTTTGCATATAAAAGGCGGTTGCTAATTGTCTGGTCTATAAATATTCGGTGTGCAATTAGCAGGCTGGCCTGCCTTTGCTGAGTGTTATCACCCCAGCGTTTGGAGCGCTGAGAGAGCCACGCTCTCAATTCCCCGTATCTAATGGCAGTTTGATAGCGGGAAAGAGGCCTTTTGTTTTGCGGAACGAACAACAGCCTGATGTTGCCCTTTGCTGGAGTCTTCTACTTCTGTGCTGTTTACTTTCAGAAATGCATGTAGAGATGCATTCAGGGGGAAATTGTGTTCGACTGAGTCAGGCTTGTTGAACACAGGTAGCTGAGCTTCAAGGTTAAGGGTGCACAAGGCTTGTTTAGCAAATAGTCCTCAAAGACTTGAGTTCAGTCTTTAAACGTGTATGTATTTGCATGTATGTATTTATATAGCTTTGTGTGCTATGTCTAAAAGAGACAAACCCAACTGTTGGGTTAATTGCATTTTGGGTTGAAACATAGGTTAAGCATAGCTTGAACATAGGTTCATTTACAGCCAAAACAGGTTGGGTTTGGATTGCAAATAACCAAGCATTTTTTAGAGTGTTACACAATGCCATAGAAGAACCATTTTTGGCTGTTAGCTAGTATCCGTAGAACTTTTGTCTTGAGGGTCTATGTAGTGCAGAAACGTTCTTTAGTGTATGAAAAGTAAAAAACAAATTGTTCTTTTGAAAAACTTTGACTGAATGGTACCTTTGGGAACCAAAAATGGTTCTTTTGTGGCATTGCTGTGAAAAGAGTGTAAAACAACTTTGTATATAGACATTGCACTAATGCCCAGTCACATGCAATCCTACAGTATAAACAGGTTATAAGTTCAGGTTTGAAAGCAGAAATGGGAAGCTTACATTAAGTTTGTAATAAAAAACACATTTTCTTATTTGTTCTTTTTAAGGAGACTCTGCTTTACCCAAGATTTCTTTTTGAGAAAAGATAACATTGTTTTCTCTGGTATAATTATTGTGCCATATAAACCCCAAAACACGATTTAATATGTTTTCACATTAAACATATATTTTAGTTGAACTTACAACCTATAAACACATTGGAACACAACACAATGTCAACACAATTTTTTATGAAATGAAAGCTCAACCTCTATCTGAAAACCCACCTCTATACTCTCATTTTGATTTACAGTAGCATTTTATTTAGTCTTAATAATCCAAAATGCGTGATCGTAAAGGAGCAACAAATCAAGCAGGAGACAAAAACACAGTTGGAATGTAACAGAAAAGGGCAATTTAGTGAGAGAGAGAAAGAGAGACTCTTCACGGATGAGCGCAGCTCAGCTTGACCTACTGAAGTGAAGACATGAAGTCTTTCATCTGCTTTCATCTAACCTAAGCATGACTCTACACAGTGCAAATGAACCTGTCTACACACACACACACACACACACACACACACACACACACACACACACTCACTTATTCACACACTGTTCTGTGAGCAATGAAGTGCAAAGAAATTACACAGCCTGGGAAAGTCTGGTCCATCTTCACTCTGCCAAAGTCTCATCTTTACCAAAGACAAATAATTTTTCGATATATACATATTAAAATAGAAGAGAAATGATATCACAGAATGAAAAAGTGATAACAGGCTGTGGTGGATTAGGTAATACCTGTGCTTGTGCCATATAAGAGGTGTTGGCTTGTATAGACCCCTTTTAAAGTCCAGGATCAAAATGTAGAATTGCAGTGCATCCACTAAAAAAGATTAGACAGAAGGACAGAGAATGAGGAGATACAACAAAGAGGTATTTTATGTGGTTCCTGGTTGCAAGGACTTATTAGAGCCGGACAGCTTAAGAGAAGGACTTTTGTGTATGGGGGAGTTTGTTAAGTAGACTGGTTATGATCCTGTAGTCTGGGAGAAAGATGGAGAAAAGGCTAGTTGTTTGTGAGGGGGGCTTCGAAAGTCACATGAAAGGTGCGGTAAGGTTGTCTGTTCACTAATAAGATTAATAAGTAGCTTAGTTTATGAGTGGTGGTATATATGGCCACTTGGGCTCAATATTACAGGCTGGTGGAAAGATTAGCCTCAGTCGTCAGTAACCAAAACATGATTACCCTCCAGAACAGAGGTCTGCCAGCCTCACAGGGTCCTGCCACACACAAGCCACTCAGATTAAAGAAACAGGGTGCATGCACTAATCATCAGTGACACTGCTCAGATACCCATGTTGTCAGCGCTGAATGGTAATAGATTTGGGAGAACATCTCTGTATCCAAAGTAAAACTCAGCACCAAGCTTTGGCAGAATTAAAAACAGTTTAATAATAATACAATATTAAAGATGATAAAATAAAATGATTGTGTTATAACATTGTGTAATAACTATGTATTTTATGTGTAATAATGTGTAATTACAATGCTATTACTACAAAATGTCAATTTCAAGTTAACATTTTAAATACCAATGCATGGAACACTGATTAATAATTCTACTATTAATAATTAGTGTTGTAGTTCTCAAGGTCGGTCTCGGTCTCGAGACCAGTCTCAAGATCATTTTTTAATGTCTTGGTCGACAGACTTAGTGGTCTCAGGATTTTATTTCAAGACCACAACTGTGGGAATTACACTAAATTGCTGGTGTACTGTCTGATTTATGTGTAAACGGCATTATTGTGATTGGATGTAATACTACTGGCTTTAAAAGCAATTGTTGACTTATTTCTTATTGAATTTTTTTTACTGCTGTGACGGGAAGATCTCGGTCTGGGCCTGCCTTGGTTTTGTCTTGGTTTCTTACACTCAAAGTCTTGGTCTCGGTTTAGATGGTCTTGACAACAACAACAACAACAACACTACTACAAATAATAATAACAATTATAATTATTTATAACATTATAAATAACAATTATTATTATTATTTTGCAGCAATGTTTCCAATGTCTTCCAATAAAGACGATCACACTATTAAGCCACACGAATACTATTGAATTACATTTTTATCTGTTTCATGTTTATCTGTTTAATTTGAATAAAAAATAGCACATGCTCATAAAGCATAAAACATCTCACAAAATACATTTGTTATATATTAGTTTGCAGTTTATGCTTACCCTGCCTTTAAATTTGAGAGTAACTGTTCGGCTAAATATCACTTTTGTCATCATGTTTTTGTCTTCAGCTTATGAGAACAACCTGATTTCAACAGAAAATTCCTTTTTAACCAATGAACGCAACTCAAGTTTTAAGATCTCTGAATCTCTCAATAGCGCACATTCACGCTACTCTATCCATATGTCTGTTTCCCAAACTGATGATGACAACATCACAGAATATGTCTTCTATCATTGAGAAAGAAGCTTCCTTTAACCAAGGGCTGTCAGAATCTCCTGTTCACGTCTAAACAGGGATTCTATTATTAACATAGACCCGTTGTTCATCGCCTGATGTTTACAAATTGCTCAGCTGTCTCCACCTTACCAGAAGGCAAAGAGCCCTGTTTACCCTTGAAAGCCAGTTACTTTTACATTTCCTGTTGGCGTGCCGCTGCTGCGGGTCCATTATCCAACTTGACTATGCAGACGCATGGACCAGTAATGAGATGTGCAGAGTCAACATGTCCTACCGACCAAACACGGCTGGCTGGTTCAACCTGACACTCGTTCTTTCGACACCCCATACATACCCATACATGCCTCTTTAATGGAGCTGGTTCTAGATATACTGGGTTGCATTGATATTTTTGTCTTACTCTCACATTCTAGATTTGCTTCTGATTAGCATTCTTAACTGCATCTTCTACGCCAAAAACAAATAATGTTCTGTATAAAGAGGCGATGGATTTTGGTTCTACTGTAAATAGTGAATATCATCTCTCCGTTAATGCTCTCACTGTCTCTCCTGACAGTTTGCCCGTCTGCCCGCCCGTGCCCGCCTGGTAATTAAACATCCATGCCATCAGGCAGGCAGCTGGCAGCCCTCCCTTGAGAATGCCAATTAAGTTTGTAAAATATTTAGGCTACAAAACTGTACAAGGGGAGAAATTATAGTGTGCAATCATTCACACAATTCTGTGGAGACCCCCAGACTGACCTCCCCTGTGGCCCCCCATCTGTGTGATACACAGGGAAATATCACCTATACACACTGCACACTCCCCTGAGAGAGAGACTTACAATCAGAGTACATTAACATTAGATCAAAGTAATAATTATGTAATGGCAAAGCTTTATATACACAAATATCTCAAGTCAGAGAGTTCTGCATTATTCATTATTTTTGCTGGGTTGCATCTAGTCTCATTTGGTTACATTGTAAACAGGACACAGATAATATAAAAATATCAGTGTTTGTTTCAATAGCATTCGTTGAGGAATTAACTTGATTTTGTTTAGAAATGCATTATTCTGCCTTCATGTTGCCTGACACTGCATTCTGTAAGCATATATTAGAGATGTATTCACAGGTCTCTGCATTGTCAGTCATTTGTTTTTAAGAAATATGAAATATAACAGAAAATAAATAACATCATTTTCCAAGGTTGTAAATAGATAGAAATTGCTTTAAAATTAATCATTTATGATCTGAATCAGAAAGAGCTTTATTGCCAAGTGAATTTGTTCTGGTGACAGGAGCTTCCAATGCAGATGTACAGACATAAGATAAGAAAGATGGAAATAATGACAAAAAAAGAAATATATCGCAATAATAATATAAAGAAAAACATCTTTAAATAATGTGATATAGAATTTACATGAGATATTTAATGATCATCATTGAGCTAAATTTACCTGAGTTCACTTCATTCATTTGACTATGATTAGTCATTTGTAAGTGTATGAAATGGTGTGAATTGGCAATATTTACATTATGCCATGTTTGTTTTTGAAATGTGTACATTTCGGGTCTTTTTTTAGGAAAACAATAAGGTTCTATCTACAAAATCAAATTATACATTGGTTCTAAAAGGTTCTATCTGCGAGCCAATCGGCACTTTGAATGCACACAAGAGGGCCAATCAGGCTCAGCTTTCTTTGTCATGTGGCCGGGCTCCTCAGTGACAGTGAGAAATATCTGAGGAAACAGTTAACAATGTTTAAAAGAAACCTCAAGGTTGACTGTTTTATTGATACTCCTGTCAAGGAGAGCAGCTCAAACTAGTTTTTTATTTTTATATTTATAGACACAACACTAGCCAGTAGTGCTAGCTTCCTAATTCCTGTGTTTATATACACTTTCATAATGCGATTAATGTCTTAAATCTCACAATATTATTGTATCATTTTTACAATGTTATTTCAGCCATACTCATCTCTAGGAAGTAATTTTACTTGTTACAACTTCTGTGTATAAAACATTTAGATACAACAATTAGCACAGCCATTTATGCTTAAATTGAACAAGAAAAGCATCCTAAAATATGAAATAAGTGTCATAAAATTGTAAATGTAACTTTTTTACACATTATTACAACATATATATATATGTGACCCTGGATCACAAAACCAGTCTTAAGTAGCACGAGAAAATTTGTAGTAATAGCCAAAAATACATCGTATGGGTCAAAATTAGCCATTTTTCTTTAATGCCAAAAATCATTAGGATATGAAGTAAAGACCATGAAGATACTTTGTTAATGTCCTACCGTAAATATATCAAAACTTTATTTTTGTGGTAATATGCTTTGCTAAGGACTTCATTTGGTCAACTTTAAAGGCGATTTTCTCAATATTTCGATTTTTTTGTGCCCTCAGATTCCAGAGTTTTAGACAGTTTTATCTCGGCCAAATATTGTCCTATCCCAACAAACCATATATCGATAGAAAGCTTATTCATTCAGCTTTTAGATGATGTAAAAAATCTCAATTTCAAAAAATTGACCCATAAGGTTTTGTGATCCAGGGTCACATATATATGTGTGTGCGTGTAAATAAATAGAACCTTACATATATATATTTAGTTGTTGTTTAAAGTAGCTGTAGTACATTATAATAAACTATAATTCAAATATTAAAACAGCAAATCAGGAGCACCCTGGATCATTGTAATAACATTTTCAAAAATGCAATTTCATTATTGCATATTAGGGCACTATCTGATGACCTCTTCAGCCCAGTATCAGGACATTTAAGAGATGAACATAATATTCGTTCTTACGCTCTTGAGAGCGATCTCTTGAGCCAGTGTAATTAGACCATGTAAAGTACAGACACATGGAGAAAGGTCACCTAATTTAATGTACCTTGTATAAACCCACAGAAATGAAGAATTCAGATCGGACTTAAAAAAGATGTGTTTGACATACAAATATACTTGCATTAGCAATAAATTGTCAATCTGTTGTTATTTGGATGTAACTTCATCTCTACATTATTTATTTAATATGTTTACTCTTTATAAATGTTGGTCTACTCTGAGAAAGACTTTGATGACTGTGTTAAGATGTACGGCATGTTAATAAATGCTTGTTTTACTTGAATTACTTAAATTTGAATGTATAAGTGTACAATTTTGCATAACCTTATCTTTGTTTTTACAAAACTATCTGCTCTGACAGACTTTCATATCATCTAATGTCATTCTACTAATGCAAATGTGCAGCTGCACACAAACACATATACAGAATGCGTATGTGTGTATGTATATGTAATGATGAGTTCTATGAATATCCCCCAACTGCATCTTGACTGAGAATCACACAGACTAATGAGATCCTCTATGTACAATGAAGAACCTTAATATATATGTAAATTAGCAGAGGAACAGACTGTCATTGCTATAGTATTCTCCATCTCTTTCATACGTCTATCTTTTGCATTGGTAAAGTCATAACATTTACCCTTTCTTGGGTAAATAAATTCAACTTACTGTATAAAGGCTTTGGCAAACCAAATATATAATAACCGAAATATTCGCTTTTTCCTACATTCTGTTGCACGTGTGGCTTCGTAACATTCTGAAAGAATTGTTTTGTTTAAGCTATGAATTGAGAAAGGCCACTTAGTCACATAATATAAGAAAGTTTCAACTATTAATGATTAAAAGAAGTGTGTGATTTTGCATGCCACTGCATGACCTTACAAGATGACCTGGATTCAGTCGCAATCTCTCTAATCCATCTATGTGACCGTTCTGAGTACACCCATGCCGCTGCTCCCAGATCAGATGCTCGCAGGGCTAGGTACCAGTGGGCAGGGGCCAGCTGTGAGGCGGGGGTTTGCGTCCAAGGGCCGCAGGTCGGTTGTTCAAAGCAAACTTTGTGCATTGTTGGGTGGCGGAGGATTAGATCTCTCCAGCCCAGCAGAATTTGCCTTCTAATTAAAAGGGATAAAGAGGTAGGAAAATAGAGAGGCACTGTTGGGTGGAAAAGAAAGAGAAGGGGGTGAAAGGTTGGTTGGAAATACACTGATTGTAAGAGTATTTACCAGCTCAGCAGTATATGGTACAGGGTGGATTCAATGTCTTGTAGCCAGTATTAGGCCACCATCATTGTACTGGCTTACCCTCTTGTGCTAAAAAGAGCAGCGGGGTCGATATAGTTTCAGGCAATCTATACACAAACACACTTAAACAACAACAATTCAGGTAAAATGAACATGCAGTGATTGACCCAATGTTGATATGTGGGAGTTGTCTTGAAAATTTGGTCACAGTAGATGTGTTCAATGTAGTGAACATTTCATCCAATGAAGTTTTTACTAAGATGGATAGATCTTCAATAAGCATTCGAGTAAAGATGGTGATCTGAACCAACATGGCTGATAACTTTTGACCATTTTACCCATAAATCTATGATATGATTGTTTTGTTTGTTTGACAACACAACATATGCACTTGAGACCTCTGGAATATACATTCTGGTAAACTAGTCCCTCTCTTTTATAATGTTCCATCAGATTGTTTTATTCTTTTAACCATTCTCTAAATCTGATTTCATGCATCACATGGTTAATATGTTTAAACATGCTGCTTCCTCCTTAAGATGGATTTGGTGCTGCTTAAAAGTTGTGCAATTTTAAAGAACTTGGCTAGAAGCTCCCCCTTCACTAGAAACAATAAAACCTTAATATCATAGACATTCTTGAGCTGTTTTTGCGAGCGCTATGTACTGTTGCAGAATTGAACTTAATATTAGATTACAAGTGAATACATAGGTTACAAATGCAACAATCATTTCATAATAAATAACAATAGTAACCGACACTTCACTACACACTACACTTCTGTATCAGTCTTTCTAGGAACATAGTTGTAGGCCTCTGCCCAAGGGGGACCCCGGGCCCTCGGGGTGTTTTTGTTTAAGTCTCCCCCTCTCCTCCTCCCTCTTCTCATCCAGTCCTTCCCCTCTCATCAACCCACTGCTGTTTTGGAAGCCCATTTTCAGGCATGGGGTCTGCCTCCCCCCGGGGGTCCCACAAACAAATGCTCTATGTTCTAAGCTCCCACAGCAGCCCCGATTCTCCCCACAGACCCAGGAGGTTAACGACGTGCCAGTGGAAAACATGACCACCCTGCCCCTCATTCTCCATCTACCTACCTCCCAATCTTTAGCATGCATTTGTCCCTGTCAGTACCTGTCAGACCTCTCTCGTATGTTTAGTTTTTAATAGCTGCTTTGTTTCTAAGTAGCTTAAAACTGTCAACCCAAATCCTCAGTAATTTCATACAATACAGTTCAATACTTGTTGGGTATAACTATAATAAAGAACAACCAAACCAGCACTGTTTCGGTTGTAAACTGAAAGGACGTCTAGCAACAAAAGCACAATTTGACACACCATTGAAGTGCTGATATATATATCTAATTACTGGAGATAAATAATAAAACGCCGGCACACTAATGATTAAAGTGTGTAGCCGTTTTGCGCTCATATTGACAATTAACCTTTCTCGTTTGGTGATTTGTACCACAAGCAAATCCTGTTATCAGCAAATATAGCACATGCCGCACACACACACTCAAGTCTAACTCCAAACACTGGTGTAAGTGGTGTTTATGGTCTGTAACGAGAACAACAAAATAAACATTGGGTACATCGCACCAGTACACACAGCCAAGCTAGTGGTGCAGAACGAGTGAGAAAAGCTAATAGAGAGAAAGAGAAACAGAAAGAGTGAGAGATACTACACAGCAACTGGCCATGACTTGTTTTAGAATACAAATAAAATGATTTCTAATGTTCCCAGTATAAATGAATAAATACTATTTGACTGAATTACTGAATAATACACAGTAGAACTTGTATAATGTCTCTTAAGATAGAAGGCAATTTTTGTCATGCTAAACAACAGTATTACTGGTCTATTGAATGTGAGTAGCAACCAATAATTAAATAAAATTGTTATGTTTAAAAGAACGTGTTTATAACCCTATCAAATAATTCAAGTATGATGCAGTTGTTAGTACTTTGACACAAAGTGAGTAACAATGACAGAATTTTCATCACTTTAAAAAACATTTATTTGGTATCTTTTTATAGTCTTAAGAACCTTTTCCAATGGTTCCTCTATATGGCATCCTTTAGCACCCTTATTTTTAATAGCGTTCCGCAGAAACAATAGAAACAGTACGGCCTGGATAACATGTAAAGCTTTTGACAGCAGTAACTTTTCTAGATTGTAATCTAATACACAATAGTCAGTCCTCGTGTGACCCATGTGCTTCCACTGGGACTGAACCAGTTACCCACAATGCCTACATCACACCCAAATTCCCAGTCTTTGGCAAGGTTCCCACTCACATTGTGCCGAATCATGTGGGCCTGCTGCTGTTGCCATGGGGACATGGTAACCTTGTCTCAGACCTGGGGGTGGCAGAGATTGAGGTTGTCATCCCTGACAGTATGCAGAGCGGATAAACATGACAAGATGACGCATCATATGATATCTGAGCAAATTAAACAATGGAGGAATGCACAGAACAAGGATTGGCGGAGGAGTTCAGAAAGAGGGCGTGCACTTGGCAGGTCAAAATCAGAAACGCAACAAAGAGACAATGGCACCGACAAGGGGATGCACAGATAGAAACTCTTGAGTTGTAAACAATTAGCATTGTGACTTGACTTAGACGTTAAATCCTGGCTTATGCTTCGGTTTGCTGCTACAGCATGGCACAGTGTGGATGACATACATTTTATAATCTAAAGGGTCTGTGTGGAACCTTACTTTTGAAATCACACACACGTGTGTGTCATCTGCACTTGAGATCAATTACACTACTAACTATCACACATTGTGCACACGAAATGCATAAGTACTTGTTTATGTCCAGTGGAGAATACTTGTAAGGGTTGGAACACTTGACCATGTACGAGACAAAACTACAGGTGGAAAAACAAAGCCAATCTTAACTCTAACTATCAATGTCAATACCAAAAAATTTGTGAGAATATCATGAAACGGTCAATATGGCAGATTGACACAATCTTTGGCTATTGAAGTCTTTATTCTTTCTTTTCTCTAATAATTGGACATTTTGTAGAAATTGTATGAACAATAACACAATATTGGTAATGAAGGGTTTTTTTATATCACGGGGTTATTGCCAATTCCAGTATACTGTGACACCCCTACCTCAGACTTGCCTTGGACTGAACGTCAGAGACTCATGAACATGTCTGGCAAGAGATAAAGGTTATGATCAGTTGCTAGTAACAATTTCCAACGGGTCATCTACGGGTACAATTAAACTGCATAGAATTCTGACCTAACAAAGGTCCTGCCAAATCCGGCACATTAAACAGACCAGGCGCAATGTGCTGAGCGTATGAAGTAATCAGTCCCTTACATTGCAGAGGTTGCTCTGATGGGGCGGATCAATTTGGGCCTCAGCCATACAGTTGGGTGGGGGTTGCAGGGAGGGTTTGTTGGCAAGGTGTGGTTGCAAGGCTCCAGTTGGTCCACTGGAGGCTGGCTGACTGATGGGCAAGGGGGGGGACATAGCCAGTCTGGCCTGGGCGAGGAGCAGAGGCTGGTGGGAATGGCGGAGGGGTGCTGGATTCTGGCCCAGAGTGGTGACTGCCTGTCTGTCCAGGCGCTGGGCCACTCCAGCCTGCTTCTCCAGGCTCCTACCCCTGAGTGGGCATTTCAAAGGAATATGCCTGCCCTCTCTCTTTCAATCACACTTCTGCCCTTGCTCTCTGTTACTATCTCTCTCTTCATCACAGACTTGTTTGCTTATATTCTTTCCACCGCTCTTCTTCCTCTATGCATATCTGCCCTCACTCACAATCATTTGAAATTACTGTGCACTTCCATGTACCTAGTAATTGATTCACCAACCATTGACAAATCACACACAGCCTATTAATACTTCCCACTGGGCTTTGTTCATCTTTTCCTGCGCAATAACCCTCCCGATCTGTTTGATTTTGATTCATTAGACTCTGACCAATCGCACTGTGGGGCAGAAAGACAGAAAGGGTGAAGTATAGAAGAGAGGGGAGGAGGGATGGAGTTGTACCGCTACACTGGACCCATCTGCCCGATGTCTTCCCCTGCTGCGGAGCATGATGTTGCTCCATGACTCGATGGCTCCACCGTGGTGCTGACCATTATGCTGCTGCTTTATTGAACTGTGCCCCAGAAGCTCCACAGCAGAGACCGCAATGATTTCAGAGCAAATGAACTTCTCTTTCTTTTCATTCAGATTTGTATCTGTAATGTTGTTTTATACATTCAAAATATATTTACAAAGTGAAATCCAATGTTGTTGTTTATGAAAAATGGTAGGGAAAATGTTGCTCTGCTTTAACACTTTTATTTAAGTCATATTGTGTTATGAATAGTATATTTTTGATCAATGTGTTTTTTAGGATGCCTTTTAAATTATTATTACAATGTAATACAATATTAAACTTGTTTCTATTGCAAAATGTTTACAATAATAAAAAGACCTATACAACGGTTTCATTATGCAGGAATTTGTTTAGCATTTAATGTATTTTATAATCAGAACAATAAAGAGCAACTGGCCTCAAGTTTGATGTCATTTTCTGTAATATTTTAATGATAATGTAATACATTTCACAAGATTGTACTGTTTTGTTACATCACCAATTATTATTTTTAAACATTATTCAATGAAAGCAAAACAAAAAGGATAGTCCAACTGAGGTTTAATCATTTGCATTCTAACTTTCCAAAGACATTTTGCTTTGTTAAATCTATGATTGACACTTAAATGACAATAATTAAACTTGAATCACTTTATTTTTCTACTGAGCTTCTGTCAGGTCCTGAGCTACCTATCCACCACCTCTCCTGCTGGCAATTAATGTGACTCCTCCACACCCTCTGTCCGCTCCTCGTCTCCCACCTGGCATTTTCCGGGCAGTAGGTCTAGTGAAATTCCTGCATCCCTATTGCCAGCCGCAAGGCGTTAACCACTGGGGGTTTCTGAGAGTGTTCCCACCCCCAGCACACACACAGTCAAATGCACACGCGCACACACACACACACACACACACACACACACACACACACACACACACACACACACACACACACACACACTTAGCCTGTCCTACCCAGTCTGCAACTCTGGCAGACTCTACATTCTTTTCAGCAGTATTTAATTCCCCATGGTAACCAGGAGAGTGCCTATTGGTGACCTGTTATTATGTTTATCTCAAATGGAAACAATGTTTATTTTTACCAGTATGTGTACAGTTAAACTTTACAGTTTGAATACCTCCTCAGTCTGTCAGTAGAAAACTATATTGATACTACAACATTTCAAGGCAGTAATATAAATGTATAATATTAATATTTTTTCTTTTTAAATCAACAGAAGCAGCTAAGTTTAAGTAGTAAATCTTGCAACAATTCCAGTTAAAAAGTTATTTTGGAAACTATGAACAATTTCTGTGTGTGCACAAATTTTTGTTGGTTCACCAAACTGCAAATGAGGATTGTTTAAATTTATCATATCAGCATTGTGTCAGCAATCTTTACCCTACAATGTTTTACCCACTTTTTATTGGACTTTGACTTTATACAATATATATTTTATTGCATGTAATAAAAATATACTGTGCAAAAAATGTATCCTTCACATTTTCTTAGACGTTCTGTCACATTTTACTGAGTCAAATCCATACTTTTTTAAGCAGTTTGGAGATGTATCTGAGTATCCATGTATCTGATATAACTTTATTTTACCAGAACTCATAGCTGTTAGATACCGGATTTAGATAGAGAGATCATAGCAAGAAGAGTCTGTGGGTTGCTGCAGAATGTTTTAGGGGACAGTTTGGAAACGACACACACACGCACACGCAGACGCGGCTTGTGTTTACTTTCCTAATTGAAGGGGAGGGTTCCAGTTGAAAGAAAAGCCCTCAGAGATACACAATTGCAAAAAACAACTGCCAGCCTGTGGTTGGAGCTGACTACCGACTGGAGCTGGGACAAGAACATGGCAGGAACGTGAAGGGAACGTAATGGAAACATCTAACTGACAGAATCATATGAGGAGTCCCAACAGACAGCCTCCACTATCCCAAAAGAGATATAAATAGTTGAGATGCACTGGCAATTCTGGAGTTTATGTGTTATTACTGTATATAAAAAATGTGATTAAAGGACTGAAGAAAGAAAGAGAGCCCTTGAGGAAAGAGAGTGAGGGAGAGATGCGTGTGAACTGGCAGTTTTTAACACAGCAAGACGGTACAATTTGGTGGCTAAGTACTGGTGTATGAGTAAGAGTGCCAGAATGTCACTCAAAACAAAGTGGGGTTTTGGACGGGGCACAAGTAAGGAATGCTCACCCCATATGGGGGCTAGTCCTCAACTCACATGCCTTTCAGGATGGGTGCAGGGTTAATTATATCACATAATTAAAGACTCATTGATGTTATTTTTAACACAATAACAAACATATTTGTGGTCTGGCTCAGATACAAAATAACCCCCAAATAATTGTTACATCAGTTTATATCTTGTTTAAAGGCTCTTAGTCTTCATTAGACTGTTTTAACAACAACAATCCTACATTTTCTATCCAGTCTTGCAGTCATCGATAAGATGTTATGTTGTAATGTGAATCATACGATTCTTTTTCTCTCATGTGCGCTTTGTAGTAGGCTTACTACAATAGTCTAAAAGTGATCCATAAACAGACACACCTTTACCTCGAAGGCAAGATAAACAGGTCCAAAATCATAAATAGCCATTGCTTGTGCCCGTTTGGCGAATTTATTATGGGGATTTCACAGGCACCTTCACAATAGAACGTTTCCTAAATGTGATCTTAAGGCTTTGCAGACTACAAGAAAGACATCCAAGCATTTACCACATAATGCCTGAATAAATCCGATCCTCTCTGTTCCCGTGCCTTTGAACTCAGAAAGGGTAGAGAAGTGAAGTCCACACTGCAGGGCAGGTTCTACCATACACCACAAACCTCATGCAATACCGAAAACGATATTCGTTCGGCAGACCAGATTTTACTAGATGCAATATAACAATGATTGATGTTGTTTGCTAATAAATGTGTTTTGGAATAGGAAGTGTGTAAGAAACAATTGTGTTGCTTTAAGTTCTTTATAGTTCATAGATCTTTCACGGAGTTCACCTTGAGGGCCTTTACGTTATGTGTGTGTCTGTGTTTGTGTGTGAAAGTGCGAGAGAGCAAGAGGCAGAGAAAATCATGTTTATGCATGACTGAAAGAACGTTTAGTGTCCCCTTGTGTGTACTTGTTTGTCCTTGTCAGTATGGTGGAGGGCTTTACTTTGCCTCATATTGATGACTTGAAGGTTTTAATTGAATCCATTTGTTTGTTGCTGGCTCTTGTGCAAACAGCCAACAAACAATTACAGTAGTGATTAATAACCATTAAATATTTCCAGAAAATACTAAAAGCATTACACACATGCTTGGGTCTTGACGTGGTTTTTGCGCCTGGTCTAGGCAGGCGAATATAATGAAAAAAGAATATTACTGAAAAAAGTGAAATAAAAATAATGTTTGATTACGTGTATAAAAACATACACTGTATGTAAATGTTTTGCACATTTAAGAATAATACATTTGTGCGCGCGCGCGCTCTCTCTCTCTTCTTCTTTATTACAGACTGTGTCTAAATATTTGTAACCTCAGCGATCTCTTGAAATGTACTATGCAATCATAATGTTTTTTCTCCACCCTTTTAATCTGACATCATTATTTTCTTGGACCATGACGCGTAACATTTAACCTCATTTAAGTTTCCCGTACCTTACGGGAAGACATGGCACACAGCAAATTATGAATGTCAATAAAGATCAAACGAGCTCTTTTATTCATAGTAATTACTTTGTGCAAATATACCTTCACTCACTCAAGTGTTCCTCTCATCAAAAATGACTCTGTTATCGCATTTAAACACTGTCACAATTATGTCAAATCATAGAAATATTTAGAAGGATATTATAGCAGGTCCTTTTGTAATAGACTACCATAAATGATGACCATTCATACAGTGTCTATGATTTTAATCAGAGCTTTGAAAACATTGACAGCATAATAGGTAACAATTCATGAAAATTACTCAAAGTGTCCTTTTCTTAGTCAACGAAAACAATCTTCGGTGGAACATGCGGTCGTTAATTGAAAAGGCATCACAGATTTTTTTTAATCTTCTCTGTAATAAAATTGTGAAGAAATTGATCCTTTCCTACTGTGCTCTTCCACACATAAGATCAGATGACGTCCACTTTGCTTTTGTCTATCAGTTGTTGCACAATATTTGGAGAGACCTGCAAAAGAGATAGAAAGCTATGCGGTGTTATTTTGATGACATAAAACAAAAACAATAAATAAAAATAATAATGAAACAATTATAATAGAACAATAACAGTATTATTATTATTGTCGTTGCTATATATTATTGTTATTATTATTATTTCTGTTGTTCTCGTTATCAGGGCAATTTAATAATAACAAATAATTTAATGAACAAACTAAATAATAGAACCTACATCCTACATCATTAAGTCACTAGATATTCAGCTTTATAATTCAAATAAACGTTTCATATTGCAACTCGCCACTCAACCAAAGTGGAGATTAAAGGGAAAGGGTGTCATTTACTGGGATTGCGCTGTTGTGGCCACAGGCGCCAACACGCATTGCTCTTTTTCACTTTGACAAACCACAATTCCTTTAAAGATGAGAATTCCCTCCGGACGCGGGGCGTTTAGAATTTGATAAATAATTTAGCAATTTAAACAGCGAGAGGCAACGCGGGGCGAGATTCCAGAGATAACGGCACAAGCAAGTGTGTATAGTCCTTGATAAAACAGGGTTTGTTTATCATAGCTCTGTCTCTAAACACATTGCACAGCTACTGTCTAAGGTGCTCAAATGTTTAATATGAACTTTCTAAAGTATAAATTGCTCTCCTCTCATTTTTTAAATTTGAAATAAAACCCGCAAATCTTACATAGGTTGTCTATTTGTAGGCTATATAGTGCTCCTAGGATAATTATGGACTCGGATAATGCTTAACATGGGGCGACCTGCAGTTTCCCCAACAGGGCACAGAAGAGAATGAATTTAGAGAGAGAGAAAAAAAAGCAGGCGATTTGGCTTAAAGTTTTAAGAAAAAAAGTCACTTTCCCCCAAAAAGACCCCCCCCCAAAAGCGCTTCAAGTTAAAGAAAGTGTCTGAAGATTTTTAAAATGTTAAAAAAAAATAGTCATGACAGGTCAATGTGGGAAGTATTTGGAAAAGATGAATTTCACTTTTCCTGAGCACACAATATAGCAGGTGCACGACTGTCTTAAAGTTTAATCACGTATTATAAAGTTTTGTCTAATATCTTATCTGTAAACCAGTGAAAGTTTACATTCAAATGATGGGTTGCTAAAGTTTTTACTTAATAATCGATGATCATGTTATAGGCCTTTATCTACTATAAACAAATTAAAGATTAGGCTCAGTGGGCCATCTCTAAACCGTTTACAGTAAACTTTGTTTCTGAATGTTTGAGATAATTGAGAAACATATTCTCATAAGTATTGTCTAACATTATTATAATTACTGTCATTGTTATTATGATGATGATGATTAAAAATGCTGTAATTGTTGTATCCATTATTTTTATGGGGGTGTTCCAAGAAAAAAAAACATTTTAACTGTAAAAATCTAAATGGAGGCTACCTAAATTTTCTGTAGCATGCAGCAAAATGTTTAGAAGGCAAAACATAAAAACGTAATTTGATACATAATGTAATATAATCACTATAAACAACGACGACAACAACAACAATAATAGTAGCCTAATAATAATAATAATAATAATAATAATGTATTGACATTACAATTAAATTCAAATTTTCAATCATTTATGACCACATGCTTTACAGTAAATTAAATCAGAACATGCATTAAATAATAATAATATTCGGTTAAATGTTGCTCACCGTGTTCCTCGCATCCCGAGTCATCCGGGCGCTTGTCAGGTTTTCTGCTTCTCAGTAACTTATATCTTAAAATATATTAACTGCTATGATACAGACGACTTTCCTCCCACACAGAAGAAATCCCGATCGACATTTATTAAAGTGGATATTGGCAACGTGCTTTCAAACATTTTAAAGGTACTCAACTCACCTCCTCGTTGCACGACTCCATACTGGGTTCGAGTGTTTTCTAGCTACATGTCTTATAAAAGGCCTTAATCTAGCCCCATGGCAATGCGATGCACTCATCGCTTGATACATTTGAGTATATCAGCTTGAGCACTTGCAGTTTGAGCGTCATGTGGACGAGAGGACAGTTTTAAGGAATTAAGTCCCCGTAAATCCCTCCAGCAGAAAATACAGAGGACTGCGTGTATTCAAGCCCTCGTATTCAGCATTTGCTTTCTCCTTTTTACCTCGAAGCTTTATACTAGTCTCAAGAATAATAAAGAGTTGAGCTGTTTCCTCTCAAGATTGTTAATAATATCTGCCTTTATAATTATACTTTTGTAGCAACTTTTTGGAGTGTTAAAGCATATAAGGGCCACCGTGGTCATTTTAAACACATCTCCCACACACAAAAATAAAATAAAAAGCGTTTTAAAGAGTGTAACAATAAAAAAAATGCTTCCACTATATTCATAAGACCACGAGTTAATGTTACGACGTAAAATGACATTCCTTTGACTCTTAGAGATGAGAATGTGCTCCGCTAAAGCCTAACTCTCATTGGCTAGCGAGTTTGCATCAAAAAGTAGCTGTCGACATTTGTTTCCCTGCAAAGGGCCCTGCGAGAGAAACAGACTCCAGTCCTGAGCTCTTCATTGGCCAGCGTGCTGTACAAATCAGACTCCAGCAACTTCAGCCCAGAGGAGCAGCGAATCATAACCGTACGTGCTTTAATCTCTCTAAACCATTTCACCCATTCTCCGTGCTTAGCTGTAGAGACTTCCTCATAACTCATTTGCTTCGGTTTCATAATGATGAAAAGGATTTTATCTTGATGTCTTGAATATTTTTGCAACGATTTAGACCTATATTTGCTATCGGACGTTAAACTTTAGCGGACTTCAAACTGAAACCAGTTATATTGTAAGTAGCTGCCTTGTGTGTAATTTTATTTATTTATTTTTGCATTTTTCATTGATTTTGCAATGTATTGTTATTATTACGGTACCTATTATTTTTCTCTGGAGCCTATAAATCATTTTATTGCTCAAACGTTTATCTTTTTTATGGATTTTAATATTTACCCTAGGTAGCCATTTTACCTCAAAAGTAAACCTACATAATACTAACATTTATTAATAATTATATTATTGTAAAATTAATAGCCAATTCATGTTTCGTTGTGTGGTATTCCTCTGTTTGATAGGGTCAATTTACATTTTCATTTCAACTCCTGTTTGATTTAAAATTAACATAAAGCAGCTCATAATATTCTTATTATTTCTGATGGAAATATGACACTGTGTTGTTGGATTTACATAATGTGAATTCATAATTCTTCTCTCATATGCAGGTGAAGTTAACGATTTGCAAAATACTCAAAACTGTCAAAAATAAAATGAATTCCAAAATGTTAGAAGCCAAGTTTTAGCAAAATGCACGTGTGTGTGTGTGTGTGCGTATCCAGGTTTTCTTTTCTTTTTTTGTAGTCATACACAGAATCAATGAGGCCAACCGTTCAGCTGAAGAGGTAGCGTCCAGTAATTGGGGTGCGCGTGCCACACGGATTATCTCGTTAATTTATCAACAACAACATTTATCATAATTAATTCTTGGATGAGGTAATTACTATTGAGCGGCTGTGCAACTGGTAGACGAGGACTGTTTAAAGTGACAGATTGAGGGGTGAAACCGTTGAAAGGGCCTATATATATTAAAAAAAACTTTTTGCGTAATTGGGGTAAAGTTTAAAAAATATATTAATTATTGGGACGGTTGTGATTTGAACGCCCTCGGCTTGGCGCAGTTTTGAGTAGTCCTACGTATATGTTAAATTAGGTTTTAAGAGAATTTTAAAAAGTTAATGTTATGAGACAACTTATCATTTAACGTTTCATATGACCCTGAAAACTTTTGATAGATTTTAGGTTTATTTCTATTTGTTTCAGATGCTTTAAATTCAAATAAACTTCATTATAGTTAAGCTAGACCTAAACGAAATCTGGATAGAGACAAACAATGGTTTATATGAGCTATTTGTTTGACTTTAGCATACCATAATCAGTTGTCGAAGTTATGGCTTTAATAGACATTAAATAAAAACACTATAACACGTAATTATTATGAATGTGTTGTGTTATTTGGACTGATATGAGTGAGAAAGGAAGGCCACTCTTGTCATTGTTACTTATGCCAATCGAGCTTTTGTTATCAGCATTAGTTATCAGGCTAACAGTGGCCTTTGTTTGCACCAATAGCCCCCAAATCAATGCCCGAGACAATTAGCGGGTTCCTATGCAAATTGTGTTTTGGCCTGTGTGCACATTTGAACGACGTAGTTTGTCTTTGTGAGGACTTGTTGCAATTAATAGATGTTACTTTTTGGGGTTGGTAGGGAAAGGGGAGGAACAGGGGGCGTTTGTCAAGATGAGCTTCCTTCATCTCATGAGGACAGCTGGAGGTCTGGAACGGCTTTTAAGAGCAGTGCTGTGTGGACGTGGTTTATTCGCGCATACGTCGACGCAGTTAGAAGGACGCAGTGTCTATCAAATGTCAGAAGCTGAATCAACAACCTGCGTCGTTTCTCTGAACGCCCCACTTATTTTTATGATTTATTTATTCTCTCTTTTTGTTTGGAAACAGGTATTTTGGTTTCACCGCCACCGCTGAAGACGAAAACAAGCCAGAAGCAGAAAAAAGCTAAGGAAAGCAGACTGAAAAGGCCGGTATTCATCTTTCCACTTTTTCTCCAACTTTATCCCCCACAACCATCTTTAGCATGATGTCGTATCTTAAGCAACCACCTTACACGGTCAACGGGTTAAGTCTAACTACCTCCGGCATGGACCTTCTGCATCCATCCGTTGGATACCCAGGTGAGAGGCATTTCTTATTGCCTAAGAATTAAAGTATTTTATAAATGTGGGGACTTCTTTGTCCAACCGTTTTGTAAATATAAATAACGACACTGGCTATTTGATTTACTTGTAGTCCTAAATGTTTGCCAGACTTCTAATTGCATTAGAAAATGCTTTATAAGTTCCAAGGTAACATTGGGGGTATGGAGCTACTGTCTCAGAACAATCTTGTTATGCGCTTATCACATTTTCTTATCACAACCATTCTGTCGGGTTCACAACCCGTTTTGAAATCCAATTTTAGAAAAACTTAAGGTATAGGCTACATGGACATGAATTAACAGCTATTCGTTTTTCGTTATTCAGCTATTCGTTATTATTATGATAATTAATTTGTTATATTTTATTTATTAATATTTTGCTTCAGTTATTTGTCTTGTTTATTTATTTGTTTGAATTATATTGTTGTATAAGGCAGACAGTAATAACACCATATATCAGAAGAAAAATACTTCTCATAAGTATGCAAATACCTTCAAAACCAATACATCAGATAATTTAAATGTGTACTGAAAATTAGGCAGTTTGGCATAACTTTTTTATAGGCTAGTAGTGTAATCTATGCAATATGGCTTTTTAGATGGACATCTGTATAATGCATTTGTTTACATTGTTTTAAACAGCAACTCCTCGAAAGCAAAGACGGGAGAGGACAACATTTACTCGAGCTCAACTAGATGTGCTGGAGGCTTTATTCGCTAAAACGCGCTACCCGGATATTTTCATGCGCGAGGAGGTGGCCTTGAAAATCAACCTACCGGAGTCCCGAGTACAGGTAGCGTTTCTCAATCTCGTTAATACTAAGAATAAAAGCATTTGTTATGTATACGTCTTTATTAATGGAAAAGAGCGCTTTTATCTTCATGTACGTTTTGGAATTGGTGTTGCGCCACACTTGAAGTTACCATGAATGTAACTCTATTTTAACTCACGTAAGGTTTGGTTTAAAAACCGAAGGGCAAAGTGTCGCCAGCAGCAGCAACAACAACAAAACGGAGGCCAGAACAAGGTGCGACCTGCCAAAAAGAAGAGTTCTCCAGCGCGGGAAGCCAGTTCTGAGAGCGGGGCGAGTGGCCAGTTCACCCCGCCCTCCAGCACTTCAGTCCCGGCCATCTCCACCACCACTGCGCCGGTGTCCATTTGGAGCCCGGCCTCCATTTCGCCGCTGTCAGACCCACTGTCTACCTCCTCCTCCTGCATGCAACGATCCTACCCAATGACCTATACTCAAGCGTCCGGATACAGTCAGGGTTATGCTGGTTCCACATCCTACTTTGGGGGAATGGACTGCGGCTCTTACTTGACGCCAATGCACCATCAGCTGACCGGGCCAGGATCCACATTAAGCCCCATGAGCGGCAACGCCGTTACAAGTCACCTGAACCAGTCTCCCGCATCACTTTCCACGCAGGGTTACGGAGCCTCCGGGCTCGGCTTCAACTCCACAGCGGATTGCTTGGATTATAAGGACCAAGCGACCTCGTGGAAACTGAACTTTAATGCTGATTGCTTGGATTACAAAGATCAGACTTCCTCCTGGAAATTCCAGGTGTTGTGAAAGCAACAAAACGTCTAAGCGACACTCTTAAAGACCATGAAATAAACGTTGTACACCTGCCATCCTTCCAAAAACAGAAGTGTTCCGTGTAGTGTGGACTGTCCGAGGTGGATGGGTTGCACTGTGCCAGACAGCGCTTTTGAAGTTAGTCTTGACATGAAATATCTATTTGAGCTACACGCAAAGTATTTTAGGGGTAATGAGTGCGTAAACATAGGCCATTTGACCACAACCTGTTGTTTAAGGTAGAGGAAATCAAAGTGAGTTTGTAATAAGTTAGGTCAAAGCCACGGAACAAATCCTTACACAAGAAAAGAGGAGAAAAAACTACACGGCAAAAGGAGCCAATCTTTTGGTTAAGTGCTTGGAATGGGCAGGCTTTCTCTAAGCCTCTTACAGCACGCCGACCTATTTCAATGTTGGCAAGACGAGAGACACTTCCATCCATCAGGAGGATGATAGAGAGGATGTGTGTGTGTGTGTGTGTGTGTGTGTGTGTGTGTGTGTGTGTGTGTGTGTGCGCTGAACGCCCCCATTGGCGACCTGGATGCACTACTTTATTTAAGAAAAGGTGTTTATAAGGAATCAATATGTAGTTTTTAAAAGACAATCAATGTGTGTCTTATATAAATGGTACATCTGTGTTTTTTATCTGTGCTAGCCTTCGAAACTGTGATCTGTTGTAACTGTATGCAATTTGTGAGCTCCGTCGCATTTGCGAAGACTCGGCTGTGATTTTACTAGATTTTTAACTTTTTTTCTTTAAAGAACCACAGTAAATATTAATAGTCACATAATTACCTTTGAATTAATTTCAGGAAAACCATCTTGAAAATACAGGGATATAAGAGAATGTGTTGGAAAAGAACTGGCTGTCCCCGTCTATTGATCTTCATTGATCATGATACACCATCCTTGTAATTTTAAACTTGGCTGAAGTGGTAATGTGGTCCCACCAGAGAAATAATAATAAACGATTTCAAATCTGAAACCATATTTAAAGTTATTAGGTCTGGACCAGTTATTAAAAATTTACTATGGGTTGTGTGTGTGTGTGCTTTTGGTTTTTATATGCCGGTGGGGACGTAAACCTGAATACACACCAACCCGTGGGGACTCGTGTCACCGTGGGGACCAAAATTGAAGTCCCCAAGGGTACAAAAGCTTATAAATCGTACATAAAGATAATTTTTGAAAATCTAAAAATGCAAAATGTTTTCTATGATCTTTAGGTTTAGGAGAAGGGAATAGAATATACAGTTTGTACGGTATAAACATCATTACGCCTATGGAAAACAGCCACGGGGATAGAAAAACCAACGTGTGTGTGTGTGTGTGTGTGTGTGTGTGTGTGTGTGTGTGTGTGTGTATTTAATAGCATAAACTATAAACTATTTAGGGGATTAGGACGGAGAGGCCCAATTTATGACAAAAAAATAAAATAAATTCAACAACTAAATTAAAATAGTTTTGAGAGACGGTTCATTTTTATCTGACAAATCTGTGGTATCTAGGCTACATTAAAACCATTTAACGTATTTCACAGACTGATGGTAATAAATTAATAGCGCACCAAAGGTAGGCCTATTTTCTTATTCTTAAAACTGAAATAACAATTGGTGTCCATTTCCCTGAGACGAATGGAAGGAACAAACCCCATGCATATACACATTCCATTTTAATAGTATTCTCCTGGTTGAATGGTTTATACAAGAAACTGTCCACACTGAACAGTGCATTGCAATCAATTTTTAATAAAATCGTTGTCAACAAGTGGCTTATAGCAGGTTAGGCTTTGATAACGTGGGCCTACTCAAAAACCTAAATTAAAGCTGAAACTTGAAAAGCACTGGCTTGTAAGCGTCTTCTAATTTGACCATTAAAGAATGGAACACTTGAAGTAAATGTATCTCTGTAACTGCAAGGCGTGAGCAAATTTGAATTATTTCTCATTTTCCCCGCCGGGTTTCCGGCCCTTTCGTTTTAAGAAACACGGCAGCAGGAATGTGTAGCTTGGGAAAGTCGCGCTAATCCGCGCCTCAAAGACCAGTTAATCCCAATATTTCACTGGCGGGGTTTCTTTAGGGCAGAGGGCAATTCAAACATTACTGAAAGCCTACTTTAAAGACCCTTTTTTCTGATTTTGGTCTGTGTCGCCTTTCACAATAGAAAAATTGCATTACAAACTTAAGAACAATATTATTTTGTGATTACATAACACAACATCTAAACAAACCCCATAATATAAACGAACATACAACGAAACTACACAATAAAACCTGTGAAAAGTTTATTTAAAAAAACAAGGGGAACTTGATTTACAATACAAATTAAATTATGTTATTAAAAAATTGATATAATTAGCTGTGAGCACAAAGAATCAGTGTCTTCTGTGGTTAAATTTTTCACAAAAAAATCCCCAAATTGGGGTGGAGAACAAGTTCTGGGCTTACAGTTACCATCGAAATCGAGTCCTGGAGCCGTTCTGTTGTAAGGAAAAAACTACTAGTGCACATATTTGCACTAGTTTATTTCGAGGCAGAAAGTGAGACGGTTAAAAAATGTTTCATACTCTTTTCAATAGCGTCCTTGCCAAATTATCACACTTTAATTCTAAGTAACCTAACTATCATTGAAAAAAGCATTTAAATAACCTCAACATACTAAGCAAAAATTTGCATTCCGTTGTAAAGAAAATATATTATGCTGTGTCTAAAAAATTCTTCGTTTTTACAAACTGAGCTGTAATTTTATAGCTTCCCATCTCTGTCCCGAGAAAATATCTATTAATTCTTATATGTAGGGTGTCAAAAATGTGCTGAATTTATGGATATCCCACGGAAAAAATGAATAGGATAATAAAATAAAACTGCAGGCGTTGTTACATTATATAAAGATGTGACGCACACACGTTGCACATAGGTGCTGAATAAAACATTACTGAACAAAATAAATAGAAACAAAACCAAGTTCAATAACAAGTATGAAAAATATACGCATAGAAACGGTGTCGAGTAATGTTGTATTATTATAGTAGCTTATTTTATGGTTATATTATATCCATTATGATTCCTTACATGTACAAATCTTTGCTTATAATAACAACTTTCTGCAGATTTCCGTAAATTAGGTTTTAATATTAGGCTACATGAAATGTAAAAAAACCTACAATTGATAATGCATCATTTCATATAATATAATATAATATAATATAATATAATATAATATAATATAATATAATATAATATAATATAATATAATATATATTCTTTTCAATGTCATTGTGAATCAATTTATTTGTCCAGTACACATTAAGTATAAGGTGTAATAATTGTAATAATTCAAGACAAGTTGCAATTGCAGACAAGATTTGTAAAAAAATTAAATTTAGCAAACCTGTTGATTATAAAATATTATTCCCTTCTAACGAATTAGTGTAGATGTGACCTTATAGAGCACTGTTTGAAGAAACATTTTACAGTGTGCAGTCTGTAGTTAGTCAACACGATCACACGACCTATTCCCAAAACTGATGTACAAAATACGGATTATCTAAAAGTTTGAATACTAAGCAATATGCATCACAACATTAGCTACAAGTCGATATATAATACAATGCATTATATTTTCAACACAAATGCATGATGGGTGGAGTGTGGGCTACTAGAGTGCAACAATATAACAGCACTGAAATTGCAGGCATGTTAGTAAGCGGGATAAATAGTTTGGAAAAAATAGTGGAAATGGAGTTACAAAGTTGCAGTTTTCTAATGACTTAGGAAACGAAAGTTCCATAATGTCTGGGTGTCTGTGTAAAAAACTATACTAATATATACAAGAAATATAATAATGATCCCCTTAACATACTGTATATTTCGATTACATGATCTCTTAATTCGGATGAAAGTAAGCCTAAACTCAGGACTTAATCTAACCACACACGTTACGATCTTGTCATTATTCTTATCACTATTAAAACAGTCATACTGTGGCTGTAACCCTGAAGTGAGAAAAAATTAAGCCAAGTAGGTCAATTACGACAGTTAGGCTACTGTCATTGTGGAGAGACAGGCGTGCCAGTTGCAACGTCAGTTAATTGAACTTTGAGCCACAGTTACGCGAAATTGCCAAACCCCCCCCCCCCCCAACATTTAGGAGGTCAACCACAAGTCTGTAAAAATAAATATTTTTTTAAGATGTTAAATTTATGTAGGCTATATAGCTAATGTTCATACGAAACATAATTTTGACCATAATGGCATATTTTAATGTCGCAAGGTTTCGATTGAACAATTTATGTACAGTAGGCTACATTAACCCGCTTATATCTTAAGAAGAATATATATATTGTATTAGAATTTTTGCTACATTTTGCACATTCAAGAAAGTGTCACTTCTATTAAAATTAAATTATGCATATCGACATATTGATAGTGTGAGCCGAAAATAGCTAGGCTATATTTACATCTGAGAAAAGTCTAAAAATATTAAACGTCAAAGTTTACAGCTTGGCTACAGTGTGGTTTTAAACCAGTTCCTTTCTGTTTGGAGCCAACTGTTTATTTACCGATAAACAGGGCGTGAAGGAAGCTCACGCCTCCTGTTCCCGTGATATATTGACTCTTTAACAATGCGGTTACAGTCTGTTTAATATGTGTACAGGCATGCTCTGCCACACAGTAGGATACTCCCAGGGGTTGTAACTTCGAATTTGGTGTTGCTTTAATAGTACACAAGTCACTGATAGATCAGACGCCTTGAAGTTCACGAGCAAAACCAAGGGCCTCCATTCCTGCAGAGTGCATCTTTCTTTTTTAATTACGGGCAACGCAGTCGTGAAGTAACATATGGGACGGGCAGACGCCGTTCTAATCCGCACCCCGCGTTGGTCGATGTTAGGCTAAACAATGGGCTCTCTCTTTAACCATTCACGAGCCAGAGTCTTCTTATAAGCACAGGTTGCCTTGGCGCTTTGGATAGCACGAGACAGCCATGCAAGTTTACTGGTCCCTCTGAACGTCTGTGCCAGTGATGGGCTACCCGAAACACCATGGCAACGTGTAAGATGCTGGTTAAACAGTGCAGTGTGTTCAACAGATTTCATTTATTTCACTGTGATTTTATTTACCAACTGCTGATAAAGCTCGTGTTTTTTTCTAATTTGACAAATAAAATTAGATTAAAAAAGGTTTTTTTACACAACATATAAGTAACACAACATGTAAAACCTATTAAGAAAAATGTGTAATTGCGTTCTGCTCTCCCCCTTATAGACGGTTTTATTGGACGCACGCACCTGGCCCGAGGTTAACTTCCGGTCTGTGTTTGTTGATTGGTCTGGCTAGTGGCTAATAATATATCCATTTTTATTTGATTTGATTTATATTACTATTACTTTATATTAATATTTTATTGTACAATATTTTAGTAAATTAACATTTTTTTAAATAAATGTATTAAGTAAACAATTTGCTGAATGGGTTGTGTAACCCAAAAATAATACTGCTAAACATAATTTTAACTTGCTAGCGAATGTAATGTAAAGATTCACCTTCAAGATAAAGTGTAATGTAGGCAGATCATAAAAATATTTGTCTACTAATCTTAAATTGTTTATATTAATAAATAATTATTTTTATGATGATGATAATAATCAGGCCATCAAGGCTAATCAATCGAGCAGCGTGTTTTTTATTTTAACCTACTTATCCGGTCTAAGCTGACTTTGCTTCTGCACTATTTATTTAAGTTTGTGACATCATCAATGAATCTGATAATCTTGTCAACGATTAAATTAAAGGGGTTTTGTGCCAGTATAACAGATTTAGATGTTTTAAAAATGATGTCTAAAGGGATTGGGTTAAGAGCACTAAAAAGCATGTGATTTTAATTTCTCTGACTGCTCACATAAATCTGTGGATTTGCGGAGATCTGAAACTGATAATAGTAGTAACAGCTGGAGAACTTTGGGTGTGTGATAATGCAAAGACCACACTATAACGCGCACACACAAACGCACGAACACACACGTTTGTTTTTGTATACTAGTGAGGACATTCCAGAGACTTCCATTGATTTTATATCGGGCTTATGATATATTTTATCCCCTAACCCTACACCTACACCTAAACCTAATAATCACACAAACATGTGCAAGACATAAGATTTAAAGAAAAACACTATTTTATAAGCCTTTTTATTTAGTGAGGACCAGCAAAATGTCCAAACAAGTGGGTTGTATTGATAATTCACTGTATAACTGAGGACATTTGGCCCTCACAAATATAGCTAAACCTGTACACACACACACACACACACACATATATATATAGAGACAAAACACATTTAATCTTTTCAATTAATTTTGTTAAAATATTGATTTTGTTTACTAAAGAGGGGCCTACATTGTTCTTAAACAACTTAGCTCGGTGGCTAGAACCTCATCCATTGTCGTTCCAAGCCTCAGTCTTCTGTTTGGTCTTTGATCCTGGTTTTAACTAATACGACAGTGCAAGTGAACAAGCGAGATTAAACAGAGCAATATTTGGTCATTTGGAATGGTGGGGGAGAAAGAACTAAAACTAAAATATATAAGCTGATTATGCGGTCTCAACATATGCTGGGCTGAAACTGTGTGTCAGAGCAGCGTCTACTGGTCAAGTTAATACCTATTTAGCTAATGCACACCAGGTCCATATTCAGAGTCCATTTAGGTCCCCATGAGACTAAAGTTGTGGATTATGCTGGATGGCACAGCTACACAACATCTAGTCTGTTTCCTCTGTTAGGCCTGTAGCCCATTAATGAAAAATCTCTTTAAAGAGACAAATGGAAATACTTTCACAGCAGATTATTGGACTCTAATAGCAATGTTTTTAAATGTCCTACATGGACACGGTAAAAGCAAAATGATAATCCCAAGCACAGCCTTCCAAGAACTTGACTGGACTGGCCATGTGACACTCTATACATGTCTATTTGGTTTATAGTATACGTGTTTGATTATTGCTGCTCTACATTTATTATTTTGAGTTGTCTTTGTGCTTTTACTTGAAACTTTAGCCTGAGCTGGACCTCATCGCTCCCTCCACTACACGTCCTTTGGGGTCCATCATTAGCCCAATTAAGCAGGTGCACAGAGGAGGTCTTACCAATCCTTTACACCTTTCCAATGATGTCTCGCTCACTCTTAATCTCTCACAAACAAGGTGCACTTGTTGGAAAGAGTAATAGACACCGCAAATTAATTAGCTGAAACCTTGAGATTATTGCTCTGAGACTCTCCTGAACGGGCAGTGGTTCATGCTAAGCCTGTACATTAGTGAAAGAACGGTAAGAGGGTTTTGTTAGTGTAGTCTGTCAGTCCAGCCTGATCTCACGGAAACTCAAAAATATTTTTCAAGGTGCCTAATTCGTATAAATTTGTTTGATGTGAATCGTACAAAAATGAAATGAAAGAAAAAGATAAAATGAAGCCCCAGCCCTAAACTTAACGTCACTGTTCAAAAGCAGATTGTACAAAAACGTACAAACGTACAAACGAAAGTGTATAAATTCATATAAATTAGTCATTTCGTAAAATAGTTACAAATTGCCATGAAATTGTGTTAGTTGGTACCTGCAGGTTAGTTGACAGAGCCAACATTGTAGCAGTAATTTTGTAAAATCTTATTTAAGGTGAAATAAGCACTTTCAGAAACATTATTCAGAAACTGTATTTGATTTTTAAAAAGATACTGTTTAAAATAAAATGAAATGAAACCTTTTTCAAAGTATGGTTACAGTGTAAAAATATTTTGCAGCAGTTTGCCAGTAACTTACTGTAGCTTTTTATTTATCTAATTTCCCAGTTATCCCAAATCCCAATTATTGTAAAGTTTTTGTCTGTAAAGATAAAGACTTGTTAATGTTTAATGTTCATTTATCTTTGAACAAACTGTTGCCAATAAATTACATTAAAATCTACAGTCAATTACTGACAAACTGCTGCCAGTAATACTATAATTTCTACAGAATGTTTTTAACAGCGTACTTTAAAAAGACATCTGTGTGATCTATTAAAAAAAGATTATTTCATACAAAATTGAGATAGTTCTGAAAAATGTTAAACATCATTTGATTGCAATTGCCATTTTTGTCATGTTATAGTGACATTCATATCCAAGTATAAAAAAATATTTTGGGGAGACAACAATTATTATATTATATAAAGAGTTTTTGTGCAATGATTTTATGATTAACTTTATCTAAGACTATCCGTACATTTTTATTTTTCTCTCTCTCACGTCTCAGGTCCTTTTCCTAAGCAGGGTAATTAGTTCTCCAAAGACTCCTAATTGTTCGGGGATAAAGATGTGATTTGCTCTTGGGAATACTTCATTATCCTAATCAAAGGCTGGAGAAATCAGAGCACTTGTGTGAACTGCTCTTAGTGAGCGACTGCACCATTGACCTCAGTGCCACTCAGATGTGCTTCAGGTACTACTATGCCTCTTAAAACAGACCTAGCATCTCCATTACTAAATTAGTCATCCAGTTTCATGTAACTGCATTAAAGGCATGCAATTTCCATAAACAGCTAGAGAAAACAGTTACAGTACAACAGTTAGTGAACTGGATTTAATGAATAATGCACTAATGAAATCCCGCAAAACAAACAATGGCTTTCTTCAAACTTTTTCTTTCAAAATCTTTTGGCTATTAAGACCATTGTGATTATGCACTGTTGTACTTTGTCCCGTTGTTGGGATACCCAGTGACACAGCTATTGGTCAGGTAACTGGCCATGTTTTTCAAATGAGCCAATCGTAGGTAATCTCCTCTTGATCGCCTCAGCGGTTCCCATGGCAATGAGTTGCCCATGGGTTCTAGGTTAAGATGAAGGAAACAGCACAGTCCTCCTCACATCTTATGTTCCCTTGATGCCTGTAACCAACAAGAACGGTACTTCTGGAAACAGGATTGGACCCTCTGGCTTTACATTGAAATTACCCTCAAATTGAACCATTAAACCAACATGTATAAATTAGAGCATTTATTTTACTTCTCTTAGCCATTTTTGCAATTACTTTTCAACAAATGGTTCTAAGGTCATTTTGGTAGTTTATAGAGAAATAACACTATTCACCTTCATCTTTGTCTATACTACTGGTTTGTGCACAGTGAGGCACAGGGGCACAGAGCATGTACCACACCAGTCCCATTCATACAGACAGTTTTTTGGGTGGGTCACACAGCCAGCAGAATGTGGATCTTGAGAGGAGGGGGTAAGGGCATTACAAAGCTGGTGGGGTGTAAACACCCTGGCTGGGCCCCAGGGTGAGCTGTGTGTATTTGGGGCAGCTGTTTGTGCTTGTTTATTTGCAGGATACTGTACGAGTCTGAATGTGTGTTTTCTAAGGCTTCTGTGCGTATAGCTCACAAGCCCATACTTTGGTGAAAACGAGGTATGGTGGTGTGAACAGTGGAAGTGTTTATTTAAGGAAGGAATCTTAGTTGAGGACACCCTTATGCTTAGATGGGACGTTTGAATTTGTCATCTCAGTCCTGTGTGGCCCCTAAGACATTATCATACAGACATCTTAACTGATAAAATAGGCTATTGTGTATTTGTTATAAAACCGTATTGATATAAAACATATTTTAATATTGCTGGGAAAAGCTTGTAAAAAATAATGTTCCAGTACAAATTTATGTAGATCGAGTTGATTGTCCACTCGACTACACCGTTGCAATCACAATAGCTTTTTTATTGACTTCTTGCTCCCAGGGGACATGCAGTCGAGGCTCATAAGGTCACGCTGGAGTTTTCACGGAGGGCAGCATTTTAACCTCTCACAAGTCTTTGAAATGACACCTCACGTTGTAGGTCAAAGTTCTGTATTCTGCAGATATCAAAAAGCCACATGGTGTGTTTACATATATAAGACTCTGAAAATAGTTGCTTTTCAGAGAACAGGTAATACATAAAATACAGATTATTAAAACAAACCTAACTTATTTTTTATTTATAATAATTTGAACAAATTATGTTCTGATATCTTTATCCAACAAATATATAAATTAAATAAAAATACAAAATTGAAGCAATTGTTCAATTTAAATCAAAGTAAACATTTTGTCACAGAAATCTGTGGGGTGCAATCTATGTCATAAAACAATAACAGAATTAGCTCTTGAGAACAGAAACATAAAAAAGACATATTGGACTCACAATGTGACATACAGTCTAGACTATTACGTCACAACTTCATGCGTTAGTAAGAGTTGTTTTTGTTTATTGTTTCCTTTGTCAGAGTTTTGACGCAGCCGCATCGAGACTGTGACCCATGATGGCCCTTCTGTTTGCCAGAAGTCGCTTGGCCTAGTTTCTAACAAACAACGCATCATTTGCTTTTTGTTTTCTAGCGGTCATTTTTATGTTAATAGATTAAAAATGCATATATGGAAAAGTATAAACAAAGGCTGTTGTTTAGACAAAATAGTTTGTTGGTTTTTCATAGATAAGAAGAATACAACATTATAACAATTTGCTTCCTAAACGTTTAGAAAATATACAAATGGCCATCCAAATCAAATAATTTGATCAATATAAGCTATATGCATACATACAGTCTATATAAATTACATAATTAGCAAATATGGAAATGTAACTTTTGTGAATATGGATTTTTCATAACACTTTATGGTTCAAAGGTTTAGGATCCCATGACCAAAATGTATTTTGTGATGTTAAAGACACAGTTCACCCAAATATAAAAATTCTGTCATGAATTACTCATTCTCTAGTTGTTCCAAACCTGTATAAATGTCTTTGTTTGGTTGAACACAGAGAAAGATATTTGGACAAATACTTGTAACCAAAGAGTTCTTGGACCCCATTGACTACCATAGTAGGAAAAATGACAATGGAAGTCAAAAGTGTCTTCAAAATATCTCATTTTGTGTTCAACAGAACAAAAAAGATTATAAAGTTTTTTTTTTTTACTATAGTAGTCAATGGGGTCCAGGAACTGTTTGTTTACATTCTTCCAAATATCTTTTTCTGTGTTTATCAGAACAAAGAAATGTAGGCTATGCAGATTTGGAACAACTCAAAGGTGAGTTTGGGGTGAACTATCCCTTTCATTTTTGTAGACAAAAAATAATTGTGAAAACATAGCCTAATAAAGTTCTTCTTTCATTAGGTGTTTGAAATGATCATTTGTTCTAAAAAAAAAAATGAGAAAAAGGCAGCCAATAAAAGTCCAGCATAGATGTGAAGTATAGCATCTCAGTGTGAGACCTGAAGAAACTGGCTGATAAAAAAATCAGACAATTCAAGGCAAATGGTATCTACTAAAAGACACTAAAATATAACATGGCTTTAGTCACAACATAATTCTCATCCTCACATTATTGTTTTGTTAATTGTAAGTAATTTTTAAAGTTTTTTTTAAAAAAGTAATTCAAAACTTTTGAATGTGATAAGTGTATATGGGGAAAAAGACCAATCAAATCAAATCAATAGGTAAAAGAAGCATGAACCTGAATTTGAAAAATATATAGCAACCATATTGTCTGTGTCTATACATTTTAAATGGGTTTATATTTGCCATTTATTGAGTAGGTGGTGTCAGCTCGAGGAAACTGTTGAGCTGTAACTGGCCTTCTGTCAGGTCAGTGAAAAAACTACAGTTTCCTAATGAGACACTAATTAGTGGTTTTGAGAGAGGGGTGGGGGTTTGTTTGTGAGACAGTTGGAGGGCTTTAAAGAAGCTTAGGTTCTGAATTTCTCTTTTTTAATAAATGAAGAAAAAATAATAATAATTGGATTTAATTAGGCATCATACATGTGCTCAGGGCAGCCCACTTATTTTCTCTTACATAATGCTGAAAGAACATGACTACTATAGTAAACACCAAACATTTTAATTAAAGTATTTAATTAAATATAAAAACACACTGCTCATATTTATACACATTTAGAAGTGACACCCATTTTGAAGTGATTAATTATTTATCATTTCTCAACTGCCTTGCACTCAATACAACAATTGCGTAAACACTGATAAGACCACACTTACATATTTATGTTTACTATAAGATGTTTAAAAACAGATGTTCCTAAAGAAACATAATTATATAGTTTCGATCTATGATGCCAACAGTTTTCCATTCCTTATTCTTTAACAAGACCAGACTCATTTTATGCATTTGCATTTGCATTTTAAGTGTTGTTTTATGAAATATGTGGGTATTAATTGTTCCCTAATGCTCAGCAGGTGTTTCTGTGTACAGGCACACTTCCTGCACATGACCAGCATCAAAAGCGTGTGTGCGTGTGTTTGGAGAGTTTATGCGGGCGTTGGACCCCAGATGGGTTAATGGGAAGCTTAGCATCGAGATTACAATGAAACAGTGTCAGCCTCAGATCTGCCAATGATTGCCCCAAGCCCACGCGCTGGACCACACGTTCAATATGACCCGCCGGAGGGGCGGGGGGGGGGGATGGGGGGTCAGAGGACAAGAGCAAAAAGCATAATATTAAAGGCTACATGTTGTTCTTTGCAAGATGTGTCTGTCAAATAAATTGGTTATTTTGAATCCAAATGATTTATCATCCACACAATTAAACGAGCATACAAAAACATGCATCTGGTTTCCATTTTAGGTATAGTAACGGGAATATTTACACACAAACACACAACCCCGCCACCACCCCGAACACGGGGTCTGTCTATCACAGGCCAAGCTGTTGCTGGAGGAGATTGGATGGTTAAGGGCAGAGACAACAGCCCCACTAATTAAATTCTGCCAGGTTAATCCCTCTGTGTCCTCGCTACTCACTCCCCATCCCAAACCAGCTGGGGGAGGAGAGACACGATGACAAACAATCAACATTCATCATTAACAATGGGAACAAAAAATAGGAAAACATGAAAAAACAAAGAAAAATACAGTGGGTGAAATTAGGTTAACAATGAGCCATTGCGTTGAGATGCTGCTGTTATGAAAAGGCAGATGATAAACAACAACAATAGTGGCATACACCTGCTGCCCTAAACAAGCGTACTATTGTTGTACTATAACTTTTTTGTTTTGTTTCGTTGTGTACGTAAAGTGTCAACCACAAATGCAGAAAAAAACATTTTAGCTCATTTTTTGCTTTCATTATAGAGATCAAGAACACATCATAACCAAAAATACTAACATTTGACCTCCAGCACGGCCGGGGGTCTGAGACCCTCCACTCAGCCCAGAGAGAGAGGGGCTGACAGTCTGTCATTCTCACAGCATGCACTGCTAATGAAGTCACATTAGGTTCATTGCCCTCCGTCACTTTAAGATCTCCCAGACAGAGAGGAATGGTGTTTTTATGACCTCTTTGACCTTTTACACTAGATCTAGATGACCCTTTCACTTATTACATGGCCAGTCTTAAGGGTCAAAATTCCAAAATTGAGATTTTTACATAATCTGAAAGCTGAATATATTGATATGTTAGGATAGGACAAACTATATACATTTAACTATTTAAAACTCTGGAATCTGAGGGTGCAAAAAGAATCTAAACATTGAGAAAATCGCCTTTAAAGTTGTTAATCAGAGGTGCTGTTGCAGGCCGCTGCTAAGAGGAAACAGGTTTGTTTTAACGCTCTATTTCGGCTTACGCTGTAATGACATTGAGCTGAATTTCAAAGCTTTCCATAGATACCAAACTTGAGTGGGTCATTCCCAAAGAGAGGACAGCAGCAAGTGAAGTTTGTAGACACGTTTCCGGTCATTTTTATTCCTGATTTTGCTGCATCCACTCAAATATCTTCATGTAACATTTGCTAAATATTTTCATGGAACATGATTTTACTTAATATCCTAATGATTTTTGGCATAAAAGAAAAATCAATCACTTTGACCCATATAATGTATTTTTGGCTTTTACTACAAATGCTACTTTAGACTGGTTTTGTGATCCAGGGTACGGGGTCACATATACCCATTGGAATGGTTCTTACATTTTACCAGTTAAAAATGGTCAAACATGTACCCAAGCTATTGGTATTAAATATGCAGATCTGCACCAAAATGCTACGTATTAGGAACCTTTTTAATGCGTACTGCCCTAGTGACGACTTGCGTAAATCTTTCGACCATTTTGTCTGAGAGTGTAGGTGAAGTGAGAAACCTTCATGTTCTGATAAGACAAATGGTAAGACTGGTAGAACACAGAGCTCAACCAGTAAAGTGGATTCAATTGCCAGCTTAGTGTATAAGTAGGGCCATGTTATCTAATCCTGTCAATCACAATGCAATACAACCTAAACCACAACCCACCACCACCCAAACACCAGCCATTATTTACTTATATTACAAAAATGATATAATCTGTATTAGGTAAAAGGGGTGTATACATTCAAATGAATTAGCTCTTTATGAAAATGTAACCGAGCAATGGCGGTACCCATTGACTTGTTGGTACCTTGTTTGGTTACCAACATTCTTCAAAAATATCTTCTATTGTGTTCTGCAGAAGAAAATCATACAGGTTTGAAATGACAAGAAGGTGAGTAAATGATGACAGAATTTTTATTTTGGGGTGAACTATCCCTTAAAGTGTGTTGTCAGGCGTCAACGCTCATAAAACTACAACATTAGCATTTCTTTAGAACGTTTCTTGAACCAAACAATGTTAACCGAACAACTTGTGGCCTCTTGAATTGTGCATACATCTGGGAATCAAAAAGTGCAGATAAACTTCTCCATGAGCTCAAATGTAAGACTCTAAAAGACTTGTTACATCAACACAGCATCACCACATTCTACTGCACACAAACTCTGAACAGTACGGTGGGCGTCACCAGCGCCACAGACGGGCGGCATGCTGGGAAAGCGAGTAAGCGTGAGCGGTTGGCGTGCCTCTGTCGCGGGCATGCTCAGAGGTGTAATGTCTGATTAGAGGATTACAGGGGAAGTGCTTCTTCGCAGTTCTGTGAGAAACAATTATTAACATGTTGGTGTCTCTAATCCTGGATAAATACAGCTTTTCAAGAACAACAGAGAGAGACTCTCTCCCTTTCTTCCTCCTCGACTCTTCTTCTTTTAAATCCATCTCTAAACCCCCGTAGTCACTTGAACCCTAAAGCCTAACTAATACCAGTTGAGCAGATAGGGCATTGGTGTGAAACAGTGTCATTAGGAGAAAACCTTTCCAGCACGCGTCACAGGAAAAGCTGTTCCTCTACCACAACAGACCAACAGGCAGCGCAGAGAAACAGGCGAGCAAGTTTTGCTGTGGGGATAAGATGAAGAGTGTATTGTACCAGCAATCTGGTTAAAGGGCATTGGGCTGAAAATGTCTTCAGTCTGTAATCTTTTATTTGTCTGTACACTTTTCTCGTATAATCTGCTTTCTGGTATTTGGTAGGAGACTTTGTACAGTGTTGGGATAGGCTGTCCCAGGTGGGACAGGAGCCTGTTGCATTCTGGGGTTGAAGAAAGGTCTATTCTACATAATTAGAGGTGCTTGCTAAATACACTTGGACAAAAGTATTGTTTTGATTGGAATTACTGGAATAGATAAACATGGTAATTATGGGGTGTCCAAATGCTTTTGTCCATATAGTGCATGTTGAAACAAATCTCTACATATTAAGCTTTGGTGTGTATTTCATCCCATAATGTTTGTATTACAGGCATGACTGATACCCCAAAAGCTAAATCTAAAAACAGAAATATTGAACAGATTTGTATGGGCTTTTTTTTTACTTCAGCCAATAAGAAATCACAGAGCAATACCCTAGCAACCACTTGACAAAATTGCTAAAATTGACTTAGAGCAAAGCCCTGACAACCATTCACAATATTCTAGCACCGTGGTAGCAAGTTGTGAATGAGCACCACACATTTTAAATAAGACAAAAATTAAATGGAATATATCTGAGACTATTTTAAAGTGATGTATACATTTTGTATTTAAGATAATTGGATAATTCGTTGAAAAAATCAATTCTGACTTAAAGCTACAGTTTGTAACATCTTTGCAGTAAAATATCCAAAGTACTTACAATATCTCAAATGTTTCCAACTACTTGTAAGTCGGGAGAAAATCGCCGTTGTAAACAGTGACACGGGGCTGTGCGGTCGCCTGTCAATGGCGTCATATCCGTGTTACCCTTTACCGCCTTTACTAACGTAAAAACCGCATGACGCTCCCGTTTGATTAATGCGATGGAGTTGAAGACAACAGATCCCATCATTTCACGCTCCTTTACAGCGTCATCAAGCTACGCCATTGTTGTTGTTTTGATCGTGCGCCCTCTAGCGGCGGATTTTACAAACATCCAAAAATAACAATTAATTTCACAAAATCATCTACTCACCGCTTGTCATTTTAAACATGACTTTCTTTCTGCTGCAGAACACAAACGAAGGTATTTTGAAGAATGTTGGTAACTGAACAACGGCGATACCCATTCACTTCTATTGTATAGACACAAAACCATTTCTCAAAATATCTTCTTTTGTGTTCCACAGAAGATTCAGACACAGGTTTGAAATGACAAGAGGGTTAGTAAATGATGACAGCATTTTCATTTCTTTGTGAAAACCCTGATTGAAAATACTGATTGGAGTATTATTGCTTTTCTTAGCTGTGCAAAATCGACGAATTCTTTTCATAGTATTTAAAATGTTTTCATCCGAGTTTGTTCTGTTAATATTAGAATATGTTGGAGCAGGTGGCCATCCACACATCTTATCTAAAACATGTCTACCAGAGCGTTTGACCACCCACTTTCATGACACACACACATTCCATCTCCTATGGAATTGTTGCCCGCAGCTCTGAAATCAGACACAGACAGGTGATCAAAACAACCCATTAGTGCCCACTGACACACTCTCACCTTCACACACAACTCAAGTCTGCTGACTGGGCACACACAGCGGAGCATGAGACACTTTGAAGAGTTGAGCCCCTCTGCGATACATGCTAACATCTCTTCTATCCATCTTATCCAAAACGATTTGCATTGCATTAAAGGTATACATTTTTGAACCGGTGTATGCTCCCTGAGACTTAAACCAATGGCCTTTGCACTGTTAACGCAATGCTCTGAACATAAATGTCTGAATATGACTTTTTCACACACTCGGACGGTTCAGGCTAATGTCACATAGAAATGAAAAAGAAACAATTACAAAAACAGAACGCATTATACAAACACTTTGCAGTACCCAAAAGCAATCAACCCAGCAGACACACCTAACCACTGTTAATCCTCTAGACACTAGAAAGCACACACACGCACAAACACACACAGAAACACACACTCAGCATCACTGTGTTTATCACTCCAACCCAGGCCACCAACACCCGTCAGTCTAATTCCATTTGTCTGTTTAGATTCGTTTTGCTTTAATCTCTTCTTGTTTGTGCACATCTGCGAGAGAGAGACTGCATGAGAGAGGGGGAGGGGCCTTCGCTCATGAAAAAGAGCCACAACCGGGGGGGACGGAAGAGAAACAGGTAATAGGAGAGAGGGCATCCAAACGAAAAAGTACCCCAGTGTTACCATACTATGATAATACCATGTTTGTTAATATGAACCATCGTAACGTCATACAAAAAGTGGTAATAATTCAGTGCCGTGACATATAATCCAAGACGGTGGATAGACCTGAAACATCCCTTACAGAAAAGACACACAAGTTTCACATGTGGAATATGTGGTGATGTGAAAAACATCACGTGTGGAGACATATCACCACATGTTGCACATGGGGATTTCATGTGTCTTCTGTAAGGGATTCACAATTATTAATAATAATTCTCTATGACTACATGAAAAGAATGCCAACATCACTGTCCATAACTGTAAATGATACAGAGTCTGAAAATATACAGAGCAGACTTGTTCAAACCCACATCTGAAACTGAAAAACAAATGGAGAGCAGTAGGAACGGACAGGGCAAGAGATCAGAGGAGAGTCCATTCTGTAGCACTTCAGCATGCCGAATTCCCTTCTCCTCCAGAAGGGCCAAGAACACAGATCTCCCCAGGAAGAGGTCTCTCGAGGCGGACACTAACAGCAGCGTCCAGACCTTCGGGCTCTGGTCACACAACTCATAGCGCACAGGCTGCACCACCAACACAACATTACAGGCCTCTTACACGGCATTACAGCATATCGTATTATCCCGCTCAACTCTCTTCATTAGCCCAATTGGATCCTGGGATTTTCATTTGTAAATGGGGAGCTTTTTAGATTAGCCGGTGTCTGCCCATTATGAAACATTTTCTCAATGTTCCCCCAATGCTGCGATTAGCTTCTGTCTGTCAGGGTGGAAATGTAAACTTTTCAAAACGCGATTCATCCGTTTAAGCCCTTCACAAATATTTTCCACAAGAAATGATGAAAAAGTGTCAAGCGAGCAGTCCCTGATTAAATGTTTGTTGCAAAATAAATCATAAACCAAAGAAACTGCAGTACGCTGTAACCCTCCCCATTAATCCATTGATTTATTATAAGCAAGGCTGAAATAAATGAGCTGCAGTTTGTATTTTGGTAAAATGAGAAGTTTAAATCCAACCAGGTTTCCACAGTTTACACGAAATATGATCAAGAATTTTTATTCATTTATAATTCATTCACCCTCATAATCCAAAACTGTGAATAAATTTGATGCTACTCTTTCCAGCTTTTACTGACCAGGTGGACAATTCCATGCAAATGTCAACCTCACCATGAAAAAAATTAAGTTTTTCCCAAAGGTTTTTACTATACTGATAGCACAGATTTCAGGATTGTCACATTTTAAGGCAGCCAGGTTACTTATTTTTTTAAGCTGAGCCAACATTTATTTTTTACAGTGTATGTTGTCTCTCAAAACCTGTGTCCTTTTTGACACATCCATAACGTGGGTTTATTTACCTTCTTTAAAAAGAAAACTCGTTTATATCCTGATATTTTTCTGATGTTTAGACTCTATCAACAAAGTTTTAGTCAAATATAAACAGATGGTTAAGTACATTGGTAACAAATGCATTCTCTGAGCGTTTATGTGTCATGTCCATAATGCAAAATGTCACATCCATTACTGAAATATCAGCCAGTATTTGCACTTCCTTAAACAATACAATTGGTCATATGACCAATCTGATCTGATATTGCAGAGATCAAATCTGGTGGTACACATTTTAATGCAACATGTTTTTAATAACCGTCACATATACAGCAAGACCTGTGAAAAGGTGGTTATCAAATGAGAACACTCTGAATATAGTTCACAAGTCATATTAGAATACTTTTTATATTACTTATATGGTGTTTTTTACGTAACATTCTGCCAAACATCTTTTGTGAGAAATCAAACAGACTTAGAACAATATATAATAACAGAAATTTAATTTATGGATCAATAATTATGTTTTGGTAGGCACTAGAAATGTTTTATGATTTAGAAACATTTATATATATTACAGAGCAGCTAGATAAAAATACACTTGATATTTTAACAGGGTGAATATGTATAAAGTTTCTCTCTCAGTAGATGGTGACTCTTCCTCGGGCATTCAGACACAGACACAGATGCAAAACGATGCAGCAAATTATGAAAATGTGTCTCTGTGTCTTCAATGGCATCGTACTTCCATAATGCGGCACAAAATTACAAACCAGAGGGAGAAGGACGGCAGGTCTATTTAATTGGAAACACTGCTCTGGGCCTTTACACGCACACAAACACACATAGACACACACATATAGCAATTCATCACATGAAGACTGAGATATTATCTCACCCCTTTCTTCTATACAATGAGACTTTCCATTTTCAGAGCCTGTGGGAATTCATAAAGGTGTTTAATTTGAGCGTACATCACCTCTGGTTAAAAAGATCTACTGTATATACGGACTGGAAAATGAAATTATTCAATGATTTAATATATTGATAGAATGGTCAGACACTTGGTCATATGCTCTAATAGTGACAATTAACCTACATTATTTTTATTCATATTCCTTTAAACCTTTGGTGGTTGCACCGAAAGCAAATTAGGTAGCTAAAATATGATTTTAAAACATAAGTCCACCAAATAATTTTTGTCCTCTTGTCATTTCAAACTCTGCAAAGTTGGTAACCAAACAGCAGCGGTACCCATTCTCTTCTGGTCCCAGTTAACAACATTCTTCAAAATATCTTGTGTGTTCTGCAAAAGAAAGAAAGTCATACAGGTTTGGAAATGGCAAGAGGGTGAGTAAATTATGACAGATTTGTCATTTTTGGGTGAACTATCCCTTTAAGTGGCTGTAAACACCAGCTGCTGACAACATTTTTCAGCTGAGGTGCTTTGTTTGATAAGGAATATCCCTGAAGTAATGTGTTACTATCTGGTTTTGCAGATAGATTGCTTAATCAAAACTATTAATATTGTGGTAGCCCGGGGTGGCTATGGTGCAGAAATGAATACTCTGAGGCAGAAATTTAACTTTCGCATTGTTTTAACTTCATTACACACAAACATAAGGTTATACAAACATGATGTGAAGTTTGGTTGGTATGGCGTTCGACCGCGATATGAGCCTCTTTATTTAGTGAGGACCAGTAAAATGTCATCACAGGGTTGTAATGAAATACAGGAAATATGGAAATATCGCTAAACAAGGACACACACACCTCAAAAGAACCCAACCTACTGCCTACAACCTTCTAAATACCTTTCATCTGTTTCCCCCCTTAGCTCCTCCATGTCATCTTCCCTTTCAGGCTTCCCAAAGCCAGTATGACCACCACAGACATGAGCCGCTCTGTGTCCCCCCCAACCCAGCACAACAGCCTATAGTCTTCATCTCTTCAACTCTCAACCGGCTTTCAGACATTTAGCCTAGGCAGCCAACCACAGCTATGTGAGTCCAGGGCCAGGGATTAAACACAGGTTCAAGAATCAATCTGGGGAAATGGAGACAAACCCAATCCCTGCTTTTGCCTAATCCTCCTCATATCTTCTTCCATTGTTCAGAGGTTTATTAAAGAGAGAATGAGGAGACGCAGAGGCGGACCATAAAACCACCGAGCTGCATGAAAATCTATGAAGTATTTGTAAATGTTTTTTTATTTATTGTTCTTTTCAGTATTCTTCTATTTCTTAGCATTGCAGCCATTCCGTTATTTCAGACTTGTATGACTTTCTTTCGCAAATCACAAATAAAGATATTTTGAAGAATGTTGTTAGCAGGCACCCATTCACTTGCATTGGTTTTGTGTCCATACAATGGAAGTCAGGATGAGTAAATGATGACAGAGTGTTCATTTTTGGGCGAGCTATCACTTTTAGTTCCTTCGTTGGCAGAATGGGCAGCGTGACAGTAGCCTTCGGTTTCACTAAAGCATCTTCTTCAGTCCAAACCGCAAGTGATCCACGACACTGGACAATTTCGGTTCCTCCAGTCTGTAATATGACACGCGCATCATAGCCAATTTCACATATTGTGTTTCCAACCCTCCCACCTTCCTCCACCCCCCCTCCTCCAGCAGGAGGAAAGGAAGAAGAGGAGATTGGGCCCGCAGCTAAAGCCCCCTATTCAGGCCCGCCGCTGGCGAGGTCTATCGGCAACGCGCAGGGAGTGGAGGTGTCGCTTCTGCTATGGCATTTCGGACAGTATCTACTTCTCCCCGGCTGCGGAGGAGAAAGGAGAAACAGTGGGGGTATTATCAGAGAGGGATGAGAGCAGCGAAGGCATTTTTGTCTTTTTATTCCCCTCCTAAGCCTCGGGCTTTGCTCCCAATCCGATTGGTCGATACAGCCAGGGATGTAAATGAAATGCAAAGAGGAATAAGGCTGGCTTCCCATTTTATATGTGTGCGTGTGTGTGTGTGTGTGTGTGTGTGTGTGTGTACGAGCGCTGCTCTCTTTGGCTCTTGCTCTGGGTTTACCATCACAGAGCTTCTCTCTCTCTCTCTCTCACCTTGTCTTTTGTCTCAAAGTCCCAATTTCAGTTTTGTCTGTCAGCATCCATTCGCCTCTCTCTAAGCACTTCCTGTCCAATTGTGCCATACACACCATCCTATGTACTTATTACTTCCTGCTTGCTCACTGTCTTTGCCGTCTGTCTCTGGCTGGGCTCTCGGCTCTTATCTGCTCAGGCACCCCACATTCCAGTGTTGCCGTGGATCCCTGCCTGCATCCACAGTCACGGCAATTCCATGGGTTCATACAATCCCTCAGATGAGAGAGAGGCAAAAAAGTGGCATAGGGTGGCATGGAGAGAAAGCAGCTCAGAGGAGAGGTGAATGTACAAGAGTAAGAGTGATGGTATACTGTGTGTATATACAGTATATACACCTAGTATCAGTTTGGATTTTGTGGAGGTTTGTGATCAGGATAAAAACGTTCTTCAGGAATACAAAACAGGATGATTGTATACAATAATGTACAGTAGAACGACATCAAGTGAATCTGAAGTGGCATTTCCAAGCCATTTTGTTTCTGATATTCAATAAGAAAAATTGAAGCAACTGCATTGACAAACATTACCCGACACCCTGCAAGGCTTGTGTGACATCAGCAGAAAATGAATGGTGCCAAGCTTGGTGACACTGTCACATACTGTATTTAGGGTCAAAAAAGAAAGTCCTAATTGTTAGTTTTATTAGTTTCAATTAGTTTTGTATTATTCATCAAATGTGACCATGGATCACAAAACCAGTATTTAAATTTTTAGTAATAGCCAAAAATATATTATATGGGTCAAAATTATAGTTTTTTCTTTTATGCCAAAAATCATTAGGATATTAATTAAAGATCATGTTCCATGAAGAACTTTTGTAAATACCGTAAATATATTAAAACATTATTTTTGTGAGTGGATGCAGCAAAATTGCTAACGTTTAATGTTTAGATTTTTTTCACCCTCAAATTCCAGCAATTTTCAAAAGTGGTCAAGCTAGTCTTAGCTGGTCTGGCTGGAAGACCAGTTAATCCACCAGGTAAAAGCTGAACACCAGCTTGGCCAGGCTGGAAGACTACTGTATCTTGACCAATTTTGCCACACTGGGAGGACAACCATTAACCAGCTATTTTCAGGCCAGCTAACTTGAGCTAGGTTTACATTAAGAGCCCAACGGGAAGTCAGCCATATTGCAATAAATTAATATTTTGTGCACTCGATTTTTTTATTTTTTACATGTACATTTTTTTAAACATAGGAGGACAGTGCCATGACAAGGTAATTCATTCATGAGCAAATAAGAGAAAATAGAGAGAATAATCCCTTATTGCACGGCCACTGACCTCATATGTAAGTTACTGAACATAAAATATAGAATTAAAATATTTTATTAGCACATTTTTAACAAATGCAGACCTTTCATGAGAAAAACGCATTTACCTTAGGTTTCGAGGTAAGACGTTCACATGCCAGAAACACACAATTTGGTTTTATCATTTGTAAATATAATGTCAAATATCTTACTCATTACATTTTTCTGTAATATTAAACTCTGCCTGTAAAAATTATTTGCAGTATCCGGGTAACACTCGTTTTGGGCGGTTGTTGTCTGGGAATATCAGACCTTGGATCAGAATCAAGTATTCCAGAGCGCTATGGAATAATAGTGGAAACGTCTGCATTTTAAGTTTTATGTGGCTCAATCTACAGCTGTTGAATAAAAAACATGAGAGATAATTCAAAGCTATATTGGGAGATGATGGGGGTAGGCAACGTGAAAAGCAGAGGCGGAGAATAGGATGGGCCATTTTAAAATCTGTCCCAGATTAATAGGTCATTCTTAATCTCTCAGGGTTGTGTCCATATTAAGCACCCCCCCAACCAATCTCAATCTCAGACCTTTGTGATCTTAATGTGAGAGAAATACACGGGGGACACTGGGGGGGTAACTGGAGAATAATTACTCAAAGAGAGAGCGAGGGCATCTTTGATCATCAACAGAACAGACATTAACATATTAAAAGTGGAAAATTTATATTTATTTTATTTAAAACATGCACAGCTTATTTCCCATAGTGTGGAAGTTCTGCGGGATCATGTAGAACATCTTGTGACAAACATCAAAAATAATATCAATATAACATTACTTTATGGAAAAATTGAGTGTTGGGTTTGTTATCAATTCAACAGAATACATTTAAGCCCTGATTTTTGTATAACTGACCTCAAAGTCATTCTCATGTACTCATACTCTCCCATATTTTCAGCACATTACAGTAACTCCACTTGACTATTAGAAAACATGTCCCTCTGTTTAACTCTGTCATACCTGCACTCTCTCGATATCAGTTACCTGCTCTTTTGCCTCTGTGTCCTGCCTGTCCCTGTACGAGTGTTGTTTCTCTGTCATTTCCTGTCTCAGCCCTTTTGAGCCTGTCTCTCTCTTTCCTAAGGTGTGAGATGGTCGAGCGGATGGCCTTTCTCTGAAAATCGGTCGGTTCTCTCTGAAGGTAGCGAGTGAAGTGGAGGATGCTGCGACTCAGGAGGGTGTCTGAACTGGAACTTCCGCCCTCTGAGCGCAGCAAACGCTCGGCGGCTAAAGCCAGGTTCTTATCCCAGTTGGCTGGATAGTCTACCTGGGCGTCCACTATTTGACAATACAGCTGTTGATAAAAACATGGCATTCAGATTAAAAGATTTGCATAATACAAGAAAAATATTGAGAATGCACAACACTGGGCTATGGGCAACATAACTGTATAGCATTATATTAGATCAACAATATCCATTTGTGTACTAAAGAATCACATATAGTCTACGAACAATCTCACATGAAATCATATTATTAATGTTGGAAAAAAATACAGATGCTTGCATAGCATCAAAGAAATAGTGTTAGTTTTAGGCAAGCTTTGGACAGTAAACAAGACTATATCTGATTAAATGTTTAGTTCTGGTCCTTGATTCTGATTGGTTGTGTCGAGTTCTAAGTCATTGAAAAAATTCCCCAAAACATACAGCTAACTGCATTGTTTGGCGGAGCAATAATTCTTTGCATTAATATAATCGTATTTTTAATTTTGAATCTTTTATCTTTTATTTTATGAAACCTTGGTACGTATATTAAATAACCGTTAAATAGACAGTTTTTAAAGTAACAACCTAAAACTGCCTTAGCTGTTATAAAATCACTGTAAACCATGGGCTCTTGGGGAATTTAAATCATAATAAACTGCCCAAATCTGCGAAACGTAAAGAGAATAAGAAATGTAATGTTTGAGGAATATCAATACAGCCCTGCCTTGCAAGCACTATAATTCTTAGAAAGAGTGTGTGATGTCATTTCCTCCTCACATTGTAAGAGAGCTCATATAGACGAGCCTGCGCTTCTCCTTCCATCTTCTCAGCAAGGTCAAACAGGAAGAAGGCTGTTTTCATCCTAATAAAATCAAAATATAAAAGTGTATTCTGAGATCTGGTGAAGATATGACACTAAAACACAAAATTATAGCCAACATTGATGAGTGTAGACAGTGTGTTACCTGGCCTGCCACATCTCTTCGTTGGCGACTCTCTCCCAGGAACCAGGATGGAAGCTGTGATAATGGAAAAAACAGAAAGGGATACACATTGCTTTAAAATACATTTGTCACTCATTCTAAGGTGTTAATACTGTTCTGTACACAAAGAGTTGGTTTTGTGCAGCATATATGGGACAATCACTGTCCACAAACAAATACACAAAAAAATATTTATTAAATATTATTATAAAATATACACTATTCCAGACTACAGCATACACAGAATGATAACTTCCTGTACGTGTACTGTATGCAACAGTTCAATAAACTGAGATGAATGAAGCAATAAGTGCGATTCCTTTTTGCATACATTGCAGATGGCATCGTAACACTTTTGTCCTGTATGGACAACTTTAAAACCAGCCAGTAATTCAGCGGATCACATTTTGCAGCTGATCTTCAACCTCGCCTGTCTTTGGAAACTCTCTCTGTGGCGAACGACTCCCATATTTCTGCATTTCTCCCTCTCCTCTACATGACTCATAAACGTGCGGCTTCTCCTTCAAAGGAATATTTTAGCGTGTTACTTCCCCGCTAATATTTGGCTGGCAGGCAGGGATGGACACGCTTGTAGTGGGTGAGAGGAGAGTAATGTCACACCATTCAACCCCGATTAACTTGCTGAATACCAGCCGGCTGCAGAGAGCCTCAGTGCCGGAGACTAGAACTAATTTCACTTTATACACAGATATTGACACGCGGCAGTTTAGAAAGTCATTAGGGTGGGGTCAGTGGACTAATAACCACTTTGAAGCTGGAAATGGAGGCTGTCTGCGCAGCACGGAGTCAGAGAAGTTTTTAAGTGCACTTTAATATCGATAAAGAGCAGAAACACTTCAGCAGAACTACGTGAGATGGATAAAAAAACAGTGTGTGAGGTGCATGTGATAAGGATGTTCAGACAGCTCTTACAAAAAATACTATGGTGATACAAATGGTATTAATGTGATAGTCCAGGGGACTTCTAAGAATACCATGGTATTGACACTAACTACAGTAAAGATTTAGTCTGAAGTTTGTCAGATACTTTTACATTTCTTTGCTCTGTTGAACACAAAAGTAGATATTTTGAGGAATGTAGAAAAGCAAACAGTTCTGGGACACTTTTGACTACCATTGTCATTTTTTCTACTATGGTAGTCAATGGTGGCCAAGAACTGTTTGGTAACAAGCATTCTTCCAAATATCTTACTCTGTGCAACAAAGAAATGTATACAGATTTGGAACAACGTGAGGGTGAGTAAATGATGGCAGAATTTTTATTTTTGGGTGAACTGTCCCTTTAAGAGCATTCTAATAGCTTGTCTTAAGAACAATTTTGTTAATCTAGCCCCTGGAATTTGATCATTAACAACAATTTTTGATCATTGTGACATGTACTGTGGTGCTACTGTAACATTTAAAACCACTTCTTCGGACATACACTATGCTATTTTTAAAGTACACTGAAAATGCCCTATATTATGGTCTATATAACATCTAATACTACATATGAAATCCTGTCAAAAAGGATAAATGGCATTGCCCAGGTAGTAAACTACACACTTGGTAAGTGATGTGCTACCTGTCGTGTGGCTGGCTCCAGTTGTAGAGGTGGAGTGTGCGCTGGGCCCATTTCTCAGGGTCAAATGTGGTCTTGACAGGTACCAGCTGTTCACAAACGCCCCAGGGCCAACGAGAGAAGCTCCTCTCCCAGCTAGGGTCGCCCTCGGTTAGGCCAATACACACAAACACAGGTCTGCTGGAGACAACCAAAGTAAATTCAGCTGAGTTTAAAGTATAACCCTGTCATTATTGTGCTTTTAAAAATAACAGTGGGGAACACTACAATTACTACTGATTCATAACACTGATACAGAAACAACAATATAACATGTAATAACATGGTATAATTTGACAGCACATTGTGTCTAACAATGCCCATTAGCCAATAATGTGGCATTTTAATACATTAATGCTTAATAAAAGTACATAAAAAAATGTAATTATATGCATCATTTGATCTGTTAAACATATAGTGTTTTTTTATTATACACTAGTGGTCAAAGGTTTTGGGACACTTACTCACTTGTGTTCATATTTTTTTCCACATTTTAGAAAAATAATAAACTTATCAAAATTATTAAATAAAACAAAGGAAACTATGGAAATTATGTTGTAATTAAAAAAATTTTTTTTTTTTAAATGTTATATTTTATCATCTTCAGTGTAGTCACCTTTCGACTAGAATTTGCAGAAATGTTTTCATGTAATTTTATCAAGCAGCTTCTTGAGGTCTCACCCTAAAATGCTTTTTAAACAATATTAAAGGAGTTTTGATCTATTCTGTGCTCTTATTGGTTGTTCTTTCTTAATTATTCAGTCAAAGGTTTTTTTTGTTAGTTTTGTCATGAAATAACACATATGTTTGGAAAATTATCATTTTTGTCTACTATACTAATTTCAGATATTTAAGCAAACACCTCAGATCAAGTTTGTTTTAAATAATGAGAAAAATTTCGCTCAAGTGTCCCAAAACTTTTGACCGCTAGTGTACTATAGCATTTATTAACATCTTATTAATAAACGTTATGATAATCTGTTGCCAGAGTGTTGTCTGAGTGTTTTTGTGTTTTTTCTAAGCACTTGTTTTGGGAAAAAGATGGAAAAATAAAATGCATCCGAAAAAATTTTAGAAACACACAAGCAAAAACGTAGTTGTTTTTCGTGAGGAAAGGAACGGTTACCATGTGAAAATTATCATTCTCTTTGGTGCTTGAGAGTGAAATTGATGTATTTTCCTAACTGCACCTGTTATGTCAGAGTACTGATCCAACACACAAAAATACACACAACAGAAATATACAGATATGGCCTCGCCTAACAAAAAACAAGCAGGTCCTAAGTTGTTTTTCCCTATGTGTTTATTCCCTATTTTCTTAGTTCTGACCACCAGGGAAATAGTACTTGAGTTTATTGCCCCCTCTCAAAGGTCAGAGGCTTTACCAAGGAAATACTGCCTTCTGGTGGAGGGAGGCAGTATCGACTTCTTGTGCGGTCCTACTGGAAGGTGTGAATTTCAATAGATGACTTCTAATGGTTTGCTAAATTGTGTTTGCATGTAACTTTTCGACAAATACATAAATGAACAGTTTAAAAATGAGAAAATCAGTGCTTTTTGGTAGTAGCACATATACTGTGTGTATGAATAGAGATTATCCGTGTGTAATCGTGTGTGCGCGCGTGTGTTTGTGTGTTAAACTTACTGCGTATTGTGCTTGAGAAACTGTTCAATACTGAAAGTTTTCTTTTCCGCACTGTTGACAGGATCCCACCAACGTCCAGGAAACTTCACTCTGGGTAGATGTTTCTGGAGTTTCGCCACATACCAGCCATACGTCATCATCTGTATTATATACAGGATTTTATTAACACAAGTTTAACATAGGAACAAAAGCATGATGGGAAGGACCTCTTTCTTTACTTTACAATCCTTTCCAGGTTATTGTAAATATAACTAGTGTTCCTGTAACTTAAAGGGATAACAATTTCACCCAAAAATAAATATTTTGTCATCATTTATTTACCATCCTGTCATTACAAACTTCTACAACTTTCTTCTGCAGAACACAAACTTTAAGATATTTTGAAGAATGTTGGTAACCAAACAATAGTGGTACCCATTCACTTTTATTGTATGGACACAAAACCAATGCAAGGCAATGACAATAGGGTGAGTAAAGGTTGACAGAATTGAACCCTAACCCTAACTATTATTTTAATTGGTAAAGCATGGCACTTGCAACACCATATTTGTGGGTTTAATCCCAATAAACATAGAGTACAACCCTACATACCTATATTTGTCATTATTTATATTAAAACGTATCAAATGCATACCCTGAATGCACTTCGCTTTGGATAGAAGCATATGCCAAAAGAATGCCAAGAACAATTTTTAGGTTTAAATTCACTATAGTATAAAATGTCTACGATTTTTTTTCAATTAAACACAGACATTTTCTAATTAATTTCAATGACTTTTCCAAGCCTGGAAATGAAAAATTAGACTTTTCCAGGTTTTCATGGCAGTGGCTAGAGAAATAATAACAGGTGTCACATATGACTGACCTCCTGGTCGACGAGGCTGAGGTCTGGCCGGAGCCCCTGGCAGTAGTGGAGGTAGCGCAGCGTGTTTCCAGGGAGATCACCTCGCGTCAGCACCAACGAGCCTTCCGGTAATGAGAACACAACCTCACGAGCAAACCGGTCCACAACGTCATTGCTGCTTTGATCACACTCCCTATTGACACACAGACAGAACGAAAAAAAATAACATTTTAATGATGAATGAAAGAATATTTGTAACCCGTGTTTTAAATGAATTCTTTCACTTAACAGCCACTTTGGCTACTAAATATATAAATGACTGGCCATTCAGAACTTTTACTTGCCAAAAAACAGATATAAAGCAGATTAACAAAGGCATGCAGGTAAAAAAAATGTAATCTGTATTTCAAATCCTACATTTTTAAGCATAGGTAATCCAACAAATCTGATACTGATTTGAAATTGTTACCCATGGTTGTTTTATTTACTCTCATTTGGTGGTTTGGTGGGTGTTTATTTGTAACCATTTGTAACTTACATCATATCCACAGATCTGTAGTGTCAGTGCCATTCTGGCACACATGGCACATTCTGGCAAACATTGCACATGGCACACTTAGCATGTTAAGATTAATTTCCAGATTATTGTCTTTCTTAGAAAGATTTGCCTAATATAGTTAGTTATTAGGTCATATACTGAACTGCAAAGTTACTATGGAAAAAGTTATTAGATGAGCATAAAGATCCATGACATTATTGTTCCCTCAGCTGTTCTGCAGTCTGTTCCTCTGCTTCTCTCTTAGCTGTGATGAGGTGGAACATCTCTGGGCTGTAATCAGCCTCGGACAGGTGTGATGAGCGCCGACAAGAATGTCAGTCTTGCGATTGATCAAAGCGTTGCGGTCCGTGGCTGCGATGTACAAAAACTCACCGTTATAATCTACATGACTGGCGTTGCTAGGATGCCTAATCAAGCACAGAACTGGGCTGCTTTAATCTGCATGACTAGCATGGCCAGGACAGCTAATTAAGCATAGAGTCAAAACGGCAGAGGAGAGCAAGAGTGCTTTTGCTTTGATGTGTGCTGAAGCATGGGGGAAATGAGAAATTCAGTGAGGGACTGTCATGGCCTGCCTGATCAACCACAAATGTACAGCAAACTCAAACTCAGAAGGTCAGCAGGCAGGTCTATGATGTAGCTCAAAAATCAAGAGTTGCTCCTTCAAGACTCATAACAAAGTTATTATGAGTAACAAGATTCAAAAGGAGTGTGGCAAACCTCGCAGTTACGGTGCTAGACTGTTGTGGGTGGTTGTTAAAGCAATGGTAACCTCAGACGTAACCTCACACCCACAGACTGTTGGCTGAATGTCACATGCATAAGACACACAAAATTTAGCAAAGACATCATTTGATCTGTTGACCCGTACAGGATTTCTGGGAGATGCAGGGACATCAACATTTTCATGCCCTAAACACTGAATAAAACAAACTTGCTTTTCATGTCAGTCTGGCCTCTTGGGAATGGAAAGTCATTGCCTATGGAAAGCTGCTATAGACGGTTTCAAAGCAACAACATAAACAAACATTACTGCGCATGCACGCTTTTATGGCCTAAACTTGACTTTTGGTACACATCTGCGAAGAACTGCAGATTATTTCTGATAACAAAAAAACGAAATAAATGACATTAGCTAGCAAGTTAAAAGTATGTCTAGCCGGTATTATTTTGGGTTACCAGTAGAAGAACTGTTACTTGGCTAAACTTAAATGTGACAAAGTTACACAACCCAACATATTGTTTATTTAATACAATTATTATACATTAAATAAACTATAAATAATTATATTATTAGCCACTAGCCAGACCGATCAACAAACACAGATCGTAAGTTAACTTCGGGCCAGGCGCGTACGTCCGACAAAACCGTCTATAGCTACGCAGGACTGTGGCAATGGTAAGAGGTTGCTTAGATGTTCTGCATGGTTTTAGTACCTTGCTATGCTGTTTCCAAGTGGTTGCGTGGTCTTTAGATATGGCCATTGTTCGCCGTTCTATGCAAGTCAATGGGATTTTTTGCAGTTTAATTCATCAAAAAAAGAAATAGGTCAAAAGAAAATAAATAAATTAAAAAAACAATCCAACCCACCAAGTTATCATTCATCTGACTGTGTGTAAGTGTGGCTCACCTATGATTTAAACTGATCATGTGTGAGATGAGGCCTGCAGTGAGAATCCAGGCCGCTGTGCTCCACACCACACCCCAGCCCAGGTGCCTGTTCAGCCAACACAAAGTCCAGCTCAGACCCAGACCAGCCAGCACACACACCCCTGCATCCGCCTGCAGCCAGAACCGCTCTACCTAATGCCACATAAAACACATTCAGTATCTTCAAACCTGAAGTGTAACAAAGAAATGGCAATATATGAAATGTGATTGTTACAACCAGATCTCACAGGAATTTGTAACTACTTTACTGGGTGGCTAATTTGTATGAATTTGTGAATTGTACAAAAACAGACGATTATTAGAAAAAAGCAACACTGAAGCCAAATCTCACTACAACGTACGAATGAGAACGTATGAAGCCATGAGATGCAGTGAGATTGTGTTGTTGAATAACTCACCACCCCCAGCAGCAGTGGCTTTTCAATGTCCAGGTTTGCTCTCCAGGCAAAGAATGTAGAGTAGATGCTCACCATGATGAGTATCAACCACACAAAAACACGGCGCCCCCTGGAGGTCAGATACGTGGCATTAATCGACTCTGTTACAGCATACTTAATAACTTATTAATATCTGGTCAGTTGTGGCAGTCAACATTGTTTTTATAATGCCTGCTAAACTGTAAACTTAACTAATGTATCAGGAAACTGATTTCCAATTTAACTGTGCTAGTTTCATGTCTCACATGAATATTCAAGACAAAATATGCAAGAATATGCATCAACAAACCTTGCAACCCTATAAAGATTATGTGACACGGATGTAAAAAATGGAAAAATGTTTAATAATTATTTTAATATACACAACAGCTTTACGTCTGGTACTGATCATCCCTTTGGGTTCATTTTGAGATGACTGGCTAACTGCATGTTATTCTTTACATATAGATGTAAAACTAGACTTCAGATAAAACATGACAGCCAGCTTTTTTTATCATCAGCCATGCGACTTGTAAAGACAGGTTGCTTTCTGCACCTTTTATACCATTCTCAGTTCATTTTTACTCAAAAACTGAATGTCAGTCATGTCATCTACATTTTCTGAGTGTGTCTTACCTGTTCCTCAGAGAGAAGAGAACACTCAGCAACGCCAGCACTAGTACTGGACTAGACAGATCATTCACACAGTGATTCCACTGAGCCCTGAGACACAAAACACACATTCTTACCAACACATACATGTGTGTCTGTGCATGTCTCTTTGATGGACACAGACTCTGTAATCCAAAAACACTGACATGTAATCATTTATGTGTTTATGAGCATGTGCGTTTGGTCTTTTTTAAAACATTAAATGCAGTCTTGTGACAACCTCTCTCCTCTATCTGTTTTCCAACCAAGTCAATGAGCAATTTCCCTGCTGAAAGAGATGCTGCCCGTGCTTTAATACCCATCTCTCTCTGACAGCTTATTTAAGCGTCGTGTGAAAGCGAGCGTGCAAGGAGAGAGAGTGTGTGTTTGAGCTCCTTATGGCAGGTTTCTGCTGTGACATGCTTGTTGTGTTTCCCCCTCTCGCTCTCACCTGTCCATCACGCAAGTGGCAGCCGTGGGGGGTGATGGGAAATGGCTGATTGGTAATAGCGGGATATAACATAAGCTCTCTCTCTCTCTCTCTCTCTCTCTCTCTCTCTCTCTCTCTCTCTGAGGGACACCCAAATGTATGGGGGTGGGCTGTGGAGACCTGAGTCTCTGGTGATATGTCACACTAACATCACTGATCGTGCAAAAGCCAGAGCGAAAAAATATAATACAGATTCAAAAGGCAAAATGAGATGAAGATTATTTTGCCTGGTTAAATGGTATTTATGACATATTGTTAGTTTAGAGAAAATGTAGCAAAAAAGAAAATTCAGAGCATTCATTTGTTGTTTAAATGAGTTCAACCTTCTGGTCCTAATATTTTCAAAACATATTTTCAACAAATAGGCTGAATTAAAATTGAAGACAAAATCTCCTATTAATTTATAATTAAAAACCTACCATTTCCTTCCTACCATACCTACCAACTTCATCGTATTTGTATAGTAAAATGCAAATTCCCTGTAAACCGAAGGTCACGATCGTTTTTGGATGCATTTTCAGATTTTGATTAAAGATTCACATGAGTTTTAAAAACAGAACCTTCAGGGATAAATGATTTATAATAAACACTGCAATATTCCATAAAAAATAAGAATCGTAATTGTTGATTTCATGGTGACTTTAACCAAAATGGTCATACTCACAGTAACATCTTCACAAAGTCCACGTTTTCTTCTGTTTTTGCCTGAACCCCCCCAAAAAATCATTCATGTGAAAAATCATGTGCTAAATAATAAATATATTTTTTATATAAAATGTAAATATGCATTAAAGAAAAATTCTAGATGGAAACACTTTCTCTTACTACAGCACACAACAATCTGAAAAGCAAAAAAGTGAGTAAACAAACAAATGACATTGTGTATGTGTGGGTACCAGACTAAAGGTGCCATATTCAGCTCTGAGCAGATGTGTGAGGAGACCACTAAGCATCGTCTGGTCTCCCCAGCTCCAGCGAGCTCTGTTCAGATAGGACGAAATGGGCAGGTAGATGTAGGGCATAAAGCCAACCAGAAAACATGTCCCCAGAGACACCAGACCATAGAAGGACAATCCCTGTGGGTAGAACATGTCACATGTAATTGAGAAACCCTTCAGCCACCAAATGTTTCAATTTACATAAAAAACTGCAAATGTTTGACTTTTTTTAAAGTCACCATGACATCAAAAAGGAAAATTCTAATGCTGAGTTCACACCAAACGCGAAGGATCGTGTCCCTCGCTCTTTATTACTCGCAGGAATAGTTTGTTCTTTTTGCGTGAGTGACGTCTTCACGTATCCGAACGTGTCAAACAGTAGGTGAGCTCTTTGCGCGAATTTCTCGCTCGAGTAAAAATTTTTCAATTTCAACTTGCGAGGGAGATGCGTTTGACGTGCAATGAGGCAATCGCGCCGCCCCATTCGCATCGTGCGTCCGCGTCTATTCGTGTCTTTGCATTGACTTTGTATGTAATTTAATCGCATAATTTGCATTTGGTGTGAACTTGGCATACGTGTTTATCCTATTCGTGGATAAACATACATGTTTATCCACGAATAATTTATCCTTTTTTATTCATTTGCACTTGTAATCTTTAGTCAAAAACTTTAAACTCCAATTACTTTCTTTTTTTTTTACTCCAATTACTTTCTCAACGACAACTCTTCACCACATGACGTAAGCAACAAAAAAGGGGTAGGACTCTTGTCTGCCTCCATCTTCCTCCATTTTTGTTAGCAACGCCCAACTTACAATAAACCAATCAAAAGAGAAGGACAAAATAAAGTCCCGCCCTACATTTTTTTCTAATTTCAGAAGCCGTTTCACTCGGACATACGTCACGATACGGAACAGACGTCAATCGCAACTTCCCTTTCATGGTGACTTTAAATCTAACTTAATGAAATTTACCCAACTGATAAACACTGACAAAAATCACCTGTATGGTTCAGTGATTATCAATACTCACATTATGAGTGTAGAGATGCAGGATCGCCCATGAAATTATTAAGGTAACATATAAAACCAGTGTGTGCTGATTACACAGGCTCAAACCGCAGCACAGTGCACCCCACAGAGCAAACTGAGAAAAACAAAAGGCAAAATTGCTGAACAATATGATTCAATTTTATAAGACAAACCACTGATTTTGAGTAATATGATGCTTTGGATGTTACCTTCCTCTTCTGATGAACACTTTCTGCACAGTGGAAACAAGCAGAGAGGGAGAACAGGATGCCCACAAACAGGTTATTAAGGGAGAATACTTCAGCCATGACTGACCACTGCCATACCAGCCTGGACACCGCAAACACCCCACCTGCCAGGAAAGCCCCTGGACCGGGCCCGGACACCCTATGCAGAAAATAATATGGATATAATCTCACTATATACTAACTATATACTTTATACGTATAATTAAGGACACCAAAACCACTTAATTTATTGAAACGCTTTAGAACTTTAAGAGATTGACTTCTGCAGAAAATTTTAAAGAACGTTGGTAACAGAACAACAGCATTACCCACTGACCACCACACAGGTTTGAATGACAAGAGGATAAGTAAATGATGACAGAATTTTCATTTTTTTGGACACGATTGACTTTAGTCATTTTTATTTCTACTATGGAATGTCAATGGTAACCATTTTTGGCTGAACTATTTCTTTAGTTTGAAATTAAGTGGGAATAAAAAATTGGAATTCTGATCACAAATGGACCAAACTCTCGTAGGTCAACAGAATTATATTGTAAATGTGAATGCGTCATTGTAAAAAGTTTCTAGAAAATTTTCTAGTGTCAGTTTGGCAAATCCTATGTTTTTGCGACACTCTCAGTATTTACACAGGATAAACTTTCAGCTTTTTAACATAAGCTGTTTAAAAAACAGAAATATATGTTGCATAGAGTCTGACAAATAGGAGCATCCACTAGATCCGCCTCTCAATGTCAATCAGCATCAACAAAAAAATGTATATATGTCAACATTTTGATGACATTCAATATTATTCTTGATGTTGTGTATTTCAACACAATTTTATGGCAATTGCTAACTAACTATTTTTTGAGGTCTCATAAAATCTCGTTCGTACATTTTAGTATGATTGCTTTTGCATCAGTGATGGTTAGGTTTAGGCAGATGACTATAGTGAATACAGATGACTACAAACCTACTACTGCCTGAATGTATGTAAACTGCTTTGTAACTGAAAAATTGTGAAAATAACTATAGAAATAAAATTTTATTGAATTGAACTAAATGTAATACTGCTCTCTCTCTCTCTCCTTTGTTAACACTTTAGTCTTTGCAAATGACCTTTCCACAATTTTGCGTGGTTGCAAAGGATGAATACAAATGATTAATGATAACATTTCTGAAAACATATTCGATATATCACCCAGCCCTCGCTAACAGTGGTACATGTCTAACCTGACCCCTCCGTCACATCGTTTTAAAAAATGTGTCAAATAAATAAATAAATCAACAGCAGCCCCATCTACCCCCACCCCTCTCATTTCCTTAATGGTAATTGAGGCGACTTAAGCATAATCTGCCACATGCTAAGACCCACCACTTATTAAAGACAGACAGGGTGACCGAAAAGAGATAACCGTGTGTGTGAGGTATAGAAGGATGAAAGAGTGAGGTCAGCCAGAGCAGATGAAGCAACGGAAGTGGAGAGGAAAGAAGTTGTGAAAACGCATGAGAGAGAGTGAAAGTGATAGAGAGAGAGAGAGAGAGAGAGAGAGAGAGAGAGAGAGAGAGAGAGAGAGAGAGAGAGAGAGAGAGAGAGAGAGAGAGAGAGAGAGAGAGAGAGAGAGAGAGAGAGAGAGAGAGAGAGAGAGAGAGAGAGAGAGAGAGAGAGAGAGAGAGAGAGAGAGAGAGAGAGAGAGAGAGAGAGAGAGAGAGATGCAAAGAAACCCCACAGCCCGGTCTCAAGCACACTGGCTTGGAAAAATTTTAGCGGGCTTGACAATTAAAGGGGGGGGGTGTGTGGGGGGGAGGAAGTGAGGCAGTATGGCCCTCTCCTCATTGTGCCGAGTGGCTTAGAGTCCTCATCAGCCTATCAGCTAAGTGACAGGCGGAGAGCTGCTCTATTCAGCGGCACAGATACACGCCGCGGGCCAAGCGGCTGCCAGCTCCCTCCTGACCCCGCAATCCCTCGCCGCTGACAGCTTCAAGCTCCATGGCAAATTAGGCGCTCTCACATTACAATCGCACAAGACAGATTCCATTAACGGTATCTGAAATTGAGTAGAGAGCAGGGCCCTCGCCTTATCAGACCTGACTCATAAGCAGCGGCAGCACCGCGGAAGCTTGCGCGCTTAATCACGAGCCATGATACCATTTAGACGTTTCCAGCGCGCCTCTGCCTGCCGCTGTGATAGTCGGCCACAAAAAGAGTCTGATGAGACTTAGGGGAAGGGGAACAATGGAGCTTTCGCAGGGAAAGCAAAGTAAGTCAGAAAAGAAGGGGAGCGGAATAAAGTGTACGGATGGAAGAAAAGGATGGTGTGCGTGTTTGGTGGGGGGAGTCGCGGGGGTCTGGTGGAACTCGCGCTTGCTGACTACTCTTTTTCCTCTACTTCCCTTTTTCTCTTATTTTCCTGTCTCGCTCAAGACGAGGGTGCGTGTGTGAACGAATACGCGCGTGTAGTGGGGCTAATAGCTTGTCAAAAGCAGGCGGGGGGATTCTCTGTGATATCGGCTCTTCTCTCTAGCCTTCTTTACTGCTCGCGCACAATACGGAGGGGGGAGGAAGACGGGTCCCGGTGAAGGTGCGGACCCCCCGCACCCTTGATTCCACCCCGCTGCGTACCAATTAACCCCCATCATGGGCTGGAGGTAGGGGGGCTGCGGCTGGGTTAAAAAGCAAGGGTGCTTTCCAGAGGTATGGATTCGCAGTGTGAAATATCACATCCTCCCCCTGTCATCCCTTCAATGGGGCGGCCTGACATTCGTCTGGCTGTCCTACTCTCGTCTTTATTCCACTGAAGGGGGCTTGACACGTCCCGCTTTAGTAATGTCAGGCCGTTTGAAGGAAGGTATGTGAAGTGTCCTTCATTCCTGAACATGCAGGACCACCAGGGTCTCTCTTTCTTGTCAACGTTTAGCGAGCGAGAGACACTTGACAACAGCATCAAAGAGTCGTTTGCTCTTATCGTGTCTGTTGGCAGGTTGCTGCCGAGTATGTAAGAATCTCTGAAGTCCTTCAGTTTAGAACAGATACTGTAGGGGATTGAGTAAACATCAATGGCATGGTAAGGCTATGCTAACATGTATATTTCATAGAGATGCACAGATAAACTTCTCCACCGATATCAATAGACAATTATTCAGAGTGATGTCTGCCAAGTGCCAATACAGATAGTTTGGTGGTTGTATTAACTAAAGATTAACTTAAAGATTAAGTTAATATTTCTCAACTTTCTGAATGTTATTAACATCCGATTTTCTATGCACAGAGCACAAATGCATTAACTTTCCTTTCCTCTTTTGATTGACAAGATATATTGGCCCTGATCATCGGCTGCTTTTATCGGCCAATACAGATTATTGGTTGATATATCGATGTATCGCTAATATTTCAACAAAATGCTAATGTAAAGAATAAAATATGTTACTTCCATAAGGGCAATTTTTATTCTTCTTAGAACACTAAAGATGAAATACATGTGAAATACATGGCATGTGTTGTATGGTGGCACTTAAGCACAAGCAAGCTGTGTTTGAATCAAGCTCTGGTAATTTTCCATCATGCCAAAAACTGTACTCTTGTACTGTTGCCTGATAGTGTCTTTGATTTTGGTCAATAACTGCCACGTATTTACAGTAAACCACAGCTATGGCCTCTTTACAGTGCTATTATTTGCATCGCTACATAGAACCCATAACTTGTGTTAAAGCTGATCTGAACAAAGTCTTTAAAAAAAAACACAATTTACTCAGCCTTTTTGTTCAGAATGTTGTCCTTAGCACATTCAGGAAGAAATTTAAAGAACATGAATACAAAAAAAATAGGGTAAGGTCTTATTGACAAAAAATATTGATGCAATTCTTGCTAGACCCACCAGATAGTGTATTGGTGAAACATATGGATGAATATTTGGATGCTATAGATTGAAATCTAGGTGGATGCTAGCAAATTTCGAGCAGAATTATAATGTTAATATATGCCATTACAGATATGCACAGTGTTCGGTTAAAACGTCTCTTCCCGCAGGGCAATGTGTACTTAAAACTAATCATTTCACTCCTCCTCAAACAATACAGTCTGTGACACAACAATATTCCTCAATCCAATCTTAATCCCCCCCTATTGACACATGCCATGTGAACAAACTGCATAACAGAAATAATGAACTATGCATTTGATTTTGTAAATGCACATTTTTTCTCTTATTCTAATAAAGTCATTAAAGTGTAGTATTTTAAAGCCGTATGGAATGTATGCATTCCTGCAAAGGCTGATCTTTGCCTTGTAGGACTTCCATTAAAAACTGCCTGTGGAGACAGTTTAGAAAATGTAATAGTGGAGCAATATTGACTTCCAATGCAACAGACACAATCTTAAACCTTCAGGCAAGGGGAAATTAAAGTGATGGCATAGCACAGAAAATGACCCTATTTTCCCCATTCTGAATGGGGTAATGAGGGTTAAGATGTCTTCATTAAATATCTGTTAAGGAAATATTACTGCATGGGTTTAAATGGTGCCGTTGGTCATGTTGAGTTGTGGAATTCAAGGCCCAGTGTGGCGAGGTTTTAAATTGACTTTTCAGTGTTAAATACAATCGACAATCTATTAAAATGGAATGTTGTCTATTACAACAAATAATAATGTTGACTATGTTTATTGAAACAAAAAAGAAACGTGTTAACTCTGGTTCACACTACCCGCAAATATTCGGAGCAAATATTTACCGTGATGATGCGCTGGAACAAAAACAATTCCTATGAAGCCCTTCACATAGAACGCAAAATGTGATTTTTTTTAGTCCAGTGCGACAAATTTCTTCATATTCACAGGACAAATTATGAGGACACAGGCTCTTAACAGGATAACATATACTACTTAGTTCGTCGGACATTCGTCTCGTTTTATCGTCCACTATGTGAATCAAGCTTTATAGTACTGGAAGTCTATGGAGCAATGGTACCAAAGAGTTTCAAGATCTGAATTTTCCAAAAAAGTAAAATTTTGACCTATAAAGTTCAAATATATAGTTTTTATCACAGAAAGAGGAACTTTCTTCTAGCTAGATGATTCGGTTACACTTTATTTTAAGGTCCAATTCTTACTATTAACAAACCATTAACTACAACTCAACTATACCTCAATATGCTCCTAATTTGTTGCTTATTAATAATTAGTAAGGTAGTTGTTAGGTTTAGGTATTGGCTAGGATTAGGGATATAGAATATGGTCATGCAGAATATGTGCTTTATAAGTACTAATAAACAGCTAATATGCTAATAATAGGAATGCTAATAAGCAACTATTTAATAGTGAAAATTGGTCCCTGTACTAAAGTGTTACCAATGATTTGAATAGAAATAATGCATAAGTGGCTATACGAATATGATATGATGTACTTAAAATTCCAACTTCGATTTTTTTTAGCATTATTCTATATAGAAGAGTAAAACATAATTTCAGTGGTACCCAACAGAAAGCCACTGATGCAGTTTAAGCTCTAATTAACCTGAAATATACAACCTGCAGTCTATATGTTAGTTCTGATCTCAACCAAAGCGGGATTGCGGAGTTTTAGAGAAAACCCTTCTAGGAATACCTGCTCATGTTATTATAGTTACCAAAAAATGCATGGCTGCAAACCAAAGCGTTTTACAGATTAGACTGGCTAATAAAGCATGTGCTTAAGCTGCCAGGAGCTGTTGTTTCTGGGTCGATGATTTACCTGACAACAGAGGTATGCAGGAGGGGGCAGCCAAGGGACGTGGGAAATTACACCGGTATTAATTTTCGTCTTTAGTACACAAAAATAGAATCTCGATTCTGAAACTCACACTGTGGAAATGATACCAATGCTTAAACTAAGCATTGAAGAAATTGTGCGTCCTTATATCCCCATATTACACACCTGAACACATTGTAATGTATGTGTATTCTAAATAAGCAACCGTCTTGATTAAAAACACAGCTCACCGCAGAGAGCAGCGAGGTGACTAAGAGCGACTTGTGGGTCCACTGAGGAAAGCGCAGTCACGGCCATATGGTAATAAGCCTTATATGGCACGGACACCCCAGGACAGGTGGGCACTGGAGCCTGGTCAGCTGTGATATGAGCTGGTGCGTGCAGAACGGGACCCGTCTGCTCTTGGCTGGTGCGCACCCACACAGGTGCGGTTGAGTCGGGGTTGAGGGTTGGGAGGACGTGTGGAGTCACCTTCGACAACCGCATGACAGCTTTAATTATGCAATAATGAGATGATCGTATGGAAAATGCAAAGATGCTCTCTCGTTTAAGCAAACACTAGTTATTGATAAACTGGGAGTCAATTGTATAATACTGTGTATGTGTATTCTGTCTTGATATTGTACACAACTAGCGAGTCCTAGCTCTGAAAAAAGAATCGACCCTGAAGTTTTATTGTACTTCCCTATTTATTTTTTTCAGGGTTCACAAAGAGTTCTCAAATACTAAGAACCCCAAGCGTAAGCCTCCCCAAAATTTTCCCAGTCTGTAATGCAATCAATGGGTATCATTATTATTGAGGCCAGCTATCCTCAAAGGCTTACCCAGACAATGGGTTTGCACAGAGGAAACAAAGGCATGTAATGTGGCTCTCCAACCATGACGTTTAGAAACGTTTTCTATAATTGACAAATCAAAGGAAAATTGAACGCTGCGTTTGGGATGCGAATAACACTGCGGAACATTACAACAGTCCGTCCGTCTTATTTAACTTGGAACATCAAAGAGTTATCACAATGAGAACGTCTATACAACTGTGTCACAGTTTCGCAGACTTTAGTATTTCATTCAATTTTTAAATTTAGCCCATGATAAATTTACCAAAGGGTTGTGAGAAACATATTTCTCGTCTTTAAATGCTGCACAACAAAACATGGCTTCAAGCCTTGATGTACCGAAATTCTTCTAATGATGTAAATGATGGCACAGAACATATAGGGCACAAAATGGCCATGCTCAGAGAGGTGTCGGGTGCCAGGGTAGCAGCCTGGGGGCAGGCCTGTCCGGTAGTGTCCCTACCGGGAGTGGCATGCCACCTCAGCATTACCACTGGGCACAGGCGAAGCACCTAAGGACCCCAATGCCAACCCAGAGGGGAGTCCCAGACTGTGCCGGAAGCTCTGAAACCCCTAAAACACTCCCTCCTCCCAGTTCTGGCATGTCGAGCCTGCCAGCTACTGCTCAGAGCCCAGCAGAGATGCCAAACCCCAGCCTAAGCCTGGACAGATAACTATCAAAACCCAGTAGGCTTATGCTTTCAATTAAAAGCACAGATTATACACTGAAACTTAAGGGCTAAGGGGGTTTCGCGTGCAGGTTCGTGTATGCGTACGCAGCGAAATCCTAAAGGCCATCAGCCATTGAGGGAGGATGGGTTGTGGGGTTGCAGAGGCCAAAGGAAATGACTTTTTTGGTTGCTGTAATCCAAAATCGGATCTAAATCCTTTGAGGCTTAAGAGCAGAGGTTGCATTGGACATGTAACTGCAGCCAAATCTCCGGTCAGCTTGGCTCGCAAACTCAGCGGAGTGAGGGCGTGCATTATTCACATCATTTGCAAGAGTCACATGTAGACGCTAAAGTACATGCGGCAGCAACTGTCTGTTTAGACCGTAATTCTAGGAAAGCAGTAAATGGGAGGACCTTTGAACATAATCTCAAAAAGAGCAAATAAGTGCATCAGAGTATCTGAATTTTCATATATTTGAAGGGTTGCCTGTATGGTGCTGTAATTTTATACAGTATTTGAACCAACTATATATTTCAGTTGCTATATATTATTAAATTAGCTAAATGGTGAAGTCAGCATTAACAATGTCAGTGTAGTTCATGTGAAGAGCATGCCTACTAAAATCATTCAATATTACGCAATTTTTATGATTTATGAAAACAAATGTTACAAATTTTACTGTACACTTAAATTCATTTTGCGTGTATTTAAATCATAAATCATCGTGGACAAGACTACCATAAGAACAAAAAAATTTAAACATTTTAAGGAACTTCAGTGCATCAGTTCAGTATTGTTAGGGAGCAGACAACAACCGCACAAACACACAAGGTACACTGAGTGCACAAAGCCTAAAAGCCAAATGAGCATACCAAGACAATCAAGCATATCGATTGCACTCTCCCAGAATGTCAACACTGTTAAGTAGCACTGGGACGCCCAGTTCATTTTAGTGAAATGGTTCATTTGGAAGGTTCGTATCAATGAACTTGTTTAATGATTCACTGAAATTGGATTAAGACGATGCGACAGTCAGCTCAAAAGCGCTCGCTCAGGTGTTACATGAAAATAACCAAGATAGAAAGTATAGTTAAAATAACAGATGCTCCAGCCTGATCTCTCAGGAATGCGTAATGATTTTACGAGGTGGCTAATTCGTAAGATTTCATATAACGTGATTCGTACAACAAGTATGATTATTAGAAAATAGCCATACTGAAGCCCCTCCCTTAATCCCACCCCTAACCTAACGTCAATGGTGCGAAAGCAATTCGTACTAAAATGAACAAATGAGATTGTATGAATTAATATGAATTCACCACTTTGTAAAATGGTTATGAATTGCCTTGTGATTGTGTTGGAAGGTCTTGATGTTACAGCATGGTAATGTTAAAAGTAGGGCTGGGAAATGATTAATCGCGATTAATCGCATCCAGAATAAAAGTTTGTGTTTACATAATATATGTCTGTGTACTGTGCATATTAATTTTGTATTATAAAAACACACACATACATGCATATATTTAAGAAAAATATTAAATATTAAAATTAATAAACATTTAAATATAATTTCAATTATTGGTAAATACAAATAAATACATCTACATATTTCCTAAATATATATATAGGTCTACATGTATGTGTTTGTGTTTATAAATGCAAAATTAATATGCACAGTACACAGACTTCTATTATGTAAACACACACTTTTATTCTCAATGCGATTAATCACGATTAATCATTTCCCAGCCCTAGTTAAAAGTAGTAACATTGCATGAACTCTATAATTCCAGAAATATGCTAAATTATAACACACTAAAGAGGAAAACTAACAATACTGACTTCTAAATGTCTCATGAATTTTGATGCATTCGTGCTCTCAGCAGCCAATAATGCACTGCACAAAACCCACAGTTATTGGCACAAGTTATGTTTATCCTCAACTTTAAGTCTAGGCTGTCATTTTTATCTGCCGTGCCTAGTTTTGGTCATAGTTTCTGACAATGAGGGCATTTCATGTTACCTGCCCATGCAAGCTTCTGTCTAATTTGGCTACTCACAGACACATTTGCAAAATTCTGTCATTTTATTGGATTCTCAATCTTTGATGTCAAGCCCAAGAGCTAAAGCAAGCCTTTTACATCTATTTGAAGCTGATATGCCTATCTATTTACAATAAGTTAGTTCCATTATTGTAGTTAGATTTCTGATACTCATAATTGGTTAAGGTACTGATGTATCCCCAATGGTCACCTTTCTAAATGTCTGAGACTGGCTCACCTGCAGACAGTAAAGCAGAGGGCTCCACTGGCTCCGGCCCCAAAAACAGCACACAAGACATTGACACTGTGTGCCGGAGAACTGAGGGGAAGCAGCGAGAGCATCACAGAAGAGAGCATAGTGAAGAGGGGGTATCCTGGAGGATGAGCCACCTGGAGGGAACAGAAAGCTGTAAACTCACTCACAGAACATTCTGAAGCAAAGATAAGAGCAACAAATCTAGTAACCCCCTAAACACACACACACACATCACGTTACAGTTCAGCTTTCAAAGGCAGGCCTTACTTTTGCGGGTTACAGCTGTCCCCCCTCTTCCCCTAAAAGCCTGATCTGCTGTCTCCTTGCCTTCCCAGCAATTAGGCACTAAGTCCCCTCAGGAGCGATAAGGACTGGAGCTATTAAAGACTGTCTCATTCCTACTGGCCTGATAACACACACAGGCACAGCAGGCTGAGAAACGCTGCGCTCCAGAGCAATGAGCAAGGAAGCGGGTTGTTAGAGGTGTGGATTGGAAATTGGTGGACAAGCGGGCGTGTAAAAGCCAGTGTGAGTTCAAGATCAAAGACGGAGAGAGAGTCCCAGTCAATTCATCCCTCTAAACAATTTCATGAGACTGGCCACCCCAATCAGTTTATTGCAGAAAACTGCGGTAATATAGAAAGTGTTGAGGAGTGACCATGCTTTTCAATAGTGTTACATTAGCTTTTATTGGGTTTCAAAACAATGTTGCTTTTACAGTAACAATTTTTTTAAATTTGTAATAGTGTAGAAAAATGTAAAATGATTATCTGTTTGTTTCAAAGACAGATTATTTAACCATTGCAAGGTATTCGGGTCTGTGGGGTCCAAAAAGATGATGTCATTAACTGTTTTTTCAACCCCAGATAAATGTTTTACCGATATCATAGATTTTAATTTTTTTGCATTTTTGCCCCAAAAAATTAGCACCTTTTTTTAATTAATGTGATTTAACGGTGGTGAATGACAAATATTAACCATGTCCATGTTCCTTGTAATTGGGAAAAAGTAAACATTGTAAAGTATTTTACTATGGATATTTATTATGTATAAATATTTCTTACGTCGGCATACAAGGGTTAAATAAACCACAATCCCTCTGTTCTTTTTTTATTCCAATTATTTTGATAAAAGCTGCTGTTTATCATGTTTTTGAGTTAAATTAATTGCATTATTGTAGTGGTTGTATTTAGTTGTATTCCGTTTCTAGTAAACACTAGGGCTATGTGTTGCTGTTAGACATTAGTCTGTCTAGCAGCCTAACTTTAATTTATAGCAGTTTTGGGTGTTTCAGTTTCAAAATAGCTTCCCCAACACTGATCTACACAAACAAATGGATGAGATAATATGGTAAACAGATGGCAAGGTCGGGAAAGAGCACATTTGCAATTGCCAGCAAAGTGGAAATGAAAGCGCACGTGTATGGAGGAGGAGATTCAAATGCCTGCACTGGAGCTAAAAGTAGACCAAGAGTAGATGTGTCGTTCACTCTGTAAGTTTGTGGCAAACGGCAGAACACACAGCTGGAGAGCGGTAGGGGGCAGTCCTGCTACAAGCAGTTTAAAGGAGAACAGATCCACGACTCCAGGGAGCAGGAAGGGAGGGCCGGCAGCCTGCGGCCCGGAGAGAGCCCTCCGACCCTGGGGAGAGCCGCCAAACAGGCAGGCCACACGGACAGAGGGAGGGATTACTGGCATAGCGACACCACCACAGCCTCCCTAAAAGGATCGTGGCGGCGTAATAAACTTTATTAAATAATAAAACTTATTATAACTGTTAACCCGATTTAGTTCATTCTTTTCGGCTTACACAAGCACACACACGCATGCACAAAAAGGAGAGGGGTTGAGTATAATAAGCCTTATACTGTACATAAGGCAAAGCTTACAAAAGCCATCGCCTAACCATTCAGTCTAATTGGATTTGAAGAACAGGGTTGCAAATTATAGCATTCTCTAGTCCTAACTTGGTAAAAAAAGAAAGGATAAAAACCTGTGGCCTGAAAAGTAAATTAATCATCTTTCTTCTCCCCCCATACTTAATTAAACTTCCTTAATGCTTATAAGAGTTAATGAGTGGATTGATTAAACAATGCAGCTAATGCTTACCCCCAGCTCACAGGCAGCAGTCAGCAACTCTCCTGTGGTAGAAAAACAGAGAGGGAAATTAATGTAAACCCAATAATTATTATTAAGAGACAAGTCCTGAAAGTTTTCCCAAATCAAATACTTGCACTGGGTTTTGCATTAATTTGCCCGGATCAAAACCTGCAAAATTTTCCCAGTGTGACATTTCCTAAGCGACACGCTCATTCTCTTGCATCGCACACGTGTCCCCTGATCCCGAGCAGACAGATGCGCACATACGCTGGCAAATCTGTTTGCTCTTCCCGTATTCTGTGACGCAAGGTGCCTGCATAGAGAGCCAAGCATCACTGTATAGCATACACAAGCGCGAACGTGCCCACGGGTGCTGTTGCTTTACACATAGCCACACGCATAATGCCACCCCATTATCTCTATGGGGGCATGTGAACTTTAATGTTTCCAGCCCTGACCCCAATACACCCTTCTTCTCACATAGGCCAACTGTTATCATATAATTAATATAATCTAGGCTATATATCTATAAAAGAAATGCATGTACACATATCACACATATCATCTTATTTATATTTCTCTTATGTTTTATTCAACATCAAGGAGCATAATAGTATGTTATGCGAGATGTTGGCATTTGGCTCATTTTATGTGATGTTAAATCCATTCCACCAAATGTGTTTAATATGACAACAAATTTCTTTTTTACAAAAACTCAAAATATGCATCTAACTGCAGTTCAGAGATCAGTGGATAAAGAAGGAAATTCGGCTAGTAATCCTGAATGTTTTAGCCTGGTTGTATAAATCTAAGCAATGCTGTCTGATGCAATACTTGCCTAAACACTGTAAAATCCCATAAACTGTGCTTTCTGATGCAATACGAAATGTTCAGTGCATCAAAAACATTTCTGAAATGGTTAGCTGGCACTTCCAGCGTATCACTAGCGGTCGTCTGTTTTCGTTGTCACGCTGGAAGTCTTCTATCAGAAGGTGCAGACCCCTCAAATTTCAGCGCCGGAATTTTCTCTGCTCTCACTGTCCTATTTAGAATAGAAATAAATATACACGCACTGAGGCCAGGTCTACCACATTTCAAAGCGTGTGGATCTCCTTGTAATCAAAATGTTTCATGTTATACCTCCCAATTTCATTCATAGCAGTGCATGTGTCTAGAGCTGTCAGCGCTGCCCAGTCCCTGGGAGGGGCCACGAAACAGAGAAAAGGGCCCAAATGCAGTTGAGCACAGGACAGCAACGAAAGAGCCAAGTGCCTTTTTGATAGCACACCATCGGGCACCCACAGCAGCCTTCCCCCATCATAATCCCCCTCATTTCCACACTCGCATTCCTAGACAACAGCGGTCCCGCGGGGCGCCCGCTCAGCCTCTCCGGGGCGCAGCACACCTAAAGGGATTAGAACTGCGAAACGGAGACCTGGAGAATTTCTGCCGAGCATTCAGCATCCTGCAATGTCCCTAAATGCCACGCTTAAGGGGCTGGCTGATTTTTTTCTCTCTCTCTAAGCCCTGAACCAGCTTCTTGCCCCCCCAAAGCCTCGAAAAGCCACCTTGCCCGTGCAGATGTTGCATAGCTAACCGAACAGCAGCTGCTTGTTTGCACAGACCCAGAAGAAAAACTTTTTATATTTTAATATGTAAAAATTTGGTTTCCATATTATTGATTATAGAGAGACATTTTAAAAGCACTGTTTACATAAATGTTTGCATTAACGTCAGCCTGTGCAATGTAATGCAATCAGCTGTTGGTTATAACTTTGGTTATAACTTTGTTTTGCTAACTTGCCTCAAGCAAATCAATCAAATAAAAAAAAATTAAATGAAACTGTCAGAGACAATAATGGTGAGAATAACAAAGCGAGGACAAATGAGAACCAGAAACTAAATATTTACATTTCACATAGTCCTCTGTGCATAATAGTCACAGATCAAATGTGACTCATGTGACACAAGACAAGTAAAAAAGCACTAAGAAAATTGCATTACTTATTTATATAATGTCTATGGTTACCAATGTCACCGCATTTAAAATACAACAAAAAAAATCTCAAAACAACTCACATGCATGGATAATATCCCTTTATATTGTTTAGTTACTGGCATCACTAAATATTTTGTTACTGAAATCATGAACATTCTAATAACAAAAAAGTGCTAGAATACTATAGAATATGGAAATTTGCCACAAACAAAGACATATTTGGACAATTATTTGGAAAAGAATGTGTCCAAAAAGCTTCGAGTTATTGTTTGAAGACTTTTTTCCATTATTTTACAATCATATTTTTCAAAGGGTCGTTATATTGTTTGGAGACACTGTAGGTTTAAGTTATACACAAGCATTTAGAAAGAAAACAAACACCATCTCCATATGATGGGTGTGATACTACAATATGCTTCTCTGTGATAGGCTGCATGTGACGTAAACACAACACGTGTAGTCGTACCTGAGTCTCCACCGGGCACAGTATGCGGAGCAGAGGGAACATATACCGCTAAAACACCGGCGACTGTAGCTCCCGTCAGCGTCCATGTCAACTTGTCCGACGACATTTCGGACGTCTCCGTCATTTGCGCTTGGTTTTACGGCAACTTTAACTTACATAGTTATTTTGGGTGACTAGCATTCTTGGGCGTAAGTTAGTTAAATATATCGACAGAAGCTAGCATGTTCTTTGTCGTGTGTATACTAATGGACGGAATATAGCTTAGAGAGGTAATGTGTTGAATAACACATCATCGCTTAAGGTAACGTTACCCGTTTTTCTGGTTACAGTATTGTTGATAGCAGTGTTGCGTTGTACACAGTATATGGTTGTACAGCAGCAGCGTTCGCGCCAAACCAATCGTTAGCAGTTCAGCGTAAAAAGAAGCGCTGTCAATAACTATGCATTATTTCATTAACTGCATGTTTGTAGATTTGAGACTTTCCGCATGGATTTGGCTGGTAAGGATTTTTGACTTCCTGGTTGGGCGGGGTTTGTAAGCGCTCTATCAAAATTTACCATAGTAACCCTAGTTTCCGGTGCCGCGAATGTCTTTTACACATTGTGATAAATGTTACCATTTTATATATTTCTTTCGCCTATTTAGTATGGTATTTCGATGGAAATTATGGTTACACAGGACGTTTTGTGTTTGAGACGGAACTGCATCAGTTTATTAAACAACAATGCACTCTCTTTTTATATAGGCCTATCTGTCTTGAATTACTCTCTAGTTGTTCCAAACCTCTGTATAAATTTCTTTGTTTGGTTAAACATAGAGAAAGATATTTGGAAGAATGCTTGTAACCTAACAGTTCTTTGCCCCCATTGACTACCATAGTAGATACCAACTTTTTTCTGTCCTACATTCTTCAAAATATCTCCAAGAACTGTTTGGTTACAAGCATTCTTCCAAATATCTTTCTCTGTGTTTAACCAAACAAAGATATGTATACAGATTTGGAACAACTTAAGGGTGAGTGAATGACAGCTGCATTTTTATTTTGGGTGAACTATCCCTTTAATAGATCCCCTAGCTATTATTACCAATGGGCATTTTTACTGTACCTATACCAATATTTAGAAGACACATCACTTTTTGATAATTTTGAAGATAAAGAAACTAAATATGGTCATTGTTTTGCATATGGGTAGGTGACAAATACACCGTACCATGTGTCCTATTGTGTGACAGCAAAACTTTTGAAAACAATTTTTGCTATGTAACACCATAGGACACGTGTGCGGTTTATTTCTCGACTATTACCCATATACAATCAGAAATGTTTCCAATTCCAAAGACAGGGGCAATTGTACATAAAAGAAAAACTACATGATAATTTAACATCTAAATACCTAACCCATTCTTGTCATTGTATGTTCTCTCTGGTTATATTTATTGACCTACAACTACCAATATGTCACATCAACTATAACAACTATAGCTGGCTTTAATAAAATTCACCGTGGTAGTAGCTGGGGAGTGTAGTAAACAGACCCCTCAGTGCATTATGAGTGGAAAGGTTACCATCATAAAAATGTCATGCTAGACTGATCATTAATCCTCCTCTATCTAAAGTGAGTCTGATCCTTGACTAAATTGAGAACTCTGGGAAGTAGATATGTTTTAGCACATCAGAGTTGCTAATCCTCCTCGCTCTCCTTCATATTACCATCCTGCTGTCTGATCACGGTTTAAACCACCTACCTCATACACACATTCTCTCTTACCTCAAGGTGAAATATCTGCATTTGTGTTTTAGAATTACCTTTACGACATAAATATAAAAAAAAGATGTAAGTATATCATGTGGAATGATGTGGTATACTTTGCACATAAACAGTGATTTGACAAGATGGCATAAGGGACTAAATTTGCTTTTGTGATAATAATTTGCATTATAAGCAGGTAGCAAAGAATACAGGTCAAATCAATGAAAAGTGTTAAAATACAGTACATCTACAGTGCTAAATGTACATTTAAAATCAAAATGTTAAGATTATAACATCAAGAGTCAATTGGGGTGATAAAGGAGAAGGATTAGGTTTGCCTTATGACAGGTTAATCTGAGTAAACCTTTGTACCTCTTAAATCTGTATCAAAGTATAAAGCGTGTTCACTGAAAAAGGGCATATTTCATATAAATGGCATTGAGAACTAATCCTGGTCTAAAAGTGTATGTTGACGTCTTATTGGAATAGTGAAACTGGTATTTATGAGTTTGATGGTATGTATTATAAACCCTTTTTTGTTTTAGGGAGAAGTGCTTGCTCACTGCATCTGATGTTGGAATGACACTAGAATAAATCTGTATTTTTAAACTAAATTTGATGGCATCACATATCTGCACGTAAACTTAATCACTCAATACATCAGTGGAAACTGGATTAGGTTTTCCTAAACCGCAGATAAGTCCACCACTCATTGCAATATGTTTCAACTAACAGCCTGTTGCTTACTATCTGCTTACTATACACTGACAGAGTGTTTTAATCTAAACCCATATAGCAAACAAGTGGATTTTCAATGAAGCCCTTTAAAATCTGTCGAAAAATCTCATGATCCTCTGTGTTAGCTACACAAATATGCACAGAAAGGATTCTGAAACAGATTAATTGCATTGGTAAGTGCAATACTTCTCTCTGGTAGTGTAATGTGTGTATTAGTAATGTGCCCTATTTATTTATATACAGCTCTATCAGACAAGCTTTTCACAATCTCTGAGACAAGCATGTAATGATATACAGTTGCACTCGGATCGCAACTAACAACAAACAAAAAAGCAGCACTTGCATGACTATTCGGGGGTGGGTTTACAGGCCCACCTTTGTCTTGTGTTTACCTCCTTGTGGTTTACAAAGCACTTCATTTAAAATCCCAGAGATTAAGACAATTGTGATTAATATTCTGCAGTGGGGCCTGGAGTATGGCAACAACAAAAGCAAGGGCTTCTTGGAATTGCCTTGAGCAGAACAACTAATGGAGGCCAATTAAAATAGGATTCAATTTAGCCAAAGCAACAGGAACCTAAAGATAATGCATGTATCTGAAATTGCATTGAAATTGATTGCTTCTGTCATATTGGTTGTGGCATTTTCGTAAATGACCTGGTGGCTTTGGTTTTGGAGTCACCAAATTTGAACTAAAAAGTCAAAGTCAATAAAATCTGTCTGATGGGGTCTTTATGGTTGTGACAAATTCTGCTGCATAATGAAACGCAATCAGAAAAAAAGAAGCTAAATGAAGCCGTTAAAACGATGTTAACTAAAGACGAAATAAAACACAAAAAAGGTTTTAGCTGTGTGTCGCAGAGACGTGTAGAGGAAAGACTGCCAGGCTGAAGGGAGTGTATGTGGGTGAGCGTGTGTAAAACAGAGGATGTGCACGAGGGAGGGTTAGACAGCACATCACAGCATGCGCTCGATGTGGGAGCAATCCAGTTACTTAAACTGATCAAGATTTAATTAACACAACACTCGGCAATTACTCTGTAATTAAAGTCATTTGTCCTCTTGTGGAGCTAAGAGTGCCACTGCTGCCATAGAGCTGTAAATTAGAGAGGGGACAGGAGGAGGGGAAGATGAGGAGCTGAATGCTTGTGTTTGTGTATTAACCGTACTTTTGAAGAATATAAATAAATTAGTCAGCACCCTTTTAAAATGTAGCCTATATGCTTTTAATATGTATTGCAGGCTAATAAATCCACAACTAAAAGTAATAGGCTAATTTCGAAAACCTCTGAAAGAAGAAAAATTTTGCACACAACATACAAAACAGAAAAATGCTGCTAATAATATGCAATGTACACAATGAATTATATAGACCAGGTGTTCTTAACCTTTTTGACTCCAATGCCCCCCACTGTATTCAACAATATTAAAAGGCCAATTTTATATTTTTGTATTTGTAAGAGGGGGCCCACTCACAAAAACTTTAATATAAAATTGGACAAGTTAAGAAATATCTTGGTTTACAGTTAGCCTATTTAAAGATGTATTTCTCATTTTGTCTAATTTTAAGTCATTCTGAGGCCCCACTGAAGTCGTCTGGGCCCCCGTGTTGAGAACCACTAAAGACGGTTTCAGCAGCAACAACATAAACAAACGTTACGAAAATTAACCATGTTTATTTGTGGGGTTTTTTGGTGCACCGATTACTTGTGGCAAAACCACGGTTTTACTACAGTAACCATCGTTAACTATGGTTTTTAGCAAAACTATGGTTTTCAAAAATTTTGTGGTAACCATGTTTTTACTACAGTAATCGTTGTTTTTTTTTTAGTTTTAACTGTAGTAAAACCATGGTACATTTTTGTAAGGGTTATATGTGGCCAACACTTAATTTCCGGTAGACCTCCGCAAAGAACCATTGACTGCTGAGTGGATTTAATTTAATCCAATTAATATACAATAAAATATTAATATTAATTAATATTTTATTGTAAATTAATTATAAAATAAATTGTTATATTATAACCAAACACAGACCGGAAGTTAACTTCTGACCAGCGTTTGAGTCCGATGAAACCGTCTATAAAATAAAACAGTTCAATGTATGTTCGGTATTATTCTTGTGACCAATTTTGTGTGTGATAGGCCCTACTTTAAAGGATGCTTTTCTTAAATCGGCTTGTTTGACAGATAAAACATTGTTATTGTGTGTATATTTTACATTTGTCGTCATGTACAGGCCTACCATCAAATGGCTTTTCATTAAAATAGCAGTGCACCAGACTTTCGAGCCTTGGGGTGTTCGTAAACAATTTAGGATGACAACAGAAGACAAACTAAGCAGGCTCGTGCTGCGCTTTCACACCGAGGCAAAGATTACGTGTAAAAAAGCTATTAAAGAGACGTTTCAACCCCGTCTTCCACTTGAAGAGGTGAGGACATTGAATGCGGACCTCTCCCTACCGCACCAAAATCTTCCGACAGTAGCCATGAGCGCAACTCACTTACAGGCCGTAGATAATTAATGGGACATTTTCAGCGGCAAACAGTGACTAATTGCGCTAGACAGAAATAGCGAGGAATTAATAACATGCATCCAACACTTGCCACGATCCCCTACCGCTTCAATTTGCCGGGAGATTAAAAACGACTGCCAAGTTTACTAAATTAGAAGCGCGGGGGAAACAAACGTGCGTCTTCGTGTGTGTGCGTGTGTATTTTTGTATGTGTAGCTTGCTTTACTATCTCTTATTTACAGGCTATGATCTGCATATCATCTCGCGCTGGGGAAAGAGGTAAATATCAACGTACCAACCCCGCCGAAACGAAGGTGTCCTATTGATAACTTGGCGTCCAGCCTCCAGCCACCTGTGGCATATATCGCCTTGCCAGTTCACCGTGTCTTGGACAAGGAATAACGGTGGGAAATAGCGCACAGACCTGCATGAGTAGGCTAGTGGTTACCAGTCAGCACCTTCCTTTCAGAAAAACTCTCCCTTGTCGAAAGTAGCTTAATGATATTGGAATTACAACGGACATAATCAGTTTATAACTCAATATATTCTCTGTCAAACGGTCTATACATCTATAAGATTAATTGATACACTAAAAAAAAATGTTGCTGTATGCAGCAATTTGCCTTAAGCAATTTATTGGCAACAGTTTGTTCAAAGATAAATGAACATGTTGCCAATAAATTAAATAAATATAAATCTACAGTAAGTTACTGGCAAACTGCTGCCAGTAGCCTAATACTGAAATTCTACAGAATTGTTTAACAGGGTAATACCTATACACTGTCCATGCTATACGCTACCATTACATGTAAATAAAATGACAATAGAAATAATAAATGTTATATTAGGCCTACATACTTATTTCTATACTTTCTACGTAATTATGCACACGTAAATAATAATGAATATTGTTCACCTGCTTTAACCAGTTTCTTGCACTGTAACGTGATCATCGCAAAAAAATATTAAATGGTTGGTCACCAACTTAGCAAGTTTTTAAACTTAAGGAAGAAAACAGGATTTAGCTCTCAATATGTTGATTTCATGTAACAATTTGCTTAATATCTTGATCAACATTTATTATTCAGTTTGCTTTGATCCTTCAGCAGTTTGACAGATTTTCTGAGCTGACATGCATCCTGCAGGAGCCAGCTAACAGACACAACACATTTTCTCTCTCTCTCTGTAGCCTATATTTATTTTTTTGCTCTTCTCTTTCATAACAGTTTTGTGGTGTAGGTCCAATAACCTTATGAAAAACCTAAAAACTGTTTTATAATATTACAATTATAAAGCTAATAAAGTTATAAATGGATGAAACGATTTTGACTGACTGTAACAAATTATATATAATGTAGCAAGGTGGCCTTTCTCAGTCATACAATATTACATCACGCAATTTACCACATGCAAAATAACATTCCACAGGAGCTACAAAAGACAAGCCGTGAGCTTCATCACAAATGCAGACGTTATGTCATTTTAATAAACCCTCTTAAATGAGGGCAAGCCAAGCAGAGATTTTCCAATGAGCTTTCTGTCACCTTTACTACGATGACTGTCTTTTGGAAAGGCAGCGTTGAGTGGGACATCTCTCCAGCATCTACGGGAGAAAATGTTAATTAGCAGTCATGGCATCCCACTGATCTTCCTTTTCAAAGCAGCTAAATGGCATGCTGGAAATCGAAATCCTTTTATGCCCTTATTTGCAGTAAGAGCGCTTATGAAAGGGACGAATATGTCATCACTGTTTGATGGAGAATGCGGGTGCCATTATTCGAAGTCCTTTCACAATTTTTGCAGAGAGTTTAAAATGAGATATGTGCATGGGTGCACACGAGTGACCGTGTAAATGTCGTAAAGCAATCGTTTTTTTTAATCTTAATCAAAACATTGTCTTTTAATATTTTGTAGAATCTTATAATAATGCAGTTTTTCATGTTTGGCTTGTTTTGCACAAAATAAATAACGGAGACGATTTGCATAAAGCAATGTTAAGTCTACCTACCTTCATTACCTTCAACGGACGGTGGTAAAACAATCGCACTCTTTAAATATTGTTAGAGCTTTAATAATGATTGAACAACATTAAACATTGTAAATACATCTGCAGTAATGTTTTTAACTCATGAAAATGCGCTAAGCGTCGTTGTGCAAAATTTGTTAAATATGATAACAGCTCCCTCTTGCGGCCTTTAATAACTATTACAGTAACTTCGAACATTTTTGCAGGTAGCCTAAATGATAAAGTGATGATTGTTACTTTTTGTAATGCATAGTATTTTATCTTTGCATATCACTTTGGATCTCTTCTGTGACATTTTTCGTTTTCTATGTAAATACATTTACATAAAAAGAATGCGCAGCAGTAATATTTATTTAAGAAATACATCTCTCATAACTTTATACTTTAAATGGAAGTGATGATGTCATGTAAAAGCATTTTAATGAGCACAAAACCGAACACTCCTTATGTCCCTGAAATAAATTAACTTTCATTTGCCAGTGTTTCCACAAACTTTGATGTACAGTTAGTGCTACACAATACAGTGAGAGCTCTCACAATACAGTGAGAGGACATTAGACATGGGAATATATTCCAGGTTGTTTATTTTCAACTGTAAATCATAAATAAATTCATAAATACAGTATATTTACAGCAACTGTGACATGCTGTCGATTACAGTAACTTCCCAGATTGAAAACGCATTTTTTTCAACTGTAATACTATATTAGAAACCCAGCAGGTAATAGGAATTACGAAACATTTTTGTGGATTTCACTACAAAAACCATTAGGAGTCATCAGCTCAGCTTTTAACCATCGGAACTCTTACACAATTTTTTTTATGTAGTGTTTTCTGGGCCTCAATCCAGTAGGATTTAATTTTTTATGTTCTATTGAGCCCCATCCCGTCCATTTTAGCTGTCATTAAACCAATACCATACCATTATAACTCTTGTAAATGAATAGCTCTCCTGTAGCTCAGTGGTTAGAGCATGGAGCTAGCAACACCAAGGTCATGGGTTCAAGCCCAGGGATTGCACATAGGCTACTAAAAAAACAAAAATGTTTAGTATAACGTGATGTAAGTCGCTCTGCCAAATGCACTAATGTAAATGAATAGCAGTCAACACAAAAGCATGACTTCTATTGACAGATGGTGTAGTTACAGCATTTACCACCATCGCCAAAACCTTCGCCTGTGGATCGACTTTTGTCGCAATACATTTGTGGTTGTTGAGGGGGCAAACATGATGTACACAAAATATACAAAAAAAAGTTTTATATAATATATATATATATATATATATGGTTTTAATAAGTGTAATGCCAAAATAATCAGGAGACACATTTTTTAAATATATTTTATTCATTGTACATTGACCATAAGGTAAGTGTACAGATTGGGTAAGGTGTATTTTAAAGACCTAAAACAGTACAGTTTTTTTACAGACAAACCAGAGGAATGTTACACTGTTAACAATAAAGCTGCTCTTCACACACAGCCACAGCCTATTCTCCTTCCAGCTACATCACACTTTATACATGTAGACACAGACTTCATATTTCATGTGAACTGTTAATTCATTTAAACGTAATACCTGAAATGAATTGAAATCCACAGTACAGTTTTCACACTGAATACTGCAGTCAGTCAGTCTGCATCTAACATTCGACACCTGACTGTATTTCATAGCTATGCCTAACCCGGTTAAACACGAAGGCTCATGTATAGTATTCTCTTCTTGCCACAGAAAAATCCTTAAGCAACATTTGACAAAAGACAACATTAAAGATGTTCCTGAAAATCCAGTACACAGAAGTAAACCCCTGCCTTGGTGTATTGAAGATGCTCGGTGTAATAATGTGCCTGTTTTGCACAAGTAACATTTGCTGGAAGTTAATGGAATTTTACATTAATAAGACGTTTTTATAAAATCCTTTTTGGTATTTCTTTCTTTACATTTGGCCTTATTTCAAGTTAACGCCCCATGAAAGGATAAGCAACACTGTTAACAGACAGTAGCATTACAGAAATATGCAAAGTTCATTGATTTTGGTGCGACAAAACATTTACACCTTAACAACTGCAGGTGTAACCAAATGCATGAATATACCTTAAAAATTGACAAAAATATAAGACAACACAAGTTCATGTACTAAGTAAACCCAATGTGACACATTACAGTAGCAGGGAGATTGATGGTTGTTGTAAAGACCTAAGATTAATTCAAAGCAAGCAAGCAAAGCCAAAAGTTGGATCAAGTCTTGAGAAGCAATCGACAATTGTGACTGACAGTTTACAGGGTTAAAGGAATGGTTTACCCAAAAATGAACCAAATATGCCAAACCTGTCAGACTTGCAGAACACAAGAAAACATGTTTACCATGCAACAAAAGTAAATGGGAATCCAAATCTCATCTTTAGAATTTCACTTTCGAATCATCCTTTAAGCATCCAGATGCAGTTGGTGTTGATACATTCAATACAGACACCTCACCACACAGTACATAACTGAATAAATATATTAGTATCTGTTTAAAACAAACTGTACATGGGCCTTTGTGTACTAAAATACTTTTCAGGGAGTAAAAAGCAAAAAAGCTTTATAAAAGTCATTTAAAAGTTTTTTATAAACAAAAAAGTATCAATATGCCTAAAACAGCTGCTTAACATCATAATCTCTGTATAAACTTTAAGAAAATAGTGGAATCAAAGGTTCTTATAAAACACTACAAAAACAACTTCACCCAAAAATAAAAATCATCCTCATGACTTACTTTCTTCTGCAGAACACAAAAGAAGATCTCTGCAACACTTCTCAGAATATCGTATTTGTGTTCCACAGAAGAAAGACAGAATGGGGAAACAACATTATTTTGGGGTGAACTATTCCTTTATGGGACGATCAATTATGGTTACTAAGCAACCAAGTGTATCTCAGATCTTCTGAAAAGTCATATCTCTGCACTAAGTTACATATTTAAAATTCAATCAAAATCCTTTTCTACATTTAGAACATAGCCCAGCATGTGTACACCACCATAAACATCTAAAAAAAATGTACAGCAAATGTATAAGAAAATATATTTGGGACAAGCTTGGTAGTAGTAAATAACACCAACTATTCTTCCAGTTACAAACTTTATAGCCTATTCCAACAGTATTTGGCAACATCACTTGTTAATCTTGTTACCAGTAACCCGGTATTAATAAAAAAATAAAAGCTTTGCGACATTAATAATTCACCAAGTACACATTCTGAGAAAGAAAAATACTTCTAGGGATGAGTGAGGACAGAAGACTAGGCTAAAAATGACAAATCATTTATCCAATTCAATAATGCAAAAATAAAGCATTCACTGTGGGACATCAACCATAACTGCATACTACAGGAGTGTAATGGTGGTTTCTCCTGGAGTCATAAAATCCCAACAGGAGCACCATTTTAATCTTTGGAAACAACCGTTGCAGTACTTCAGTTGCCAAATCACTGCTCCAACCTCAAGTTCTTTGGAAAGGAAGTGAGGGAGTGTTGAAAGCAGGGCTGCACCAAAGCTCCACAGGTCACCAGAAGCCCCTCGGGTCTAAAACAGTATCCTGTTTGGAAAAGGATCTGAAAATCTCCTGAGTGGTGTGGTAAAGCTGGTGGAATCTGACATATTTGTTGGCCGGTGTATAAAACTCATTGACACCTTCTGTCCATCACCAAGGCAACTTCGATGACCGTACGTGATGACATCCGAGCAAAAACGCTCTCCAGCATACACATTTCAAGGGCAGCATCACAGCTTGCGGTATGAATCTGTTCTTATTCCTCAACAGACTGGATTCCACTTCAAATTATGCAATAATCCAGCATCGGCCCGTTCAAGGTTGATATATCCTACACTCTCAGTCTACAGGGCCCTGAAAGATAAGCTTAGACCACTTTTGAGTCAGATTAAGTTGGGAAGCACAGAAGGGGCAGGCGGCGTGGAAAGCGTGGGTGCCGTGCGGTAAAGGGATCTCCGCCCAATAACGGGCTGATTTTTCGGAGCACACGTGGCCACAAGGTACAAAGGCGTACGTCGGCGCACCAGTATCCACGTAAAAGGCCGGTTCGCATCCGAGCCACAGCGGCACGTAGGGGCCCACGGTTCTGCACATGGGACACTCTCTCTGAGCGTTGGGGTCTCGTTCCGAGCGGTGGCCCCAGTCGTGATAGCCGTGAACGTGGCCACAGGCCAGGTACACCCAAGGCTGTTTGTCTTCCTGGGCAGGGACGTTAGACAGGGCACGACTGCAGCGTTGCATGCTGGGAAAGGCCAGGGTGTTGAGGCCAACGGGGCACTGAGGTCGGGCCGCGTTCAGCTCCTGCCTCAAAGCCTCCAGGTGCTTCTGGGTGGGAGTGTGGAAAAGTCCGTCAGCCGTGCGCCAGAGCAGCGTCGCTCCACACAGGTCAACCAGCGAACCATCCTGCAGTACGTTACTCTCACTCTCCACCTGAACACAACACAGTACAAACATCTGAACATGATGTATTTACTACAGATGTTAATTTCATTTGTATTAAAATCTAAACCTAAAACACGAGCAATTAAACAAACGCATAGTTATTAACATTTACTGCACGTACCACAAGAATTGTTATTGAAACTGGTGGTTACAAGCAAATCAAAATATTAAATGAAAATACTTGCCATGTGCTTTATTTTAATTTTATTTGAAGTTCAATTTCCTGTGTGCAGAACCACATTCTACCTCCAGAAGGCGCTAAATGTCTGAATACCAAGGATTTTACCAGGGTCAGCAGATGACTTCCTTTCTTTGTCATACATTGCTTGCTACCCACAAACAGTTTGATCTGATATTAAAGGGATAGCTCACCCAAAAATGAAAATTCTTTAATCATTTCTAGTCATTTCAAAGCTGTATGACTTTCTTCTGCAGAACACAGCAGAAGATATTTTGAAAAATGTTTGTACCAGAAAACTGGTTGGTCCCAATTGTCTTCTATTGTATGGACACAAAATCAATGTGGACAAACAGTTTTCTGAACAGTTTTCAAAATATCTTCTGTTGTATTCTGCAGAAAAATGCTTTTTTGTTCATAACTGCTTTAAATCAAGCATGAAGCATGAAAAGTGAATTCATGACTAAAGCTGTGTGCTCTGAAAGCAACTGACCAGTTTGCCTCTAGTCTGAGCGGACCGCGTCTCTCGCAAGGTGTAAACATCTCCGCACACCGATATCTCCCTCCACACGCCAGGCTTGGACTCCTCTGTGAACCCGCCCCGCGGGTGCATGACTAGCACACCATTGGTTGTCAGCCCGTCCATGTGACCATCTGGATTCTTCCATTTGGCTGCTTTCTCCTACGGAGACATTTAATTACTACAGATAAACAAAAATGTGTGCGTGGCAATCTCTTTTTTAGTTACACATGGGCGAATACTTCCACAGAGATGGACACACCTATATTTACAGTTTAGATCGGTTGCCCTGGATCAGCAGAAGTGGATACTTGTATAGATCACTTGTGTATGTGCTGTCTGCGCACATCTTAATAAAGCTTCTTCCAGTGCTAGTAAGAAATGTATGTACCAGATGACTCCATATCAAGAACGGTCAAGAAAACACTTACTCCGAGAAATATATTCTTGGAAGAATCGAAGCCTGCGGCAAAGATGCGTGCCATGTAGGGTGGGTTACGTTCACACACCACTCGGCAAGCAAAGCGGGAGATGGTGCTTTGCGTAATGGGCGTGTCCTCGTTATCCCCACCTCCTGACACTGTGTCCGTCACCACGAAATCGATCGGGCCCTCCGTCGATCGGCCAATCTAGGACACAAAAGAACATTTAAAAACAATTTTAAAAATTACATCCTTAGAGCTTGAAAACACCCACTGCAGGCTCATCTGAGACAAGGAATCTGCCCCAAATTGAGCATTTTTTCAACTCTGGGCACACCCAGTCGAACGCCGGCACAGAGCATAGAAAAAAAACACCAGCTGCTCGCATTTTTTAAAACGCGCCGCTTCAGTTGGAAACTATAGAAACAAAAACATGCAGTACACCGGCATTACACATCCCGTAAAGGTTTTGTTTGCCCAAAAATTACAAATCTGTAATTTCATTCAAAACCTGCATATGACTCCTTCCTTTGAAAAATTTCTCAAAATTTTCTTTTGTGTTTTTACAGTGGTCTTGTGTCCATACAATGAAAGTCAATGGGGACCAGTGTTGTTTGACACTGAAGTCATTCACAAGTTTGGAATGACATGATGGTGAATAAATTAAAGAATTTTCATTTTTGGGTCCCTCTTAAAAACAATTGCAAGTGTGAAACGGTGCATTTATTTGAAAAAACTCAACTGAAAATGAAAACTAAAGAATCCTTAATTTCATAATCTCAAGACCTCATGTGATTATTTAAAGATTCTGTAAATGTGTGTCGTGAACGTTTATGCCTTATGACTGAATTTCATTAATTCATTTATTTGCAAATGTGCTATATGGTTTTGAGCCAAACAATAACCACTGACCCCACACTATTTTCAGCAGTAAACAGGACATGGGCTGAAACCAGCCACACACATGTTGGGACGTGTATGAAGAGCTTATTTTAGTTTTTAAACTAGGATGGAAATTCCCAAGAATAGATAGGTGCTCATTTCACAAAATCCTGTTTATAAATACACATACTGAAATAAAAGCGCAACCAGATCCACTTTATTTCCTTTTTATGGTGCGAGTTTCGGTTTTGTCCCTGTGGGTTGCTGCCGGTTCCTGTTTTTACTTTTCTGGCTGTTTGCTGCAATTTCTGTGGTGCTTTTCCCTTATGCACAGACAAAAACACGCAGCCCCATACCCGAGCATGTGCCTGTAACAGCGGCTTCTCACGGGGAAGATATACCACATCCAATCACAGATTTTGATTAGCTGTGGTGGAGATCAGACCACAGGGTGTAAAGCATGTCAGAAAGAAAGATTTTGCCTGCTCTTGGGTGACAGGTGAACAGTAAATTTGCGCTTGAAGGAACAGTAGAACAGAAATGAGTTTCTCTGCAGAACGGTACCTGGAACATGTCAGTGTCTTTGTCATAGCTGTACTCCACCACCACCGTCTGGTTTCTGGAAAGCGTGTAGGATATGCTGTGCTGGCCCTTGCAGTTCACCGCCTGTCAAAGAACACCAACAACATTTAAAGATGCAAATAGTAACTTTTTGGTTAAAAAATAAAAAGCTTCTCTCAACCAATTCACAATGATAAGCTTATAATATTGATGATTTATAATCTAGGCTGTCAAAGTCACACGTAAAATGTCCGTTTTGACGTGTCTGTGTTTTGTTGGCAATCGCCGCATATGTGCATAATGTAAACCACACAAACTTATAGAGAATCAACACTTATGCAGGGATAATGCGATGTATTGTGTGCTCGTGCTTTAGTTCTACCCACTAGTGCACGCCTCCAGGAGATTGACTGTCTTTAGAAATAATCGTACAGCTGTATCTGTCTTTTATAAATGTGATCAAACTAAATACTCTTTAAAGATATGAAGTATGCAATTCTATAGGTACTCAAGATTAATATGAGATTGGCAGAAACTGCGTGTGTTATACCTTATATCAAGCAGAGAACACACAGAGAACTGCTTTCTCCAAAGCAGATTTGTGGTTGCTAGGGTGTTCGTTAGGTCAGATAGCCACCACCTAAAGCAGACCAAGTCAAAATAGCCTGATATTTTGGTCCTTTGGGATCAGGCCTCTCTTTCGAAGCATGACTATATTTTTGCCTGTCTTTGTCATCCGTCAGTTCAATCGCTTGGGAAGGTTATAGCTTTTCTAAACAAGCCACATGACTAGGTACCCATGTCGGTAGCACAAACATGCCAGAATAGGCACAGAAGTTTAGTACTTGCTGAATTAATACAATGTGAAATACAGCTGTTGAGGGAGTGAAATGTGGACTTTCTGGATCCCGGGTCCAAATAACCTGGCCTGTCCACAAACTCTATTACTCCTTTGTTGCAAACAGATGTGTGAGCCACGTGATCTGTGTAAAACACACCCCAAACAGTCAACATCAAACATTCATTACTCAGACAGCTGTCATATGTTCCTTGTTATAAATAAATCATACAGGATTCAATTCAAGGGTGTAATATCCAAGGCAAATGTCACGTGACTAACAAACAAAAACAAAAAGGTTTTTCAATTCAGCTTATATGAAGAACATTACTCACAACATTGTTCGTATTACAATTCAGATCTTCCACACATGACTACTTCACACCAAACCGGATTGTGTGTAAACAATTCTGGTGGCCTAAGATATTTGAGGTTTTCATTTTAGGAGTTTTTATTTTCCAGTGTGCTTATTTTCTCACTCAACTCACCTCCTCTTTCTCCTCTAATCTGCGATTTCCAAATTACCCACATCTCTGTCACATGTGCTCAAGAGGGAGTGGAAACTGGGTCATGGTTACTACACTAGTGTGCAACAATGGAAAAAACAGCCGAGACAGGAAGGTGGTTTGTGTTTGGTTACGCCAACCAAATGTGTTACAAAGTTAAAAGCTCAGCATTACTCACATGCCGAGCACAAGATGTGCATGCGTGTATGTTTGTGTACAGTAACTGCGCCTAACACTGATCTCAAAAACACCGGGGTCACAAATAGTTCACACGTACATGCTAAAATCCAACATTTGCCATTCCATGTATGCATCAAAATCTAGTAGCCTTATTTTCAAACATTAAACATTGTGTGCATTACAATTATTTAATTTGGCCACTTGATTTTATTAAATTTAAAGGAACAATGTGGATCTAGCAGTGAGGTTGCGAATTACAACCAACGGCTCACTCCACTGCTCGCCCCCCTTCGAGATAGTCCTGTGTCAGCCACCGTAGAAAGATGTTGTCACGCGTTTGCTATTTTGTCAAAGAAGATCATTTACGAAACGTTCTGTAAAGCAGTTTGTCCGTTTAGGGCTACTATACAAACTGCAAATACCACATATGGGGACCTGCAGTGTATGTAGATAAAAATAGCTCAATCTAAGGTAATAAAAACATAACGGCCCATTGTGTAAGGTCTTAATACACCTCTGAAGTCAGTTACATTTACTATATTGCGTTTCTGTTAATAGATCCTCCTTAATATTAAACACAGCATCTTGAAGTATACAAATACTTAAGTCATGGGAACAAAGAGTAAATATTTCAGACGTAATGCAGATTTAAAGGTTTGTGGTAAGAATGCAGAGGACATGTGACATGGTTTATGTGCATGACCGCTTTAGTGATTTAAATTTGGGATGTTACAGTTGGTGGTGAGTTTATGACCATACTGAAGTGAAACAAAGGTGCTTGAAATTGAAGCATTATTAGGCAGCTCTCGCTGCCAGATCACAACAGGAGATCCATGCACCCCACCCCGTTTTACAGTGGACCACAAAAGCTACAAAAAAGGCCCAAAACAAAAGACCTAGTATGGATGCACCCAACAGGCAACAGGGTATACGAAGCACTTCCATCTGTGAAATGTCTTAACAGCTTGAGTTCTCTCATAGTGTTTGTTGTAAACACATGATGAAATGAGACGCTGTGACCACCAACCTCAACCCAACTCAGCTGTAACCTCGGAGCGTTAAACGGCCCACAATGCAACTGACAACACAACTCCAAACTCTAAAAAACCTCCAAGACATCCATGAACAATCGTGCATTGTTCCACAAATTGTTTAGTGACATTTGGTGACCTATTATCTGAAAGAAGTTTGCCTGCACACCACAAATAATGGCTTGGCCTGTTCTTTGTTCAACTTTTACATTACAATTATGCAGCTGCACTTGTGTGCCAGTTAAAACGGGTCTTTTTCCCCATTTAACCCTTTCAGGTCAATTCTCGGAGTCCCATCACCTCCGAGCGCTCTGACCCCAGCATGATTCACAGATGACTGTGCACGGAGCTATTTTCAGCTTTAAGCTCTGACGAGGCACTGCGGACAGATAATAAGCAGCCAACGTTAACAAAACCTCCAAAAAAACAGCATGCCAGAGCATTTCATGGTGAGAAGAAAACATTCCTAGCATTTGTGGAACTTTAAATACGGAGCTTTGTGTAAAACACATTTCACGAATGTTCTGCCTTTAAAACAGCAAAAACAACATTTCAAGAACTACAGCTCGAGTCAGTCTGAAACCTGGATGCAGGTACAGGAGTTAAGGAGGATAATAAGAGTGAAAGAGAGGTGGCACATTGCCACAGCTATTCTCAGCCTGTGACCTGATGTAGCTCCAGGGTTCAGCTCTATTGACCGTGACCCGAAGAAGCACAAAACAACAACTGCCCATTTGTAGGAGGCGTCATCCACAGAAAGAAGTACATTTTTAACAAACAAGAAACATTCTAGGAAACTTATTAGGATTCATCACGAAGAACACAGCTTTCCATTCCACTGCACTACTTTTCCATTTTTTTCTATGTAAACACACTAGACTGACACATCTTGCATCTTTGGCAGCATCTCATGAGTGCTGTGTTTAACACACCGTCTGAAGTTAAGAATTTAAATTTCTATGCACAGCTTATCAATGCCGGTTCTAAAACAGTGGACCAAAGACCAAAGGTGCAACAAGCAACTTTTGTTTACTAGCAGGTTGGCGTGGCAATTCCTGTTATTACAGTTATTGCATCATATCTCAGATTCTGTGACACTTGGCCCAAGTAGCATGAAAACACAGTAAACCGTCGGTCATAAATGCTTCAATGTGTTACAGAAGTTCTGTTCCAAAACAGACTCCTAAACTAAAGGGGCTTTCGGACTGCAGGAACTATTTCGTAGTATCAAAACGATTTGCCAGAAGTACCAGCTTTTTGTTGCAAAAACTGGCCAGAATTTTAATTCAGAAAATGCCTTTTTGGAGGAACAATTTAGCTCCTCTTTCAGAGTAGGGTCTAGCCCAGAAATAAAGGATCTACCAGCGATGCAAGCACATTGACTCACAGAGCGTGTGACACAGAACAGTGTTTTTAAACTCTTGCAAGACATAAACATACAGAAAGCTAATGCTAGCACCAATTACCTGTTGTCTATTTCTGCACGTTGTATTTTATTTCCACCTGTAGGACTAAAATTAGTTTTTTAGTCCACCTTTTCGCCCTTTCAATCGCAATTTATATGTCTTTATTACATGCAGGTTATCACAAACCCCTCCACAGACAACAAAAACAACTCTGATCGTGGCATCTTTCAGGTTTTTTATGTTTTTAAATGCTAACCTTAGAGGTCACCTTAGAGAAAAAACATAGTTTGGGAACCATAGCCCACTTTACTCATTCCAGAACTTTGTTCCTGAAATTATCCAGTGGGAAAGCGACTTCGAATGCACCTTGTCTCAAGTGACAAAGAAATACATAACAGCACCCCACATGCCACATAAATATCAATCATTTCAAAAGATGAGTTGAGTTCAAGTTGAAGGTAGAGTATAGAAAGATAGAAGAATAAATACACAAAAATACAAAGTGTTACCACTTTATCTAATGTTAACAAGTACAACCATAGTGTAACACACTAGCCTACGTGAACTAACACTTAACACTTCTACAGTATTTATTAATTAAAGTTTGTTCATTTTAGCATTTAATAAAACATTACTGGTAGCATAAATGCATCATACATTAACTAACGTTTACAAAGGTTAATAATTTATGCTGAAAAACTATTCTGTTAAATGTAACTTCAAATTAGCTATTCTTAACAAATACAACCTTATTCTAAAGTGTTACCAGCACTATAAGGCAATTTATGAGAAGATTAACTAGAATGTTCTCTCTCAGCTTGTTACTGTTGAGTTTTCTTGATCTTGATTTCCCTTTTCCAGAGCTTGTCGCAATTCATTCTGGGATTGCCTTCAAGAATATCAGCAGTGCTGTTTTGCAATAGAAGGTAAATAAGCTACTTCAACTTCACCAGGTATAAGCATTTGATGTCTCAAACTGCTGTCCAAGTAGGCAGCTCAGTAGGTTTTGGAATAAAGCTAGCTAATCATGCTGTGATAAAGCGTCTCTCATCGAGAACGATTTGCTCAGACAATGCCGGCTGTTGGCAGTTTGCCCCAGCTGATGAGAACGACAGCAAAAAGACAGTCATCACAGAGGGGCTACCCACCACAACACAGAAAGATCCAAAATGAGCAAACACGAGATGTCAGTAGAATCATTTTAAAAAAAAAAAACTTTTGCCTAGGGCCTCCAAATTTTAGAACCGGCCCTGATAAAGGACAACACGTACAACTGATACATCCTGACACCCATTGTCATTTACGATTCACTGCGCTACTGTGCAACAAACAGATCATGCCAAAACCGAGCTGAATTTGTGTGGTCTAAACCCATCATTAGTCTCATTGCTATAGAGGTTACCAGAGAGCGATCTCCTGTACTCCAGCCTTTCAATTTCTTACGTGTCAGAGGGAAGGTAATCTGTGATCCAGCTCCATAAATTTCATAAAAGCATCTGTAAATGGTCCACCATCGGGTTGGTTCATTTATTGGCAGTGCCTGTTCTGAGTGGCAGTAAAAATTGTACAACTCAACCACACCTGTCACGTTCAGTATCACCCTGTAAAATTCCTCAATAGTGTCCCCAAAGCTGGCAGAGCTTTGAGCTATGGGTACGCAATTGTTGCCATCAACCCTTGCTATAAAGCAAGACAAAAGATTGTCAAACATGGTCTTCTAAATGTCAAATGTTACATTCATTTTGTTTAAATAAGATTCTGTACCACAACTTCTGACCAATGGGAACCCAAATCTGATCTTCAATAAATAGGACAAAAGTAAACTTTTGTTAGTCGAGTATATAAAATTACAGATGAAACTTTCAGTGCAAAACTAAAAAACAAACCTACAAAATCAAAATGATCTCTTTAGACAGTTAGATAATAAGGAGGTACGAACCTAAGGAGTGATAAACTTTGTTAGTAACTTATCAAATGTGCCAAATATTTAGCATTTCTTCTGATGTGCGATTACCTTGCTGGCTTGTGGTGTGTTGAGGATGTGTACAGTGCTGGGTTTGACACCATTGGCTTTGGTTCTCTTGTACAGGGCAAAGCGGCTTTTCCTCCGCCCTCTGTCTCCATTGGGCAGTGAACCATTGTACCTGTTCAAGACAAATGTCAAACTATTAGACAATACTGTATGATGGAGAAGTATCTTTAAAGTGTGCAAATCAATTAATTTGTTCAGAACACTTTTGCATCATCATGTCACCACCACATTGTTATGATGTCATGAACAAATATCACTAGCTGCGTTTCCATTACCCTTCAAAAAGCGCAAATTGAAATAGCGCATTGAAAATACGGCCAATGGATACACTTCAATTTCGCAAAAACTCCCACGTGTTGCAAAAAAGTTATCACGCTCGCATGAGGTGTTTTTTTGGGCAATACAATAAAGGCATATCTCGCAAAACTTGCAAATGCGGCAAAAGGCGTTTCCATTGCAGTCACGTGGCATATGAAAGAGTCACATGGCCAGTTGTCGTATGTTTGGGCAGAACATTTGGAAAGATTAAACGTAAGGAATTCACATTAAGTATGTCGCATAATATCGTCTTATGGAAATGCCGCCATTCCGCAATATTTTTTTGCGACATTTATACGTTTTACTCAGATCTGTAATGGAAACCTGGCTGTTTTAATCATTAAACAACAGCACATTCCTCTTTATTACTTTGTGTGGAATGTTTATTTCAATTTATTGCAAATCTATTGTAATTAGCATGTATTAATAGTATTACACCAAATTCAATAGTATGAAAATTACATAATGCTATATACTTTGTAACAATAACTGCTTCACACAGCAAATAGCGATATTGAATAATGTCAAACAGTTAGACAATGCCCAGATTAATTATTCAGGACTTCCTCAGGACCAGCTAGTTTAATGTGAAAAATACGTACCAGTCGAACAACATAAATTTATAATGGCACACCTTGGTTAAATAATGTAAGATTTAAGCACACCAAAATCAATTATAACTACATTAACTGGTCAAAGCATTCAGGTTCCATATTATAATCAATATAACTAGTAGGGCTGGGAATCGAAAACTAATTCTAATTCTGGAATCAGAATCAAAAGGTTAGGATACTTCAATACTTGATATGAAATAAAATTTTCAATTCCTCTTTTCAATTCCTGTGCGCACATTTTCAGAAGTGTGCATGAGTTAGCTTGTGATCTGCTGATATCTGAATAAAATTGAAAAAACATGAAAATGAACCATATTTTTACTATAGTAACCATAGTTTAACTATGGTATTTGCAGTGTATCGATGGTATTTGCAGTGTAGCACAGTAACCACAAATTTACCACAGATTTGTTATAGTAACTACAGTTTAACCATGATATTTGTAGTTAATAAGCAGGCTAAATGACCATACAGTTTGATATTGAAGTGTTTTATTTCATTTTTTACAACTTTGGAATAAAAACAAATCGAAACGCAGAATTGGATTTAGAATTGAAAAAATTCAAACGATAACCAACCCTAATAACTAGAAACGTTTTTTAAACTTTTGGTTAATTTATCAGTGATATGAATAAGTGGACTATATCTGATCTACACTATAAACACTACTAACCCATTTTTGGGCTAATTTTATCTGGTTTATCTGGTTACACAGGTACAATCTTTCAGTGATAATTGTATGATTTTGCACGCAAACCTTTACTAATACTAACATATAGTACCAAAACATAATTCTTGTAATTCTGTCACTAAATTATATAGAACATGTTTAGGTCCTAAAATGAATGCTATGTTACAGAATTCAACCAAACTTTCCTTATAAGCCACTAATAGACTTTATATTAAATGCTGTCTGTCAATACTCTTTTCAATCTTAAATCTATTTGCATACAAGAATTTAATACTAAGCTCTAAATGTTATCCTGGTATGGGATGCCAGGTTTTAACCTTCAGGAGTCTTAATATAGATCTCATGTGAACAAGGATTCAGAGTAAAGTGCTGATCTAGAATCAGCTCCTTACTGTGTGCATGATGTCAACACTTATGAGAGTTCCAACATCCTGTACTCTTGATGCTTATCACTGGACATGCTTAAGAAAAAAAAAAGAGGGAAAAGAGAGTGCAAAAATGTCAAGCAAGCCCTGTGTTCATTTTACATTTTCATGTATTTGCATGTAAAATTTTGTAAAATGGTGTCTCACCTCACACACGCCAACATAAATTAAACAAAGAAAGCACTTTCAGAGCAAAACCATACAACAAAAATTCGGTACGTTTAAATACAAGAAATAATTATATTTTGTCACTAAAACGAAAGCCCTATAGTAAGTACATTCCCACAGCTGATGCTTTTTCTCTCTCAGGTCATCTCAGGTTGTATTGCCATTTAAGTGAGCTGGCAGATATTTTAGAGTCAACAAGTCCCATCTCTCCACAGATATCAGTAACGGAGTACTGACACAGTTACAAAAGGTGCATTTGAGGGTTGTGGTGCCTCACAAAGCCTTATCAAACAGCTCAGTCAGTCTAATGAGAACAATAAACAGAGAGAGGAGGACCAGAGTCACAGATCTGCCTGTGCCCAGATCAATAATACTCTCTTTCAGCAACAGCCTCGTGTATGCCAGGGGGCAATGCCAGGCAACCCTGGTGAATCAGGGCAGTAAAGGGATGGTACTGTGAAACCAGGATCTTAAAAATGAATATAAAGCAGAACCACTAGACTATAGTCTATAACAGATCCATATAGGCTTATGCCAGTTAATACAGAATCTTAAAATCAAACATACCAAGATAAGCAAAAATTGTACAGGCTAGAATAAAAGGCTAAAAACAAAGCACTTTACAAACCTATATTAATTAATACAAATGTAAACTCAATAGTAAAACATGTAGACATAGTACAGCATGAGGTTACATTATAATATAGGGGACATTTTTAAACAAAGCTAAACAACGTAAATATGATATATGTAAATATAAATATGCTTAAACAAAATATGAAACTTTATTTTGTATTTGCTGTGAAATGTGTGGCATTTATGTTTTCAACAGGTTTTTCCCACAGATTTAGGCTATTTTTAAACTAATTCCACGTATTGTTAATTTTTATTGCGCGGGTTGAAATTTGACATATTCAGAAATTGAAGGTGACAGAAATGCATGTATCGAACTAATTTACTCTACCAAATGTATATTCTGTCCAAAATAAAACTAAATCGGACAGTAGATCCGCAAACAGCTCATTCAAATAGTGGATAACCACCTTTCCTAAAGAATTTTGTTCAGCAGCTGAAAATTTGAGGTAAGATGATGATTTTATTTATGTAAATATACTATGTCAATGAATACCACTATACTATTATTTTATTGATTGACGTGTCTAATGCATAACAGTGGCTGTAAAATATGTATTTTATGTATGAGAGTGGCATATTTTGAGTTGTGGTGTTTGGGCTAGGTTGATCGGGTTTTGATACAAAAACCTGGCAACCCTGATTTTCAATTCAGCTCAGTCCCAGGCCTGGACAGCAATGCACATTTTGGGATGTCTCCTTTATCAAACCCACACAGATTAGTACAGGGGGTCTACTCTATAAATGAGCTAATGAGTGTGTTGAATAAGGTGTGTTGTTAAGCCATTCACAATGCCCGATCATTGAACATTTTTATTTAAAACCCAGCAGAGCGAGAAGGGGTTATTGTAAAAGAGGCACAGCTTCTTTGCTCAGTCACAGAAAAGGAGGGGGAAAATAACTTTAGTGGGCTCTTTCCGAATTCCTTTCACCGCCCTTCATCTCGTTATGACTTCCCGTGCAGATGATAAAAGAACAGAAAATAAAAGCCAAAAATGAAGGCGTATAATAGAGTACTAAATAACAACAATCAATCGCCAAAACACAATTTTACATTTATTCGTCGTCGTGTGGCAGCAATGCACGACATCTGTTTTTAAATAATCAACCAAGCATACTGCAATCTTTTCCAGATATAGGTGTTTTTTAATAAAACAGTAGAAGTAAATATATTTCCCTGACTCGTTCGTGAAATTACACAGAGCACTGGCTTGAGCGCACGTGTTTCATTTGTGCAGTAACGTGAGCGCGTGAATTTTAAGAGCTGGGAGGTCTCGCGCACTGCAAGCCAATATCAAGTGTGTAAACAAACTATTTCCGTACTCTCTAGAAACGCAGTTATCAACTCATCAACCACTTAAAAATATGACTGCGAGTTTCTAACCAACGACATTATGAAAGTATTAATAGTCACATCAAAACACGCAAATTAGAAAAAGCAGCTAACGTTAAACTGATGTCGTCAATGTACGACACGCATGAAGAAAATATCCGTGCGTTTGGACTCACCCCAGAACCACCAATTCGCCGTACTTCACGGGTTCTTTGGTGGGCGCACAGTGCTCCTCTTGACCCGGTGAAAACATGAGGCTTTTCAAACAACACAGCGCCCCGTACTCAAAATTACACGATCATGAATCCAGTCACAAAAGGGCAAACACTTCAAATGACGCTCCAAACTGCCATTTTACACATTTATCCGCTCCAAATCCTGCGTTGGTCTTTTCTGGAAAGAATCAGTGACCTCGTAAATCCGACAGATGTTTTACAATTAAAGGCTTTACTCGCGTAGACATTTCATTAATAAAGAGGAGCATTTAACTTCGTGGTTCCATCCACTGTAAGAAAAACAGTACTAGTAGGGGGTGGAACGTACCATTCACTTATAACGACTTTACACGGGGGACTTCGAGAAGCAAATCGGGAACAAATAAACAGCCTGTTTTGCTGGGTTCGTAACGGTCTGGTGTCTACATACGTTTATTTTACAAGTGTGTTATTCCTGCCTTAAATATTACGAAACATGCGGTCCCGAGAAAGTTGAATTATCCATCCCAATTTTAAGCTCCCCCTCTAAAGGCACAATCCAACAAAACGGCGCTCTGAGGCGGCACCTTCAATTATGTAAACAAAGAGTGAAACTTAAAATATTTAAAGTGATACTCTAGATTAGCCACTTTTTTCAACCTTACTTGCAAATACTTTCGTAAATGTTGGTGTTTTTATTAATATTATTCGCAGTAGTAGTACTGTCTTAGATTATTTCCAATAAAATAATGACTTTTTTATTTATTTTAAGCAATAGCCTACTATTGGCCCAAACAGCATTGTTGCACCCGAACTATTTAAAATATAGTAAGGTTATAATATTATTATTTTAGTTATGTTGGATGGAATTTTCGCTGTAAATCTAAAGAACCCATCAAGAACTATGTAAACTAGGTCTGGGAATATAAACTGTTGACCTGTGCTGCTGTAAACCAGCATGGTTTTAAATACTGTCATTCAATGACAGACATCATGCTGATCTAACAGCTCTGTTCACACGAATGAGCCATTTGCTAGGACTATGTTCTTAATCCATACAAACTCACAGCTTTGTTCAGACACTGTTTACATTTGATGGAATTTGTAAATTGGATATAAATATTTGTAAACAAAACTTTTAAGACAGTATAGAAATGTTTGTTTTGGAGTATTTGTTTACAAAACCCATTCTACTTAATGGCAACGTGGCTGTCTTGCCATTGTTCTTTCTTTGTTTTTATTTTTAAAGATCACTTTCTGTGGATGACTAAGGGCTATAATTAAATAAATATTCTTATTCCCACTAAAAACAGGTGGTGGAGCTTCCCACTCGTGTGCTTTTTTGGCCAAACCTGTGGATTAGTCGTTCCACTCAAACACTCCTGCGTGTTTTTGACGGCTGTTCCTGCTGAATGTGTTCACTCCACACTTGACAAACATCGTAATTAACCCAAAGACACCATAAACCCTGTGCAGTTGTATTTTTTGTTATCTTTCTCTTATACTTTCGCATGTGCTCCAAATGAATCCACCGTGCTTTATCAATAAAGTTTTTTTTATGTATTGGTAGGTAGCCTACTGAGACCCTGAAAGAGAATCATTAGTAATCATTCCACAATTAAAAAACTTTACTGATTATATTGTAAAAAGTAAATATGTAATTGTAAATTGTAAGTATATAAATGTATTAATTGTGCTGATTTACTAATAAACAAATATGTAAAACAGATATTAATGCTTATTATAAATGTAAAATCAGATTCCATTAAAGAAATAACATCATTTTTTACAAAAAGAAAAACTTTACTAATATGCTTAAAACGGCTAATAACCTGCTAATAACAGTGGGTGGGTGTACAAAATGTGTCATGTTAATAGAAAAAAATCATAATGATGTTAATGTTAATGAGTAAAAATGCCATATCAGACCTCAATAGTTCAGAATCTTACATTCATTTATGTGTACAGTACAGTACAGTACAGTAGTTAGATCATTTATGAATTGCTTTCACTTAACTCCACAAAGCAGATATTTTACATGAATCCAACCATACTGTACGTCATACCCACGTGGCTGGACAAAGGATCAAAGGCTTGGTTACTCATACCACCTTGATGGATAGCAGATGTAAAGAACTGCTCTTCCTGAAAGCCATGTGTCCGGTTTAGATCTTTGTACTTTAGAATATTACTACATGTACAGAAAGAAATGAATGACGTCACATGACCACAGCATGCAGAAAGGTAACTCAGTTTAGATCTGAACTGAATCATAAATATTGTTTATTTTCATGTATCAGTATAACATGATATACATAAATTAATGATGATTCGTATACAACAAAATGTGTACATTTTCTTAAAAAATGTGAGACTACATAAGGTGCTTTCAAAAGAGCTTATTAACTTCCCTCACGGAATCTCAGGGGCTGCGACTGCCCCCTATTGGAAAAGTTGTAACATTGTAGCTGTGCTCATTTGCTACTGTAGCCTAGATACATTTGAGACATACGACATGAAATTGATACAGTTTAGGAGTGTTTTATACATATCAAAGAATGAATTAAAAAACACTATTTTATTTGGGAAAGTTTGCTATGTGTTTAGAATACGCAGAAAGTGTTGGGTAGAGCATCTAAGAGCCATTTCATCTGATATATGCTACAATCTTTTCTAAATCTTTCATCCGTCTCATTTCCCTGTGACATGCATCATCGCATGACTATATCAACATATATCAGAGAATGTTCTATTATTGTACAAAGTCTAATTTTATCTCTATACCACACTGTTTGTGTAATTTTTTGTTAAGACAAAAAAAAAGGAGTGAATTGTTTACGTGGAAAAGCTTGTACTTTCTTTACAGGATACATGTGTCCTGTGGAACCACATGGTGTATTGTCCTATTAACTCAAATGAACAGGAAGACTATGAAACTGAGCAGAACTAAAACTAAAAGTTGTAACTGTAAAGTGAATTTAGTATTCATAATAAGGAATACATAGGCTACATCCATAATGTACAATATATCAACTCTTATTCCTGTATGACAATGTACATTGCCTGTTGAAATATGCACAGCACATGTACTTTACATCCATGTCAGTATATTGTGTTTTGATACCGTATACATGGACCTCGATAGCATTTAAGTGTCCATATGATACTGGCAGGAACAAAGGCAGGTCTGGGATCAGCTGACTGCAGTGTGATACAAGAGGGTATGGCTGGAATGTGCAGAGACTATGCTAGCGGTCTGCTGATCTGAGTCAAACAAAAGTGTAGTAATCTAGTGACTATCTGAAAAAACGTAACATTATTAAATGTCCATTTCCCAAAATTGTGAAATACTGAAATGACCTACAAACCTAAATACTTAATTCTGATTTTTTGAAGCAAATACAGAAATGTATTTAAAAAGATTTTAAGATAAATTCAAAATTTGATTTGAAACAATTGCTTTCTAAATGTAAGCTAGTAATTGGACTTTCATAAAGCACACCACACTATATTTTTACTCAAGCATCCCTTTTAATACCGGTCACCTGTTTTACAAAAAATGCAAGATTCAGTGTTAATGAAATTAGCAACAGTATAGTGCGTGTTGATAGTTGAGGACAACGCAGAAGTGGAAACCACAACTTGTAATAATGGCAGCACGTTGCAATGGTGCTTATTTTCAGGGTTTAGCACAGATTCAACCCATAATTCACCACTGATACCTTAAAATACCCCTCTCCAAAATAAGCCCGTCCAAAAACAATATTCAGCATGGATTAACAATTCTGCATGTGAGGAAAAGCATTTATATCTTTAAAATGGGACTTTTGTGCCTCTGAGTTTAGGGTTTCAAGGCATAAGCCGAAAACATGAGTGTCAGTAGATCCTAACAGTTATTTTATCTTTAAAACAACACAAATATCCGCAATGCTCTTGATACGAAAGGATAAAAATCTCTCTGGTCAAAGAGAGCTAACAAAAAGTAGTACTCAAAGTATTTTGACTGAAAAAGGTGAACGAAGAAGTATCAATGAGTCTAACCACCCCGTCTATCAGATGCCTTTGTTCATGTATGTATACTTTATATGAGGAACGCCAAGGTGGAGGAGTCGACGTGAGTACAAGAAAGGATCCGGTTCACAGAGTCCAGTCAGCGTCATTCTGGGAAAACTGGACAAGCAGGTTGGAGTGTTTAGGAATCAGTTTAACTGGAGATCACATGTTAGATCTGGTAAACAGGGCTGGAATCTGGGTTATTGTCATCGTCGATTTGTTGGCTTTATGCACACCAAAGCCTTCATTGGTTAACTAAAGTTCATAATTAGAGAATAATTTATCCCCACCATCCTGAAACAGAAAAAAAATATTCAGATAATTTAGTAATCGCATCATATTGCAGAACATTTTGCCAATTTGTTTGTAAAAGGATAAAAGCTTGTACCCGTTCATGTCCCTTGGTAAGCTGTCTGTTGACAGAATGAAGTAGTTGCTGTAGTTCCTGGACTGTCTGATTCAACCCTACAGTCATCTTCTCCTTCCGATCGATCTCCTCCTAAGAAAATGGGGGAAAAAAAATGAAGTCAGAGAAAAATAGTGTGTCATAAAATGTTACAGTTTTGTAGCAGCTTGATAAACAATGTAGTACCAATTATGTGCTTCTAAAAGAACTACAAAGTTCTCACCGTTTGTGTGAGGCTGCTGGTCTCTATTAGATCAGCCTGACCTGCTTTAATGATCTCTGCCTGAATCAGCTCCAGAGACTGCTGGGCCTGACCCCAACACACAAGGATTAGGAAAAAAAGAGAAACCGAATAAATATCCAAGCATTAATGTGATTACAGAACAAACGCTTTGAAACTTCTGTAGATTCACTGGTGTTTTACCTTGTAAAGGTCTCCAGCCACTTTCTGACGCTCACTCTCCTCCGTCTCGAGCTTACACAATGTCTCAGTCAGCCGAGTCTTGAGCTGAAACACAACAGCCGATTAAGACACCACGTTTTTGACAAGAAAATAAAGGAGATGTTTGTTTAGCATGTCGCATTAAAAGAGATTATTCATCTAAAAACGAAAATGTTGTCATCATTTACTTGTTGTTACAAACCTGTATACATTTTTATGTTTTGTTGTACACAAAGAAATATGTGGAATTAAACAGTTCTTGGGTAGTCAATGGTGCCCTAGAACTGCTTGGTGTCCCACATTCTTCAAAAAATTGTCTTTTGTGTTCAACAGAATAACCTGAGGAGGAGAAAATGATGTGAACTTTTTTATTTAAGTGAATTTAAGTCAAGATAAAAAATAGAATATAAAAAAAAAATCACTCTCTAGTTGTTCCAAATCTGTATATTTCATTTTTCTGATAAACACAGAAAAAGATATTTGGGTGAATGCTTGTAACCAAACAGTTCTTGCACTCTTGCACTTGTATTGCACTCTGTCCAGCTTTGTTTTTGAAAAATTAAGTAACCATACTACAAAGATTAAAATACTGACCAATTGACATTAGCCCAGAGAACAGAAGGGTAAATAATAGACAACAAACAATACCAAAAAAGTTGAACAATAAGAAACTGTAAGTAACAGACAAGAGCTCTGAAGTCAGTGAGTAGTGTATAAGTTACTGAAGTTCCAAGATTTTAAGCAGAAGTGTTAGTGAGATGTGGCAGTAGCTGTGACCGCAGAGTAAACAGAAAGTTACATATGAGATGACAGATTAAGAAATAATCCAGAAAATGTCTATCCGTCATCTCTAATTTTCATTATAATGGGGCTTCAGTCAATTTGCTCTTTCAGGAGGGCATAAAAAATAACATCCAATCCTTACATCTGTGATGATGCATGATGTTTACAAAAAAATAAAACAGTTAAGATAACGGATAGCAACTCCTTGCCATAATATTCCAGCCCCTTGAAGCAACCATGTGACAGCGGCTGAAGAACAGAGAAAGAAAAAGCTACTTTAGTTTAACCAGGGAAGCATCTTACCAAATTCAGCTCCTCATTCTGCCTGACGGCCTCGGTGTACGAGCCGTCGAGTTTGCTTTGCAACTCGGTCAAGAGATCTTTGAGCTGTAATGAAGTTTGAGATTTTTAAGGAACGAGTGGGGCTGAAGGAAGGAGTTTTGATACAAGGCATCAGGGTATGTCATTTCCGACACGTCCATGTAAGTTCAACATTTCGGGACTCCTAATGATGAACGCTGAATTGTTGGGTTTGAGACTTGCAAAAGACTTACACATGTTTCTGGAATAATATAATTTATTGTTCTTAAGCTAAAACCAATATTATAATAATTTATAATATAAATGCAACGTTTATGCGTTTTAAGGAGGAAAAAGCGCATTATTTTCCACATACTGTAAATTTTTATATCTCCTCTATGCCCCGCTTTCTGAAACGTGTCGAGGGCTGCGTTCCAGTCCAATTTTAATGCCCTTCCCTCGCAAACTTCCCTCAGTCTCGTTGACTCGGATGTGCGTTATTGCTTACGTAGCACGAGTGCTCACTACAGGCGGAACTCGTATATAAAGTTTAAATGGAACGCACCACTAAGCCCTTGATCACTTGGTACTCACTTTGAAGCTGAATTATTATATAAACTCCTATTCATTATAAATTTGTTTTATGGATCATTCTATATACATATAAGTTGTTGTAAAAAAGATCGCTGTAAAAGCTATTGGAGAAAAATAAAATTACACAATCAGAACATCAATAATATAAACTTTGACTATAAACATAGGCTAATCTAGCTACAAGTATTACGCAATAAATAATGTAAACCATTATGCTTTTAATTCACAAAAAAAAAATTATACACCATACACTACAGTTGAGCGATCTGCATTTAATGAAGTTGAATTGTGGGATGTCAAACTGCTTGAAGTGTACATATGAAGTAGACTCAATCCCTCAGTCAAAATCGAGGGAACGAGAGTCTGCCAATATAAACTTCCCTTGTTCACTTCGCGAAGTGGAACGCATTTCAAAATGGCGGCGGGGATTCCCCCGAGGGGAAGTGCATAGGGAAGTTCGCGAGGGTCTGTCTAAAAGTGAACCTGAACGCAGCCATGGACTTTAAAGCACAGTGTGCTCTGATTGGCCAGTTGAGCTGTGCGTTGTGATTGGCTGAATACCTCCAGCGTGAGGAAGAAATGTTACGCCGATAACTTCCAGGACGAGGCCAGTTTCTCTCTTCTCACACTCAGAGACATTTTGTGTCATAACAGTTGCAAACACAGTACGCTAATAACAGCAGTGTCAGATTAAACCAGCAAATTAAAACCACATGAGGCCAGACAGTGTGTGAAAGCTCCCAGTGCACAACTCTCATGCCGGAACGATTATCAGTTCACCTCGCCACCCACACGTGTTTTCACATCGGACCAGTTATAATAAACACAAGTACATAAGTGGGTAAAGAGTAAAACCAGCATCGGTTTTGCCTTTAAATCTAGTTAGGAGAATAACAATCAAATTAAAAGCTGTTTTATTCACAGGTATGGGCTTTTCGTTAAATAATTCCTTCATAAATAAAACATGTTAATGGTCTGGAGTTGATTTTATGTGTGGAATTTGGAAGCCGTTGCTGTAAACCCATATCATGGGGTTCAGGGAGATCTACATGCAAGTGAAACAGACCACAGTTAGATTTCAAAAACACAACATGTCCCCCGGAAAGACCCCAGGAACACTAAGAGTCACCAAATCAACATTCTGAAAAGAAAAGAAAAACACACTGGTGAGCTCAGCAACAAAAACATCCTGGATGTTCATCTAAGATAAAAGTGGAGGAAGACATCATCCTCTCCATGATAAAGAAAAACCCCTTCACAACATCCAGACAAATAAAGAACACTCTCCATGAGGTAAAGATGTCAATGAATAAACAATAAAGAGAAAACAAGGACAACTACAGAAGGTTCACAACAAGGTGCAAAAGCCTCAAGAAAAGATTAGATAGATTATACTTCTAAAATAGCCGAACAACCACTAAAAAGACATTTTTTGGAGAGATGAAACTAATATCAACCTGCATAAGACTAAAAGGAATAAGAATTATGAAAAAGGCTTGGAATATCTCATGATATGAGCAGACAACATCTTCAATAAAATAGTTTTCAGGCAGTGTGATTCCATTTCCATAAGGCACTGGGGTTTTTTGGTGATGTAACAGAAGTCACTTTTCTGGATGTTGTGAAGGGTTTTTTATCATGAAGAGGATAATGTCGTCCTCCACCACTTTTATCTTATACGGACGTCCAGGATGTTTTGTTGTTGAGCTCACCAGTGTGTTTTTTTTTCTTCTCAAAATGTTGATTTGGTGACACAACTGGGGACTTCCTGGGGTCTTTCTGATAGATTTGTTTTGTTTTTGAAATCTAACTGTGGTCGGTTTCACTTGCATGGAGATCTCCCTGAACCTCATGATATGATTTTACAGCAACAGCTTCCAAATGCGAACACCACACTTAAAATCAACTCCAGACCTTTAACATGTTTAATTTATGAAGGAATTATTTAACGAAAAGCCCATACTTGTCCATAAAACAGCTTTTGATTTGACTGTCCAATCTCTTCTGGTCCCTTATAAAATGGGAAGCTACATATTAAAGAGCTGTAACCATTCAGCTAATCTGGATGTGAATACATTCAAAATAAAGCTGAGAGTGTGCACTTCAAGTCAACATCCGTTATATAACTTTATCTTGAATACATTTTGGTACAAATCTAAAATAACAAAAATGTGCCTCTGTCCAAATATTTATGGACCCAACTGTACAAACCACAAACTAAAACAAATGAACTAAGGACAGAGGTACACAGAATCCAAGCATGTGATGTTTTTTGTTTATTAAAACGTACTTCTCTGACTTCCGAAACATAGGTGGCGCTCTCACGCTCCGCTCTCTCCAGTTCAGATTCAAGGTGCTGTTTGTCTCGCCGTAACTACAATACAAACATTGCAACGCTGTATTCAAATCTCATTCACAGGCTTCTTAGGCATTTTGTTTTTCAAATGTATGCTGTAGATTGTATAGCGCAGGTTAACTCACGCTCTCCAGATCTCCATCTGACCCGAGTCGGTCCACTTCCTGTTCCAGTGCAATTACTCTCTGTGTCATCTAAAAATGACAGGAACAAAGTTTAATTTTAAAAACTGACTGTTTCATTCATGTTAATATTCAGTATACAGTCTTGTTGTTACAGTTAGTTACACGAGTGTAGCAGTTGCTGTGCTGTATTGACAGTGAAAATGCAATGCATTGACTATTGAAGTAATTTTCATATGTCACCTCTTTGAGATCAGCTTGTGACTGCTCCAACTTCTCTCTCCAGCACATCTCTTCCTGTTCCACGCTGCTCTGTAGCCGTTGCAGGATACCTTCCTGTGTACACAACACCAATAAAACCTTTAATAACACTGTAAATAAACAGCTCACATAGGGTATGAGAGCACCGTTATATCGATATACAATATCAGAGCTCCAAACTATGGCGTTAACATTAGATCAAATATTCAGGCTGTGAAAAGCAGCAAACATTATCCACAGCTTACCGTTTCTGCCAACACCTTCTTGTACGTCTCACAATCTTTCTGTAGAACCTTCTGGACCTCTTCTGATTCTTTCAACTTTTTTGCCAAAGTCTGTCGAGGAAACAAACGCTCAATTCTTCAACCAAGAAAAAACATGTACACCCGCCCACACGTGGTATAACAACTGTCGATTTGTTTTTCAGACCAAACGCAACATTATTCATTTTTGGAAGATTTAAAATCTGTACCTGGGCATCTCCAGTCCCAGAGGGAGGGGTGGAGGTCATCTCTGCGGCAACAGCGTGCACTTTAGCCGCACACTCCTTCACAGATGTCTCAAACTTCTGCAGCCACTGCTGGTGGTTCTGAACACATTAGAAAGGAAATGCATATTAGATGATTCTGCATATATCCACTCTATGAAATGTTCAAATGTAGGTCAGTAGGGTACCTGGTCGGTGGGCAGAGGCACATGCGGCAGGAGTCTGTTCAGCAGCGCTCGGCATTCAGCCTCTGCAGACTCCAACACCATCTGATGTTCCTGTAGACGAAAGACACAAAAATCACACTCGCACATCAATTTAACTAACAGCTTCAAAAATACTCTCTTCATAACACCACTCCATAAACCACACCACAATGTGCCCGAATCGGTGTAGAGCAAATGATATTTTACACCCCAAACAGTACCAGATTCGCCAGCAAAACTGTGCCTTTATTTCTAACTAATAACTCAAAATGATATGGATACATTCGCTGGAAAAACAAATTATGACACTGTGGCTGGTGAAAACCAATAATCATGACAGTGTGGCATGATCGTGTGGCAGTCGTGGCCCAGTGGTTAGAGAGTTGGACTCATGACCAGAAGGTTGCTGGTTCGATTCTCAGGGCTGGCGGGTAACGGCTGAGGTGCCCTTGAGCAAGGCACCTAACCCCCACTTGCTTACTATACAAAATGTACAAAAATGTATAGTACAATGTAATGTAAGTCGCTTTGGATAAAAGCGTCTGCCAAATGCATAAATGTAAATGACAGACTGATTTTTTGGTTAGTCAACTATATTTTAATGTAACAATATTTTTTGTTTCAATTTTTCAGTAACAACATCCAAACATCCTAGCAAGAACATCTACAATGTCAAGGTTGGTTTTTAGAGCATAAATATTGAAATCCTCTTTTAGGAATTAAAAAAAATCTAAATTAAACTAAAAAAACACACACTCTTTATGCATTTAATGGGGAACTCCAAGCAAACATTTTTTCATCATTCACTCTAATGTCATTGCAAACCTGTATGATTTTCAATGTTGGGGTCCAATATTGTTTGGTCACCATCATTCTTCAAAATATCTTCTTAGGAAGTAATACAGCTTTTGGATGATATGAGGATAAGTAAATGATGAAAATCTTTAGTTTTAACTTACATTAATCTAGTTTTAAGAACATTTAAAGATTTTTTTAACTGAAAAACAAGACAAAATGATTCTTTAGTGACCACTAAAAAGATCTAAACACTCAAACCATTAGACCACGCAGTTCTAGTTTTTCACCATCACTCTTTCGAAACACCCCCAATTCTCATGAAAGCATACAAATAATACAAAATCTAAATACCAGTACTGAATCAAAGTACAAAAATAATTCAGGTACCCTGGACAAGCCAAAGGTTTTACATATGCATGTGATAACTAAAGAGATTATTATTGTTATGAAATGTTCAAAATGTCAAAATCCACCAACAAGAATTTTTTTTTATAAAAACAATAATCCATTTCTACTTCATCCAGCACACTACCCAAGGAAAGGACACATATTGACCAATCCAGATCCAAAATGTACAATCTAAAATGTTTAAAAACTAAAGCTGCTATCTGTAAATTTAGCCTCTCTATTGCCATCTCAGGTTGAAACAAAATTGCAGTTAACTTGCACTTTTAAACTGACATTTCCAACCCGAAAGCTAAACTTATAAATATAGGCTTACCATTGTGAATTGAGACGAAGATCATCGGACGCACACGCTGGCCCAAAACGAACTTCAGGTCGGTGTTTGATTATAATATAAAAATGTATTTTATATTTAATTTATATTAACATTGTTTTGTATATGAATTGTATTAAATTAAATTAAAACTACTCAACCGTTATTTATTCTTTGCGGAGGTCTCCCGGAAGTTAAGTTTGGGCCAAATAATGTTTGTTTATGTTGTTGCTGCTGAAACCGTCTATATGTACTTGCCCATTTTATTAATACTTGCCCAAAATAAACAAAAATACCCCAAAAAAGTATCGTATTGGAGCTTTAAATAAATGCGTTTTTCTTCTGTAATGTATTTTTGCGCAAAGAAAAACTATGAATATCTGAAAAACTGGTTTCCATATGACAGCTGCTGGAGATGGGTTAGAGCACATGTATCGACGAATAAGTTTGCACGATCTGACAACTGACTGCGAGCCGAAGCTCAGTTTAACTACTCATGATGTAGGCAGGGTTACATACAACTCTGAAACTGTTTATAGATCTTGTCTATGCCATAACTTGGACATCAACTCGAATTCCTTGCTACATTTAGATGGTTGGCTAACCCTGTGGATGGAGAGGGCAGGAGTTTCTGACTACTGACAGATCTTCACACCTGGCAGGAGAGAGCTGGTGAGGTCAGAGGTGTTGGGGAAAGGCATGATGGATGCAACACAGCGAATAAATACAGAGCACACGTACAAAATCATTGCAGGTGATTATAACTTCTTTGAATTTGTTCATTAACTTGTTCATTTGATCAAAATATTTAATTGGTGGCAGAATTGTGGAAATCGGGTGGTGATCAGCATGCTGGGAAAGAGGAAATTGGGGGATGGTCACATGACAGGATAAAACCAATGAATGATCACATGACACAATGTGCAAAATATGATTCCTAAACTAATGATCGTCTAATAAAACAATGTTAGCTGCACACTCATTTCAAGCATCACAGATTTACACATATTTGTATAAGAAAGTCAATTCAAAAAGGAATAGTGACGAATGTTGGCAGAAAATCACATCTTTGTAAGTATGAAGCTTCTTGCAACTGAAGGCATTCAATACAGCACATCAGCATCATGCAGTGTTATGAAATGAGTATGCAGCTGTACATGAGAAAGTTAATGAGAATGCAGAGAACTTCACTGGTCAATAAATGGCAAAGGCTTTGATTTGACTCTAGAGTGAAGAAGTTTAGCAGTTGTGGTGCGAACCTTTGCGCTCTTGTTGAGTTTTCCCTGAAGCAAGGCCTCTGTGGCTGACAGCGCCTCCATAGCGCTCCAGTTTTTCTCCCGTAGCTCCTAGTCAGTTTCAGAGAAACACCACTTTCAGTTCAACCTACAGTCTTGCCAGAGACATGACTGTGCCACACATACACTCTTAAAAATAAAGGTGCTAAGCGATGCCACAGAAAAACCGTTTCTTGTATTTCATAAAATAAACCCCTAAACTGCCTTCCTAACGGATACCGATTTCTGTAGTACAACCTACCTTTATTCTTTCAAACATAATATGGGGGATAACTAAACTTTGGGTTAATGTTGATGTAACATGAAAAAGCAAAACAAACAATAGTAACTCCTCGAAGTTAAATTAATGTGGCTGCTGTTTAATAAAGAACATTTTGTAGCTGCTGCAACAATATACTGTACATTTACTGTAAAGTGCCTGCAAGATTACAGATGAAGAGATATAACATGATGAATTGCCCCTACCATAAAAGCTGAAAATGGTTTAAAGGTTTACCAAACATTTTCACAACATTTCTCCCATTTTTCTACACTGACTTGAGGGGAAAGTTTGCAGAATTAGGTGAAACTGAAGCTTATAGTACTACACTCTTATTGGTTTAATAAAGCGTTTTACAATTGTTCCAAACAGTAAACAAAAAGGTCGGAGGACATGCGGAACTCTGATGCTTTCCAATTCTGCTGAAATCGGTGGGGTTTATTTGCAGAGTTCTCCACACGGATTCATGGAAAAACAAAGTTTCGGCAGAAATACCCAGAAGCGTATTTTTAACCAGATCAGTTAATTCTGCAACCATAACATCGCCACTGTCCTCTTAAACCTCAGATGTCCAAATTCGCTGTTTTTCAGGATTTTTTTTTTTAAATGATCAAAATGACCAAATAAAATTGTGACACAGGACAGCAGCGATATGAAGGTTTCCCTGAAAACATGAGCAGCATTCAGCTTGAAATAAGGTTTCTCATAATCATCACTGACATATTATTCTTCCTACTGATTTGCTAAAAGAAGCATATCACAAAAGTTTGAGACCGACCAGCCCCAATGCCGCCATTCAAATGACGGTCACCCGCTTCACATGCACATTAGCATGAACATCTACAGGAAAAGCTAAACTGCACAGGGGAACCACACGGCTCCACATCACTTACGTTATTTTTCTTGCGATGAAGCTCCATGGATTCCCTCAAGCCAACCAGCTCTGTCTGAAGTTCAGTTAAATGTTTGTCCTTCTTAGCCAACCTAAGAACAAAGAACAGCATATGTTTGTGTGCGATACACCTTTGTTATATGAACATGTCCAAAATCATCAGCAAAGGACACTGACAGGAGGGTTATGATACTTACGCTGTTATTAATTCTTGGCTGGGAGCTGCTGAAAGAGATTGCTGTGGAAAACAACAGACAAAACATTTGTATCACAATCACATAGCAAACTCTGATAATGTATAATTTACATTGATGGTAATCATACAAAATGTTCTGAATTTGACAGAATGTTTACCTGTTGCTGTTGTAATGCCTTTTCCATTTCCCTCTGCAGTCTCTCAACATCCTGGTCCTTAACAGTTAACCTGTGACAAACGTGCACTAATAAGCAAGACACCTGTGACATGCACTTCATTTCAAACACTCAAATAAGTCTTCCAGTCAGATGGATTCATAAAAAACGTATTTCATCTGACATGCTATAAAATGACGCCATACAGTTATTGTATCGTACAAAATAATTGTATAGACAAAAAGCACTTATTAAATTAATGTTATATTATAACTTTCCCACAATTTTTCAATTTTTCGAAGGAGATCGATAAGCTGCTTAAATACTACATACTGGGCCTGTAGTGCCTCAAGTTTGGTGCTCATGTCTGAGTTTGACTCCTGGGTTTCTCTACTCCTCAGTTGTGCCAGTTCATTGTTCAAAGCCTTTACCTTCTCTTCTAGATCCTGTGGACACACATTCACATTCAGATTCAGACTCATAGATACATTAGTTTATAATACATCATACAAATGAATGGGTGTGGACTGTTCAACAACAGTAAAGAATCTATATGAAAGAAACTCACCTTCAATACTTTCTTTCTTTCAGATTCATTGTTCAGTGCTGCTTGCAAACTCTCCCCGACAGATCGGATTTTTTCATCCTTCTCGTGAATCCTGATTAAAACAGGAAGTATTATACCACCTTTTCATCATGAATTCTTATCTTACGTTTTATGGCAGTAAGTGAATGTTTAAAAAAAAAAAAAACACTGTATTTAACAAGCTGACATGTACGCCAGGACACATTTAAAACCAAAAACAACTCTATGCAAGTGTGCGAACAATGATTAGTGCAAGTAGACTTAAATTTGTTTTATAAATTTGTAAAATTTGTGGATTAACAACGAACCTTAGCACTTAAGAGGGCCTTAAAAACTGGATGTTCCTGAAGCTACCTGAGCAAGATGCTTATCAAACTGTTCCTCTAGCATACCAAAAGAAAAAACGATCAAACTGAAATGACTAGGCAGGTTACGCTATACAGCCCCTTGTGGCAAAGCTAAGATTGCAAGGAATTGCATAATGCGCAGCTAGAAACATTTGCATTCATGGACTTGCACAGAGTATGTTTTGAGCATTTGAGACGAGTTTTGTCTTAACGGCAGATGATCTGTAATTTTTTTTAAAACATACTTTTGCTGTAGCTCCTCTAGCATTGTTCCTGACGTCGCCTGGGAAAAGAAAACATATTGATAAAATGAACGTGAAAAGCTGTGATGGCTGTTAAATACATATTAAATTTGTTCATCTGCATATTTGACTTGTTACCTGTTCAGCGCTCTGTTTCTGTACTGCCTCCATTTGCGCTCTTAAACCTTCATACTGTTTTCTTATGTCCTATTTACAAAAAAGACAAGACTCCTTCATCAAATTGTTCAGGACCACAACTATTAACAACAGTCTACCACAACTATTAAAGGTTTAGGGACAGTCAATGCTCTATAAATGACCATTAAAATCATTTGAGTACTGGTAACTCAATGTGCTAATAAAAATCAAAAGGTTTGTAAAATGATCTAATATACACCAGTCACTTCTATTCTCTGGCTTTATATTTGTTGTAATGTATAAAGCATGTTGAGCTCCACGAACAAAGCTGTAAAAATCACTTTTAAATATTCATATTTCCTCATTCACCTTTAGTTCATCTTCCTTATTGGCCACCTGTATGAAACTGGACTCCAGCAGGGTCTCCACCGTCCTTACCTTCTCATCACGCTGCTGTACTCTGAAAACACATAACACAATGCCACATTCAATAATCATTCATTCATGACGAACCACACGTCACAGGAAAATGTATTTTTTCAGAGAGAAAAATCATTCAGTTTTACCAACACTGTACTGCACACAAGCTTGATTTACACTGTATAAACAGGCCGCTAAAAGACACGTTATGACAGATCTGACATAAAGAACTATGCATGACAAACTGACACTTCGCACGTTATAACGCAAATAAGATTTGCCTTGAAAACTTGAAACATATCACTGGTCAAAATGAATGAACTCACCCCTGCTGAAGCTGATCCATAGACATGGCCTGAGAAAGACACAGGAGTGACAAGAGTGAGTATTTGAGAGAGTGAGAATCCTCAAGTGATTTTTTATTTATTTAAAGAAACGACACAAAATGTCTAACCTGCTCAGAAATCTGTGCCTGCAGTTTCTGGAGGTCTACCCTCAACGTCACGTTCTCGTTGTGCATGGCCTGTGAAGAGAGAAAGCAATACATCCTTTACGCTGAGGAAACTGTGCTGGAGTGTAAATGGAGTGATAATACAAACACTTGCCTGCATGTTGGTCTCCCGGCTGGCACCGCTGCTCCTCTCTGCATTGAGAGAATCTTCTAGACTCTTTCTCTGTAGCTCTTTATCAGCAAGTCTAAAAAAAGACATGCAGAAAAAAACATTTAATCTGTGGTATAACACAAGTTTGACTGTCTTACGTGACCTAACCAGACAGAACGTGACTCACATTATTAAATAATAATAGATTAAATTATAATTAATAAAGATAATAATAATTGAATCTACCTACAAAAGCCCCACCTACAGAACAGCCAATCGTCCATCACTAAAGACAAACGACTGTCTGGGGGAGGGGCTCTGGAGAGTGTTATGAGGTTCTTGCCAGCCTTCGTGTACTTAAGGCAGTCCAAGCTACTTTTTGTGCAACTTTATGTAAGAAACAATGTATGGTCCAGTTGGTTTAACTGTTGTCATTAATGTTGTTTTATTGTGACTTTAGAGAGCGATTTTAAAGAGATCTGTCTTCCCACATTCAAGTGGTTAAGTGAACGGAAATGTTGCAAATATGGCAGCCAAGTGTGATGACTTCCCTTAAAGAGATAATGTTCTTTCTTCTGCAGAACACAAAAGAAGATATTATGAAGAATGTCGGTAACCAAACCCATTCACTTCTATTGTATAGACACAAAACCACTGCAAGTCATTGGGTACTGCTGTCGTTCGGTTACCAATATTCTTGTGTCCTGCAGAAGAAAGTCATACATGTTTAAAATGACAAGAGGGTGACTAAATGATGACAGATTTTTCTTTTTCATGTGAACTATCCTTTGGTTGTGCTGGGTCGTTTTTCTGCTTCAGACAGCTTTTTTAAGCACACCTGAAACTTGTCACGTCCTGCCTGGTTAGGACGCGGAGCTAAGAAACTAAAAACAGCTTCCTTTGAGAGGTCGTCACTTACAGTTTTTGAAGCTCCTCGAAATGTGATACTGTGGTAGCCTGAGAGGGGAGAAAAAAAAGAAAGCGTATGACTTTCATCTATAATGGTCAACCAACAAGCAGAGACGAGATTCATCCACACATGTACAAACATACCTGAGTGTTGATCTGAGTCTGAAGATTATCGATCTGAACTTTCAGAGTTTTATTTTCGTTAAGAAGATCCTGCAAGCGAACACAATTTGTCATTGTCAGCATCACTGTAACATGAACGCTTCAGAAGTGTTCATCATTTTAGCTTGAACTACCTGAACTTGTTCCTGCAGCTGGTTGTCAGGCTGCATATTGTGCTGCGACGCCTCCAGCAGCTGCATGACCTTCTGCTCCAGCTGCATGGCCTTCTTCTGCTCCTGCTCTTTACAGATGAGCGTGTCTGTCAGGTTGCTGTGGAGATTCTGGATCTCCTTACTCTTATTGGTTATATCAGTTTCCACTGCCATCAGCTGATTCTGCAGCTCTGAAAGGACAGAGAGAAAGAAAGTTGAATGGTGTTTTCAGAACATTTGATGAGTGTGTGTATGTGTGTGTGTGTGTTCCTACCTTGTTTAGCAGCCTGAAGTTTTTCTCTCTCCGCAGTCACGCTGTGCAAATAGTTCTGCAGATCCTCCCAGCGCCGTTTGACATCCTGAGACATAAGTCAAAACAGTTTCAACAAAAAGGATATAAAATATCTCATTTTTGTTGATGGTGTGAAAAGTGTAAAATGCTTCTGATATTTAATTACAATGGATTAGCTCCTGCACTGTGTATGGCAATGTATGGTTAATACTGTGATGCAATGAAGTGTATAATGCAGAGCTGCGTGAGGTTACAATGATGCCAGAGTGTATACTGTGGGTGTGATAATGTCATAATGAAGTGTAGGTTAAGATTATGTGATGATGTCAGAGTGTATACTGTGGGTGTGATGTCATGATAAAGTACATACGCTGTGATGATGTCAAAGTGTTCATGAAGAGGATGTAAACACATGAAGTGTACAGTGTAGAGCTGTGTGAGGTTGTGATGATGTCAGCTTGTACACTGAAAGTGTGATGTCATGACCAAGTACAGAAGTTGCATGAGGTTACGATTATGTCAAAGTGTATACTGAGAATGTAATGTCATGATAGTGTATAGGTTGTGATGTCAAAGTATATAAAGTATATATTGAGGGTGTAACATCAAGAAGTGTACAGTGCAGAGTTGTGTGAGGTTGTGATGTTGTCATGAAGTGTATACTGAGGGGGTGATAACGTCATGTGGAAGTGTATAGGTTGTGATGTCAAAGTATATAAAGTATATATTGAGGGTGTAACATCAAGAAGTGTACAGTGCAGAGTTGTGTGAGGTTGTGATGTTGTCATAAAGTTTCTACTGAGGGTGTGATGATGTCATGATAAAGTGTATAGGTTGTGATGATGTCAAAGTGTATACTGAGGGTTTGATGATGGACACTCACATTTGGGATGATGTCAGGTTGTGATAATGTCATGATCAAGCATATAATGCAGAGTTGTGCGAGGTTTAAATGACGTCATGAAGTATATACAGAGGGTGTGATCATGTCATAATGAAGTGTATACTGCAGAGCTGTGTGAGGTTGTGATGATGTCAGAGTGTATACTCAGGGTGTGATGTCATGAAGTATATACTGCAGCGCTGTGTGAAGTGTGGTAATGGAGTTTATACGGCAGGGCTGTGCACCTCAAGTTGTGACATGTTCTGCTTATAGGTGACTTCAAGGCTCTTCCGCTGCAGCTCCTCCTGCTGCAGTTTGTTTTTGGTGTCCCCCAGCTCTTTTATCAGACCGTTGCATTCTGAACGCAGCTTATTCAGCTCGGATGACTGCCTGAACACACACAAACACATTTTAAGCCACTACTGCAAAGCATTTTGGGAACTTTCCCAGTGTTTTTTTTCACCAATCTTCAGTTTTGTCCATTTGAGATTTTGAAAAGATGTCAAATTAGGAAGAAAAGATGTCTTGAGGATTTATGAACATTTGTATCTTAACTTCTGTTTATTCTGAAACTTGTCCCACTACTAAAAATAACAGCTAGGTTATCAATAGGTTGCCTAGTTGTCTGTGCTTTTGCAGATCATTTTGTGAACCAGTCACAATGTAACACAGGCTTTACAATGAAAGAATAGATCAGGGTACACCATATTGTACTCGACAGCCTGTAAAATTAAAAACTAAATGACAGTTTTGGTGCCTTTATGAAAATAACAGGAATAGGGAATATTAGGGAGTTGTTTGAACTCACTTGGTCTCCATCTGGTTGGTGGTGGAGCACCTTTCCACAGCATCTCTAAGAATGCCGTTCTCCTGCTGCAACCGTGCAATCTGACCATCCAACTGCTCTCTTACCTGCTGGAACTGTCAAACACACACACCATGTCAAGCACACAGTGAGCGCCTCTGCAGGAGAGACTTATCAGCTGGTGAGATTCATTACCTTAATCTGCATCTCCTGGTAGCTCTGAGCTTTAGCCTGCATGATGTCTTTCTCTCTGGCAACACGCTGTTCATGTAACAGAGACTCCACACGACCTGTCTTCTGCTTCTCTGCCTGCAGTTCCTGAAACCACATTTAATAAATTACCGCAATGCTCTTCAAAGTGAAGCAAAGCTAATACTGGTATATTTTTAGTCTTCATTTTCTCAATTCCGTTATAATTGTACTGCAGAGCGTACATGGCGTTCAACACCAAATAGGGCAGAAAATAAGGACTGAAACTCTGTTGCTTAGGAGGGCAAAGGAGGCCAAATTTTACAAGCTGCTATACTTTACATTGATGTTATATGAGGGCTGGCATTTTTTTACAATGCTGTGACATCTCTGAAAAGTTTGTTTGTTTTAAAAAAATTAAATCTACAAATATTAAATAGAAAAATAAACAAACATTTGATGGCAAGATGGAATGATTAAGGATTACAGTAAACACTAAAATCTGTAACAGATTAACAGCGTGCTCACATAAGGGACGGCTGTCCTGAACTGTGCCAGAGCGTGATTGAATTTTAAGATACAGATATTTGACGTGTTCAACTAGGCATTTTTCATGTTATGTTAAATCTAATAAAATATCATAAAATACCAATTCGTACCTCTACTTATAGCTAAAGCCTCACTCATCCACAAATGAGACACAGGAGACATAATGGCTAACCTGACTCAGCTGTTTGACTTTGCCCTTGGCGATGGACGCCTCCTCCTGCAGCGTGTTCAGGAGTCGATCCTTCTCTGCCAGCTGCTGTGCCGACGGCTCAAACTTAATCGTAGCCTGTAAAAGTAAAACCAGAACAATTGTCAGAAATTCTCAAACTCTCAATACTAAGTGGATGCATGTAAACCTCATTCACTTGCCTTATACCAGGCATCCAGAGTGTTGGGACTCTTGTCACGGAGCAGAGAGACGAGACCAACCACATCAGAGTCTGACAGAACCAGTCCGCTGAGACTCGACACCAGCTCTTTGAACTTCACCTCGGAGTTCTCTGCACAAACACAGATGTGTGTAAGTTGATCGTACGTGCTGTGATCACACGCTCGGCCTGAAAGTATGATGTAATCACTGCCAACTCATTACAGAGCTAGGAAGAATCGATGAACTGCAATCTGCAACTGACACTGCAGCAGATCTTCAGAAATATCTACAAAGGCCTTGCACAGATTTGTAAATTAACATTCAAGTTTGGCATGCTTGGAACTTTGTCATCCTTGGTTGAGGGCCATCAAAACACAGAGATTCCGAGTGTTTTTTTTTTAAAGTATTTTTTCTAAAACTTTGGAAAAGATTGCATTAGTGGATTAGATTATATTTTAATAACCATGTGGTAATTCAATGACTTATAAAACGTACAAATGAAAAGTACTGCATTATATTCTCTTATTGTTATTTTTAGTTTGTGTCCACTGAAATCCAAGATTACTCCAAACTAAAGTACTTTTAAACTTGCTTGGACTAAATAAAGTACCTTTGTTGGTTTCGCTCTTCTGTTTCTTGCCATGTTTAGTGGATGGAGGAGTAGGAAGTGAGGCTTCATTGTTTTGGTTGTTTTGATGGCTTGTCGGAGCGGTCGAGTCGGTCTGAGTGATGGGAGCAGAAGACTGGACAAGTGCCTCTTCCACTGAAACAAACATGGGAATATAAAGCAATATTTCTGACAAAAATAACACTTCTGTCATCATTTACTCAGTGAATAAAAATAATCCAGCTATAATATAACAATTTAGGAAAACACCAATTATTTTTCTGAGTATCAAAAAATGTTTCTTCAGCATTTATTTTTACTGGCCACAACAAACAAAAGTGAAACAAAATGCGTATCTGTGGTTCCATCCCGTTTAATTCCATTGTATGGGCGCAAACAACTTTACCATTCTGCTCAACTTCTGCTTTTACCAATAAAAGAAAAACATACTCGTTTTGGGCCTGGAATCACAAAACTGAAATATAAGATGTATAGATAAATTATAAGAAGTTTGTAAGAATGTTCCTTAAAAGGTTCTCAAACATATTCCTAAGAAAATCTTTTTTCTAGGAAAAAATGACAAATGTTTGGTCAATAATTATACTTGCTTCTGAGGTAACAGTATATTTATTCATCAAATAAACTTTGTTGCGTGTGATGTGTTAAATGGCATTAGCAAACACATGTTAGCAAAAATATTAGCTAGCATATAATGTATTTATTATAATACTTTTACATCATAATATTTGTGACCCTCTCCCCTTGGAGTCACTTTGTCCCAAAATAAATGCCGACCTTATAATTATTTTATCAATATAAAAATTCCTTTTAAAAATTTAGATTCTTCATAAATTAGAATTTCGATGTTTTGTAAATCTGGCCCCTGGTGAGCATGAGGAGGCATAAATGCTGACTTGAGATATTTGGACAAATTGTTCCTTCAAATCTTATTTTATACATGAAACAGCTAAGCAAAGTTTTAACTTACGACACAAATGAGCCTAGTACAATATTTGAAAAACATCCATGACATTTGTTTACAGTCAATTTTAAGTGTACTCTCTGAAGCTCACCTGTGACAACAAGCTCCACCTTCTGCTTCTTCTTTCTACGCCCACTGCCACTGGAGGCTGTAGGCGGTGCTGCCGTGGTAACAGGGATGGCTCCGTCCTGCGCCTTTATCTCCATGATGACAGGCTCCTCCTTCTTTAAAGCAGGAGGAGAAAGATCAGGCTTGACTACGGGTGGATGTTCTTCTGTGGGAAACAAGGTCCAGAATAAATTTGCATCATTTTTAAGAAAATGGATTTTGCAGATAACACCAAAAGATAACACCATACACAGTACAAGTTTTGTTTGCACAAAATTCTCTACCACTTAGAAAAGCAATATCACACCTTTCCTCAACAAGTCACTTGAGATCATTTTTGAGAAGTCTGTGATGCTTATGGTTAGAGGTGTGGTCAAACTTCCAACCCAAGTAAGTAATATTAATAGTAGTGCTTGCTAAGTCAAGCAAGCTAATTAGATCTGATCAAGCAGAAGAGGCTAAAAGCTTCACCATGAACACTAATGTGAGCAACTGTGAGCAGTGTGACATGAAAGGCTCAGGGTTGAGTGCCTGCATTTCTCTCTGCAACTGATATACACAAGACAAATTCTGTACATTTTAATAGGAATAGTTCACAAAACATTCTCATCCTCGTGTCCTTTCAAACCTCTTTTTCATTAATTGCAATTTGTTATATAAAAAGAAGAGTGTGAAATTTTACCCAGTGTACTGCACAGAAAAATCAGCAGTATGCGAGATTGCAACAACATAATGGTGAATAAATAGTGACTGAATTTTCATTTTTGGGTGCACTATTCCTCCTTCACCTGTGTTCTCTGTTCTCTAATCTACTCACCAGACTCACTCTTCTGCTTCTTGGCCTTCTTTTTGCTGACCGTCTCAGTGGCAGCAGGAGGTGTGGCTTGAGACTGTGGTGGGCTGGACTGCTTGGTCAGAGGGAGGGGTTGCGCTTTACGCACGGCAGGTTTGGAGCCATTGACCGCCGGTTCATCAGAGGCCGGAGGGGTTGGTGGGGTGGCATGGGCTGTTGGGACAATGGTGGGGGAAGCGATTGGAGCAATTTTTGGCTTCTTCTCTTTCTTCTTCCTCTCTCTTACCCCGGACGGAGGCTCTGCCTGGACCGAAGTAGCAACAGGTGGAGTCAGGGGAACCACCTCGGAATCCTCATCGTTTGATGTGGGGCTACCGGCATCTGACGTATCAAAATCCCTCAGGTCTTCCTCTGACTCGCCGCCACCTCCCCCTCCGCCGGTCTCCTTCTTCTTATTTTTCTTCTTCTCGTTCTTTTTCCGAGTATCAGGCTTGGCGGGAGGCAGTTTAAGGTCTCGTTTTTGGCGGGCCAGAACCTCATCGTAGGATGTTTCTTTCATGAATAGCCAGAAAAAGAGGAACATGAGAGCGATGACCAGTGACGGTGCCAAAATGAGGAGGTACTGTGAGTCAGCCATGTCCAGCGCCATTCTGGAAGAGGAAGGACAGCATAAAAACTTATTCCAGCATGACGGCTACTCACTAATGCAATCTACAATAACACCATGGACACAACGGTGTATGAAATTTATTAGACAGATCTATCCAAGAACCAAAGTTTAAAACCCATGATCACATCACATCAAGATACAACAACATTTCAACTGTGGTCATGTGCATTTATAAATAGTGCTTGAATATTAAACTGATCGTTCACCCAAAAATATAGATTCTGTCATTATTTACTCTAAAGCCTGCATGACTTTCTTTCTTCTGCAAAACACAACAGAAGATAAGAATGTTGGTGACCAAAAACCATTGGTCCCCATTGACTTCAACTGTATAGACACAAAACCAATGCAAGTCAATGGGCACCAGCGGTTTTCATTTAGCAAAATTCTTCAAAATATCTGCTTTTGTGTTTCGAAGAAAGTAAGACATACAGGTTTAAAATGACAAGAGGCTGAGAAAATGATGTCAGAATTTTTTTTGTGCCAAGTGCCATGCATAAAACAGGCCTTTAACTCATGGGGTGCCCTTTCTATGCAACATATCACTCTATAGATACTACACAAAGCTTAAAGTCCCTAATCAATTAAACTTGTTTTGTTGCATTTAGTATGATTATATTTGCCTAATGGTTATCTATAAGCTAGTGTGCGTCAAAATAATGGCTTCAACTCTCTAGAAAATCTAGAATTTTGATGACATCATTCTGCGCTGTCACAAGTTGTCAAATTGAAGCTGCACCGTAAACTAAGCGTTTCTGGTTATTAAAAAGGGGAGGGGCATCTCACACTGTCTTCCTGTCCAAGTTAAAACTACACATTATGCGGCATGTTGCACTTCAGTGGATTCTTAATCCTATAACAACCGCCCTAGTAAACCCCTGTAAAATCTCATTAACACCTTAATGAGAGCTGATCAGGAAAGAAAAATTAGTATCAATATGGTCAGTTTCCTTGCGCTCTATACAAGAATGAAACGTCCCAGACATAGCAAAATCAAAACAGCATCGTTGGGAAAAATGGAAATTGTACCAGATTTTCTGACATGCCCTACCAGTTCTGTTTAACCAAATATAAATCAGTCTTCCTCCACTCCCATACACACCTTATCACCTCCTCCCATTCCTCCAAGCATGTGCTTCTACCTCCACCCTCTTGCAGTGGTATGATCCAATTATGTATGTGTGCTGAATGCAGCAATCTTGGTTTACTTATTGATAGTGAGCAGCGAAACTTACTATCGCACACACATACACCTTCATAAGCAAGCACACACAGAAACCGTATCTAACCGAGATGACGGAAAAAACCCTTCATCTAAAAGCATGTGTCTGAATGTTTGAAATCAGTCATGTGGAGAAGAATATAATTTAAAACCCATTTTATTACAAGAAATTTTATTTAGAAACAAATTGGTCTAGGATCAAATAATGAAAATTGGATGGGAGCTTAAGTTCTTCAGCACCGTTTACAAAGCATCTCAGGGTAAAGCATCTCAGGGTTGATAAAATGCCAAAAGTACATTTCTTCTCAATTTTGGCAATGGGGTGAATATGTCAAAGAAGCTAAAATATAAACACTTCAAATGATTTATAATCAATATAGTTAATTTGTGTAACACCATAGTTTTGATGAGTTTACTATTATTCTAAAATGCATGACATTTTTATAATAAAGAATGAGTAGGCAACCCTAAACTTTTGACTGTAGTGTACAAATAAATTTAGCAGCCGCCCGGTTACACCAGTTGTTCATGTGATAATTGAGCCAAATAAAAAAAATACAGGCACAAAACTGCTGTCATATCAAAACACACAGCATTCCTTCATTTGAAAGGATGACACCATGGAGCTAAACTATATCAAGCCTGAGCTGTCACACCCTTCACTTACAAATCAATTTCAATGACATCCTGAACTCAGCTCAGAGGGGCTTTGCAAGGAATAAAAATATCCAGCCAGGGAAATGTCACTCCTCTGCACCGGTACCCTGACGCCGAGTGGCTTCGGATCTTAAAACGGCACTCACTCCCCCTCAATGCTAATTTGTCCGAAAGCATAGCCATTAAAGTTTTCCGAGGTCTCCTCTGGAAAAAATCGTACTTTCAGGCTGAATATGAATACTTAGGGGACATTAAAGTTAGTGGACAAAAACAATGGACAAAAACAAAACGCCCGTTTGAGTCTGTCAGAACAAAATATTTAGTATTACAATGAGGCAACAAGGAAAATGAAGGCCATGAAAAGTGGAAATGTGGACTTTTGGTTGAGTGCTTCAGTAAAAAAAATGTGAAGTAAATGGAAACAGTGTGGTGTTTTTCTGGATGACATGCCTGGCTGCGTTCTGCCTTCAGGAAAGTGAAACAAACAGGGACGAGAGGCACCAGGCCCTGGAAGAGTTTTTTACTTTCTGTCTGACTGCAGTCTGCTCTGTTCTGTGTGTTCAAGAGAGACCCGCTGTGTCGGAAATCTGGAGAAACTGATCTTATAAAGAAAAAATACTCAGAAATATCTTCGAATTTCAGTGCCAAAGAAGCCCTTAACAAGAAATAATTTCCCCAAAAAACACGTAGTTATTTGTAAACAGTACACATTGTGCCATCCAAAGGCAAGCCCACATGGCATCTGCAGACTTATGAAGATATACTTGTCATTCAAGTCCTACCAGCACTTGGTTTGTTTATTTATTACCTATTTTATCTTATTGGATTTCTTGCAACTAGTATGAATGTAGAACTTTGTTTATAACATTTTAGGTTTATTTTATTATAAATGCCCTACATTTATGGACAACAAATAACTGGAAATAGGAAGAATAACTGGGTTTGTGTTTAAACATTTAGGATTAAAGCCAAAGCTGCAAAGGAATTTTGAAAACTGCTCAAAGCATACAAGACAGAACAGGCAGCTGTTACGGTGCGAGCAAAATCGTCTCACTGCTCTTACTTTCATATTCCATGCCAAGTGGGAAAAAAAACGTTCTTTGGTCTCGTGTGTGTTCGATTCGCACAGCCCTGTAGATGGGTGTGGTGTGCTCACTTTCTCTGAACTGTGTACTTTGTCATACTGAGAGGAAAATGAAAACAAAGATGAGAAAAGTGGTGAATCCTGCCACATGGCATGCTTAACTATGGCACATGTGAGAGAGAATATCGATTCAGTTTTACCAGAGTGTAGCTAACCATGATTATATATATATATATATATATATCTATTAACTGATACCATCTACAGATCAGTCATACTAACCCTTGCCCTTACCTATAGTTAGCAGTGTTTAAGAAAGTGACTCAAGACACATGAAGAACAAAGATATTCAAATCATTTTGCAGGCTCTAGCATACAATATTTATTCACTACAAGCTCCACCCCTTCCGTTCTGTATACAAGGAACCCAAGAAGAACAGGAAGTGAAAATGAAGTCATCTACTTCTAAATACATAAGCAGCTCTCGCTGTTTATTTTAATGCACACCACTCAGAACAAAAGGTGGGACAAAGAGAGGAAAATATGGTCAAATATTGGTGCAAAGGCAACAAGGTGTGAGAAGTTTACCCATGTAAACTGACTTAGGCCTTTCTTTCCTGAGGTGACATATTTCCTATTGAAACAGGAAGTTAAGATGGGAAATATTATAAGGCCTTTAAAATAGCCTCAGACCCTATCCCAAATGATGCCATAGGTCCCTGTGATTCTCCCCAAGTCTACACTGATGGTAATGCAGGTTTGCAAAGACGGTTTAGAAGTAATCCACTATGACGCCTGCATGGGCCCATGCTTGGCAAAAGTATACATTAAGGGTGCATTACAAATCTGAACCTTAAACCTAGGTTTACATCTATTAACTTAGCAAAGAGCATTTAACATTTTGTGAATAAAGGTAATTAAATGGGTAATTTCGTCTTTAAAGAAAGCGCTCTACAATGAAACTACGCTTCCACCTGTTCTTATAAATGACAAATTAGTGCGCATGCGCAAATTTAAAGGGTAACCTATTTAAAACCACTCAACTCAATGGCAGATAATCTCCGCCTAAACTACACCATGGCAAATGTGTAGTGCACGCTAGAGCTACTCATTAAGACTACAATAAGCGTTCAAATGAAGAGCAAAAACACAACGATGGAGATAGCCTGTGTGCAGGCCAGGGATCTATATACATTAGGTCTACTATAAAGCTCATATCTTGATAAGAGATAGCCGTGCGTGGGGACAAGGAGCGAAGTCCTCGGAGCATGTCTGTTCCTTAGTGAAATCACTCCACGGCTGTGGGATTTAAAGTAGGTCGAGGCGTTTAACATGGACGTGGCTGTCACTATACTGGCAATATGAATGACCTGCTAACTACCTGCAATAGTAAGAAAACGTATAACTGAGAATTGAGATAACAGAGCAGTAAAAGAAAGTGAAATATACCAAGCACTCAAATGAAATCGCATACACTTGTCATCTTAGTTTCTTTCGCACAGCATTAGTACCACTAGCTTAGCTTAGCTTTAAAGAGAGAGAGGCGTGGACTGACCGGACGTTATCAGCTTGTTCAGCAGGCTTTACCCTCATGTAAATCGCATAATAACAACAATCGGAAGTATGTGTCCTCTAAGTCAATCTACAGCCTGTATCTCTAATCTTTTGTAAATGGGCCATCATTTCAATTTCGCCTAGTCAAAGGCTCCCTGTGCTTCGGCATGGCATGAAGTACGTTAGGATTGTCGGAGCAGGTATTGCACTAGGCCCGTGTAATCTCCTCAATCACTGGGTATAAAACAGAAAAAGTGGGCGCCCGGCTTACCTGCGGAGATTTCCTCGCTGTTATTACTGTCAGGATGAAACTGCGTTCCTTAAGGAAAGCGCTGTGGACTCCGGCCCGGCTGTAGGCGGCACGTCGGCTCGTTCCGCTTTGGCAGGTTCAGGTCAGTGTGGGCTGAAGCGAGCGGTGAGAGAGACATGAAACTGCTGCAGAAAGCAGGGATGACGTGCTGCAGAAATCTCGCAGGGCAGAGAGCAAACTCTCGCGATAAGAGGCACTGCCGGGAATGGGGCACGGAACAGCGCCTGCGCCTGGGTTGTAGCTCATAGACGCAATAGTTTACAATAATTTTAACGATCATACAAATCTATTCATCTATTTTACGTCTCCGCCCCATTATTTCAATATATGATTTTTATTTGCGGGCTGCGCAATTGTGTTTGAAGTGTAACTGGTGCTTGATTTTGGGAATAATGATGAATGAATGAAAGTGACCTATTTGTCAGATATGGTGACCCATAGCCGAAATTTGACCTCTGCATTTAACCCAACCAGTGAATAGTGAACACACACACTTCAAGTCGTGAACACACATACAAAGGGAGCAGTGGGCAGCTAACACTGCAGCGCCCGGGGAGCAAACGGGGGTAAGGTGCCTTGCTCAAGGGCACGTCAGTTGTTACCTGCCGGTACTGGGAATCGATCCGGCAACCTTCTGGTTACGAGTCCGACTCTCTAACCATTAGGCCACAACTGCCCTCTAATGATTAAGAGGGCGTAGCAAAAAAATGCACACGACACATGCACAAAGCTTACTAAATGAAATATTAATAATGAATAAAATCGTACTTAATGTTTACCTAATTTCCTGTGAGGTTTTTGTATTCTATTTTGTATTCTTAAATAAAACCCACATGATATTCTGTAGTTTTGTCAATTCATTTTTTAAATAAACACCCGTACCAAGTGTTGTATTGTGTCCATTTTGTACTATACACCTGATATGTTCAGGGTTTAGTTGAACCTATTGGTCATTATTCCCCTCGTCCTGGGCAAATGTCTGACGAATTTTTTTTTTGGTATAATGTATTCATTTGTGTTGAACTGGTGTACCTTGTCCTTGGGAAAGGCGCTATATAAATTAAACATATAATTATTATTATTAAAAGCAAATAAAGTGCAAATAAGATGTTGACAAGTATACCATACATGTCCTATAGTGTTACACTGCAAAAAAATGTTGAAAGCAAACAGTATTATTTTATATTATTAATATTTATATAAAGATATTTTTTCTACATTTTTGCTGTCACACCATAGGACACATTTATTTTTTCAACTACCCCAAAATATATGTGCACAACAATGTAAACACAATTCTGACTGATATAGTGGAAATTATTAAACATGTTTAGTTATTATATGTATCATATCATATACACATCAGGTCAAATTTAGAACAATAAATCTTTTATCAGATATGCTATCCTTAATGGAATTCCCAGGTGCTTGTCCTCCTGTGATTCGGTCATTATTAAGTAACCATAACAATGACAAAAATGTTGTCATCTTTTTAATATCCTCCTTTGGACAACAAACAAGAACCACACAGATAGAACAAGATATTTTACAACAAAATATAGTAAAATCGTAACATATGTTACACGTTAAACTTTTTTCATACATTAAACATTCTCCTGGCTTCGTTTAAGAACATGTCTGTTCACAAAAGATGAAAATAAACAGTGAATTTATCTTTTTTTTTCAAGGAGAATCTAGCACCTATTCTAGCGCCTCACTCCTCTATGGACTCTGGACTGTTTTGTAGTTCAGTTTCACAGTGTCTCTTCAAGCCTTTTAGGTAATGACGTAGGCTCTCTGGGTCTAGTCGTGAGTTACGGGCAGTCTGCAACAGTCTGGTGGATAGACGATATACTGCCCTCTGCCTGAAAGTAGCTGGGTCACTATCATGCTTGGCCTGTGAAGGGGACAATAGAGATACAAGGTCAATCACTTCATGTAGATACAAAACTGTTCACATTTGTTTTTCTGTATCTCTGGACTACTGTATATTATAAGTATTCATGAATGAATACCCATAGCCTTTGACTGATGTTGTCTGCAACAATTTTGGCCTCCTGACTAATGTCTGGTGGTAATGCAGTCATCTCTGCTGCTCTTATACCTAAACAAATAGCAGAAAGTTTTTTCTACATCTGTACAAATGAAAAGTTCCAATACAATATATGAAAACTATGTAGCGATCCTAACTCACCATAGTTGCGCTCTTCTGAGTGACCTTGGCTAAGGAGATAAGTGTACACTATGCTCTCTGCTCTGCCGTCTTTGTGGATATGCTGAATCTGCATGTGTTGGTTCTCCACATTGGGGTAAAGAGTTTCCAGCTGACATAGCTCAAGAAAGTGTGTGGCAAACAGTGTGAAGGCCTACAGGAGGCAAAGTGTACATTGTGAAGTATCTACCCGGATATCTGTTTTATATACACAATGTTCTTTGTCTCTTATCAGATATACTTCGATACTATAAATGTACCTTTAGATTTATGAGGAATTCACAAACGCTGTGACAGATACCAACACCCTCCTCTGGACTGGTGCCGCGCCCCAGTTCATCTATAATAATAAGTGACTTGGCACTTGCATTGTGGATAATGTAAGACACCTAAAAGTATTTAAAAAAGAATTTTTATTGAATGTGAGATGAACCGTAACACCTACAATCTTTTTATATCTTTATATAGAAATGTATACATATACAGAGTAGGCATAGCTATTTATTGATACATACTGATGACAAGTGTGGTAGCCTACTCTGAAAGGTTATGTCAGAATGTACAACCAAACACACGTGTTTTTCTACATAATGTCTCAAATTAACCTCTTTCATCTCGACCATAAATGTGGAGGAGCTGGTCTCAAAATCATCATCTACTCCTATTCTGGTGAATATCTGATCCGCAATACGAAAAGAGGCATACTCCGCAGGCACGAAAGATCCTGAAACAAAGCTTGCTAAATAAGTTTCTTTTGATCCTGCAGCTAGGAGACAGCTGGTAGTAATTCATGCAAAATTAGTCCATGACCAAGCCATTTGCCAAAAATTTACCACATTATTAGCATATTCAACTATATAAAGTGTAAGATTATGTAGTGACCGCATGCAAAACACAACTTACAATATATTTTAATATAATTAGCAACTCATACCTATTTGAGCCATTATCTGGCAGAGGGCCACCTGTTTGAGGTAGGTGGACTTGCCACTCATGTTGGGGCCTGTAATGATGAGAAAGTTGCTTCCCTCAGAAATGTAGGTGTTGTTCGAGATGGGTTGTTGCCCAGAAATGCGCTCCAGAATAGGGTGGCGACCCTGCTTTATTCCCAATGTATCAGTGAACTCGGGACGTACTGCAGGAAATACAGGCATTGGTATAGCATTAGAATCAAAATATTACAGTTGTTACAGAGTCGCTGCAGCTGTTGTTAAGTAGTAAAAACTGAAGTTCGATAAACATTACCGTATTCTGACACAGTGCAAGCGTGTGCCAAGGACAGCAGCATGTCCAGCATAGACACAGCATCAGATAGTTTGTACAGGCAGTGGATATGTTCAAAGACCTCAACCAAAAACCTGGACACCACCCTGGTGTTCATGATAATACTGTTAATAGCTTTATCAGCAGTGTTTATCTTTCATAACTTTTAAACAACAACTATACTCACACATACGACATTTGGAATATCTCCTTCAAAGCCTCCTCGCAGTGGTCATTCATTTTCATAAGGTCTAGAGTGGTGAAGCTGTAGTTGCTCTTCTGTCTGGTGACCTATAGTGTTGAGTTCACATCCATCAGCAAACACATGTTACCAGACACTTTATCCTGAACTTTCATTGGTTATTACAAATATTTATTAAAACTATTACAAACATTAGACAAGTGCAGAGTTATAATAATGCTTATCTTGAACATACAGCCAAAAGACAGCAAATACTCTGCACCAAGATGGAATCCAGTAATTCCACAAAAACAAATCTTGTCTACGCCATACAATAACATTTTAGAGAATTCAGTGTTTTTTAACATTTGCTACTATATCAGAGCCTTTTCTGTTACATAATGACATTGCTTAAGGCAAGGTCTGTAAATAAATAAGTTTATGTAGTCTGGCCTCGGAAAGTATGAGGTTGGCAATGGAAATGGTGTGTCGTAATGCTTAATATTTACATTTATGCATTTTATCCAAAGCGACTTACATTACATTGTACTAAACATTGTACATTGTAAGCAAGTGGGGGTTAGGTGCCTTGCTCAAGGGCACCTCAGCCGTTACCCACCAGACCTGAGAATTGAACCAGCAACCTTCTAGTCATGAGTCCAACTCTCTAACCACTGGGCCACGACTGCCTCACGTAACAGAGTCATTATAATACTGAAATAAAAAAGGCCTTCTTTTTTGCCTTCTGGCCAATTCTATTAGAAAGTGGTGTTCACATACTTTTAGCTATATGGCATCGATTATGCATATTAGGTTACATTAGATAAACTTAAAACATAAAATTCAAAAGGTTTGTCTTTCATTTACTTTGATGAACTCTTCTGGTAAAGTCCCTCCAGGTAAAACCCCACCTTCCAGCCTCATTTGAATAAAGAAGCCTCGTGCGCAGCTGAAACTTGTCCGTAGGGGAAGGTTGTACTTCTCTCCTAGACGATCCACCAATCCTGATTGGCAAAAACACAACAAAAGCAACAATGCTAATAATGTTCATGACTAACATAATGGAATGTAAACAGATCTGATTAGTCTGTGATCAGATTTTCATGAAAAGAAGTGCTCTGCTATACTTCAGATTGTGGCAGGTCTGAGATACAGTATATTACACATATACAAAACAACTGTTTACAGGTATCTGTATTATAAATCTGTAGCCTATATCCTTCCTTGAAATGCAGCAATACATTACATACAAATAACGCGCGTAAAACGGGTATAACATGAAAAATATAAAATAGGATGTTACATATTTCATATATGAATGTAACATTAAATAACATGAAAACCATGTCAAATTTATTTTATATAAATGTCATTTTTATTACATTTTTTAACAGTTTATGAATAGTGAAGGATTATCCTTTTCATGTTGAAGGGACATTATAAAAATACTTTGATGTACTATCTTTGAGTTGTTGTAAAATTAATGACCACAATCAGCCTAAACTGTATTTGAAAGTGATTTTATTGCTTGCATGAGAACTATTAGATATTATGATTAATAAAAATAACTATTTGTTGAACATTACTGTATGTGATCATATTGCTGTTTTCAGCTTTTTATAAATGCATTAAAGTTAAACTAGAATTTCTGGTAAATCACCTGTAGTAAAAACCCTGTAACACATCGCCACATATAACGCAATAGTCTAGCCTTTTCACAGTCCACTCAGTTTAGGAGCTCACCTGCTATGTCATCTACTACCTCTGTGTAGGCCCGCCTCGCAATGTCTAAAAACTCATTGATGTTAGGCCGCACAGCATAACACTTCTGCGTACGCATGTTCAGACTGCCTTTCATGTAGCTGGTGTCATCATTTATCATTGATTTGATCTGATCCAGAATACTGTTAAACCTCAAGCAAAACAAATCAATAAAAAATTAAAATAAAACTGCATACTACACTATACATGTAATTATTACATGTGCCTTCATGAGCCTACATGTTATTAATGTATGCACAGCACATTGCCTACTGTGCATCTTATTGAAGAACAGACTCATGTTTCATGTTTGACATAAATGGTCAGTGGAAGATGCTAGCACATCCATGTATGCAAATATAGTTCACAGAGCTGAATATAGCTACAGTAAGGGAGTGTGTAAAAGTTATTACCTACTGTCTTCAAGTGAAGTATAATATGCTTCCAACAAGGCTGTTTTGGAATGTTTTAACCTCGCCTAATCGGGAAGAAGGTTAATGTACAGTTAAAAGGTTCATTTAGTCAGTTCAGTTCAGTTTTTCGCTATTTTATAATTTAGACATGACACAGACCATTACAACCTTTTAAACAGACAGTACATTTATCTAATACAAAAAATTTTATCGACACCTGCAGTAATACAGTTCTAACCTTCAGTGCCGGGACCAGTTCCAGAATGTGCTTCAGCTGAATTACTTGTGTTATTTTTGCTTCAACCACCGACACCTACACGGGAAATGATAGAAAAGATTACTGTGATTACTTTGATGAAAAATATAAGTTACCAATAAACTATTCAAGGTCACTAATTCAAATACTTAACAAAGCAACAATCATCACTAAGCTGGGCAATAAGAAACTAACTAACATTAGTTAATGCACAGTGAACTAACTAATCTTACCAAAGATTTCTCAAAAAACTATATTGCTCATTGTTAGCTCATGTTACATAATGCATTTACAAATGTTAACAAATACAACCTTATTGTAAACTGTTACCGATATTATACACTATGCTGAATCACAAATGTGAAAGGAATCAATTAAACAAGCCGTCATTCCCAAAGGAAAACATCTGTAGTGTGTCTCTGCTTAATGTGTTTACCGTCTCTTGCTTTGGGACCTGAATAAGAGCAGACAGCAGCTCATCTATATCCAAGAAGTGTGCAATGGCTGTGAATTAGAGCGCATCAATACAATTTTGCCAAACATGGACGCACTTATTTTGTAATGATTGCGAATGCTATTTCAAGTCATAACCCAGGAACTTAAGAGTCTTTAAGAACACAACTCGAACGATTAAGTCAGTTTGTATAAAAGCAAATTGCTCAACAAGTTTACAAAGAAGGTGAAGGTTAAAAACAACACAATGTGTCCTTAAAGGGATAGTTCACCACAAAATGAAACATCTGTCATCATTTACTCACTCTCTTGTCATTTTAAACCTGTATGGCTTTCTTTCTTCTGCAAAACACAAAATATGATATTTTGAAGAATGTTGGTAAACAAAAAATGTTGGTCGCCATTGACTTTTATGAATGGACAGAAAAACAATGGAAGTCAATGGGGAGAAATGTTTTTCTGTTACCAACATTCTTCAAAATATCTTCTTTTGTGTTCTCCAGAAGTACATCATACAGGTTTAAAATGACAAAAGGGTGAGTAAATGATGACAGAATTTTCATTTTGGGAAGCATTTCACCCAAAAATGAAAATTCTGTTATGAATTATTCACTGATCTGTATAAATGTCTTTGTTTGGTTTAACCCAGAGAAAGTTGTGGATGCTTGTAAGTTCTTGGACCTTATTGTAGGTAACTAACAAGTAATTTTTCCAACTATGGTAGTCAATAGGGTCTTTTGAGAGTGTAGAGAAGGGTAAAAACAGAACCAAAGTTTCTAAAACTAAGATATTTAAAACAAATTCACCATTCTTCAATCCAAAGAAGAGCTCTTCATTCTGCAGCAACTCCTGGAAAACAGAATCAAACAGATTCACAAATGAATGGCAATTCACAAGTAAAAACTGCTGACAGATAAACATAACAGCTGATCACCTGTACAGTGTCCAGACGTGAGTTAATAGTGACCACATCCTGCAGAGGCTCAAGAATATTGGAGCGTAACCTCCTCTCCCCACCAGCAGTTCTAGTGTAGTTTAACACCCCAAACAGAGTGTGATCACTTCTGCATATAACAGCATTTTGTTACGGACATTGAAATGCACATGCTTAGGATATAAAAAAGATCTGTAGACTTTTTTACATTCTGTGTAAGGTCAACTTACCTGTGATCTCTGTTGTTTACTACTAGCTCCAAGTTGCTGGCCGATACCGTGTCAATCATGGCTGTCTGCTCGCTGCCTGTGAAGGTCACTTTCAATGACTTAGGAGCATACACTGAGTTCTGTACAAACTCAAAGTATTTGAGAAGAGCTGATGCAGACGCCAGGCAGTAGTATCTATAGACAGAAGAATCGCTGGAGAATCACCACAATTTATTTATAACTCATGGAATCAACTAAAACATTTGTGTGATTCGAGTATAATTTCTATAGTACAGCAGCATTACAAATCGTTTGAATTGTGCATCCAAACTCAAGCCTGGGACTCTACAAAAGCCTAACAGAGAAAAGGTCAGTTTGTCTTACTTGGTTTGTACTTCCATCAGGACCGTGCTAAACTCAGGCACACACAGTTGCTGTATGTATTCCAGGCCCTTCTTCTCATTGAAGTGCTTCCTCAGGATGGCAGTAAATGTGAGAGACTGCACAGGTAGCAAAAGGAAATATTCCACACTCAAATGGAAAGCAGCAGTGGTAATTTATAGGCTCAATCTAAGACAATAGTTTTAATTTACAACCAGCACAATGTAAACCTCACATGATTTATATTAAAGATCGAGGCAGTTCATTAGAAAGAATGCATGATACCGGGAAAGTCTCTGTGATGAGGTTGTAGAGTTTGGTTCCTTGTCCCTTTACACTAGCAGTGTCTGGCATCAGAATTTCAAGGGGCATCAGGTTATGCAGCTTGGTAATGACCTGTATTAACATTCAACATAATTTTAACATATCTGAATATGAAAGCATCCAGTTATCTTGAGTTATGTTGTATTACATTGTCAAACACTGTAGCACATACCTTGGCATAGGTTCCAGTGTCAGCAAACTGTGAAAGCACCAGCTCAGGGCATTTCATGTTAATGCTGGCCATGCCAATCTCACCCCGAGCTAAACCACGACCTTCCACCAAAGCCACTATCACAGAGGCGGAATGAGACAGCGTTGCAGATGAAGACGTCGTCACTATATTTAAAATGATGCAAAAATGTGCAATACGATTATTTTGTACATTTATTCTTTATACCATCCCGCCAACCCCCAATCAGATGTACAGTATACAAAACAGAGGAAGGTGTAGGTTGGTTAGTTGCATACTACAGTCTCTCTGGGGGGTTCGGCCAAGGTGTGTGCGTGCAGGTGTGGTCCTTAAACGTGGAGTGCTGAAGCTCCTGGAGAGGACAGTCTGAGCAGATGAACCCACAGAAGAACCGTTCATGATTTTCAGATGCTGCTGAGCTGCGAATAAAAGGCAGGTGTCGTGGTTAACTGAAACTGTTTTTTATAACCTATTCCAATATAGATTTAAACAAAGATATTAGTCATTAGGAAATTAGATGCACACATATAATACATATAGACTTAATTTGCAGAACAATATTGACTCAAATTTCTAAAATAATACAGAAAATCTTTTGACAAAGATGCCAATTGACACAAGATTCAACTCTGAAGTCAGGCAGTTATTGGCTGTAAACACTGGTCCAGAAACACAAATTCTGCAGAACATAGAAGATATTTTGAAGAACGGTGGTAACCAACACTGGCCCCCCATTTACTTTCATTGTATGGAAACAAAAGCACCAAGACATTTCTGCGTTCCACAAAGTCATATACAGGTTTAAAATTACATGAGGGTGAATGAATGATACAGAATTGTTATCTTTTAGTGAACTGTCACTTTACCTGTTATGTTTGTTAACTGGTTCCTAAGTTACTAAAAAGTTTTATTCAGGTTTTTAAAGCAGCTGTATATTACAGTTTAGGGCCAACACAAGTCTTTTAACTTATTTGTTCTTTAATTTTTCGCTTTCATTTCGATATTGATGTTTGATTTGATGTGTAGTTCCTCTGTCACCTTCAGTCGGTGGTGTTTCAGTGAACCTAGCTGTCTGAGCACCGGTATCAGTGGCAGCAGTCGATCCAGGACACAGGCTGTTCCCAACATCATCTGATCCATATGATGTGTGTAGAACAGAAGATGATCGAGTATCCTCCTGCTGTCTGCAGATGATCTGACAGTACTTCAAAGGAGTATATGGGGTGAAGGTACTGCTGCTTGGTGCAGGCTCAGAGCTGGAGCCCGGTGTCATCTCCTCAGTGCTGCTAAACAACATGTCTATAACATAATGAATAAAAGCCTAAAATTTACTTAGTATCAAAAAATGTACCAGGGCATACATTAACGATGTACATTTAAAATGGCATTATATAATTATATAAGAAAACGAAAGTTTTCCACAAATTAATGTAAAACAAACGTTTTAATCCCCAAAAATCAACTGGTTAGCTCACTTCCATTTGCCTCGTGTGACATCTAGTGATATAATGTCGCACATAAACATTGGACCTGCTAACTTAAACTTGACAACAATTATGCCGAAAAATATAGTCTATCTGGTTTACATAACCTACTACATTATGGTAAACATTAAAAAAAGATTGTATCTTCCGGTTAACGTTAGTTGTCCTCTTCCGACAATATTTACCTAACGTTAGATAATATTAACCGTGTGTACATAAGAAATAATGTACAAACTGCACTTTTTCTGTTAACATATTTGTCTGGTCAAATACTTTACCTGTGAGAGAGGTGTTCCGTTTTTGTAAGAATAGGCCTATTCGTATTTTTGTTCATTAATACATTATCTCGCGAGACTAAACTTCCTGTGTAACGGTTTATTTATAAATTTTTTATTTAAGATAACATCCAAATAGCAATAGAAACAAAAATTCAAATAAATAACTTGCTGGGGGAAGATACAAAAAATATTAAAGGAATACTCCAAAAAGTGTACAAGCTCGCGTACACGTCCTGTGTAACGTAACTTGCGCCGTAAAGCGCGAACTGCAAAACGTATATCACGTACAATCCCCCCGCAACTAAAATACGTAGCTGTGTGTGAGACTGAAGGCAAACTGTTATATTAGCTAGCTAGCTGAGCCTATAAAGACCCTATAAACCCTAAGATTTTGCAATACACAGTAAAAATATACTTTTTGTATTGCTTAAAATTCTTTATTGAACCATTGAAAATATTGTAATTAGAAAACATTAATTAAACGTACATTATTGATCCTAATATCACACCATCTCAACATGTACACTGAATAAAGTCAAATGAACTAAATACAGAACATCTTGTCTCCACAGGTGGGTCTGGGTTGATGGGGACTGGTTTATAGAGGATCCATCGGTAACTGTGGTAATCAAATGTATTTTTCTGCAATGTTTGTGCTTTTATAGAGTTTGAAATGTACTGTTATATTCACATATAAGAAAGTGTAATAAAAACAGTTATTGTGAGATATAACTATATTAAATTGACAATATGTATTTTAATGCATTATTGTGTGCCCTATGTTAAATAAAGTACTTTTTTGTTTGTTTGTTTAGTTTAATAATGTTTTCTGCAAACAATATCAAAACACAGAGTCAAAGTGAGTGATCAACATAAAATTATTTATTTCCCTTTTATTGATAATACATGCTTCTGTATAAATTGGGAAAATGTACATCTATGTACAAGAACTGTTATTACCACTTAAAAGAAAGCATACAATAAATATTAGAGGCATCATTTAAATGAAAAAATGACACGTCTGAACAAAACCTAAATTAAAATGTAATTTATCAGTTTTCCAATATTAAATTAATTCAGAATTGAACACACTGTTCTGTCATACAAACAAAATATCTGAGACATTGCTATTGATAATCAACAAAGAATTAAAAATGCTTATTTATTTGACTATTTAAACAATACGGAAAATGACATAGTTTTTGTGTCCTTATCTAAAGTATCCTCTGTAAGACTTCTGTAATGCAGCTGCTTAGGAATGTCACTCGACACGCATCTTAACAGCTTAATACAACTCAAAAACGACAGAAAAAGCATAATTTGAAGTACAAAGTGCAAGTGTTAATAATAACCGCAACACATTCCTCATGTTTGAGGACTAGTTTCTAACACAGCAGCTGAAAAGAGAAATGCTACACAACATAGTGTTACTTGAAAGCCAGACAAATATATCAGGTACAGATGCGACTCTACGCTGTCTTCCACTGAAACAGATAGTAGTGCTGTTTTGATAACAAGAGTTGATTATTGTAAGAAGGTAAATGCATGAATGCTAGGATGGCTGCTTTGATATCTTTATATCAATTTAATAGTATTAGCAATGACACGAGTAGTATTTTTGCATGTTAAGATTCCACAAAAACACACAAAAAATCTGATTCCACCCAAAATTAATAAAAAAAGGGAAAATTTTACATTTTGCCTAAAAAAATTCAAGCCTATTTTTTTCAGAACATTATGGTTTGTGCATCTTCGTAGCTTACTGTAATACAAATAAATTATGTATTTTTTTAACCTTATTCTAAAAACAAATCATTTATGTCTAATGGCATTATAACAGGCTTCATTTTCTTTAAGCAAAATATTATTTCTTTATCAAATTCAAATAGGAACGTAACTTAGACACTTCATTTAAAGTTTCACCCTTACAGCCAGCTTAGCATTACACAACACATGTCTGTTGTAACCGACATTTGTTATCTGATATTAAAGAATTGTAACATGAAGGCACTATGAGAACGTTCATTGGTGGGGTGAAGAAACAAATTCATTAGAGCTGTGCGTGTCCAGTAATGTAGCTTAAGATACAATGACACCAGTTAAATGTCAAGAACAAGTATACTGTTGAGAAAAAGTATGAAAAAAGCTCCAGTCCTATCCTATGCTTCTCCTGGGGGTCAGACTTTTTCTACCACAGCCTGTGATCGTCTGCCACCGATACTCCAAAAGCACTATAAACAAAACCATATCACCTGTATGGGCATTAAACACACTATTCAAAATCAGCACATATATTTAGGGCTGACAAGTCGAATATCGATTTTCAGGAGCACAGCTCACTCTTCCCCCAAGCGCCATTTCTGAGACTCTTCTTGTCGTGCGTCAGGGTGAATCTGATTTCTCATGCCTCCCAGGACATTGGAAGTTGCTTCTGTGGCAACGATGAGAGGTTTAACGACAGCAGGGGGAAGCTGTCGCAGGACTCCGCCCACAGCGCCCGTCATGCCCCTTTGTTCATGCTCACGTGTGGCAGTGTCATAAATTGTCAGGGCTGTATCTGTAATGCCCTGTAAAAGCACAGATTGGGAAAAATTTGCATTGTTGTTTATACACAGAGTAGTGAATAACATTGTACCACAATAATTATTGTGGGATTACAAATTATGAGGCAGGTAACAGCAAAAAGAGCTCATACCTCTTTCACAACGCTGTACGCTTTGGCAACTCCCTCTCTGAGATCCACAGGCTGATGAGCCAGACAGTAATGCGAGTACCGTTTAATCTTCTTGCATTCTTTCTCATCTGGAACTGGAGAGACCATGTCATAAGCAGTTTCAGCAGCCGCCTGTGCAAAAAAACAAAGAACAGGTCATGGGCCATTTATATTACAAATAGATGATTCTCATAGAATACAACACATGGGGTATTTTGCATCCCAAAATCAAGAGAATAAAAGTAAGAAATTATTCTAAAGCTAAATAGTTTTAGTTTCAAATGTGCTGTAAACTTTATCTAACACACACACACAGTTCAGAGTCTTACCTGTATTGTTCGCACCATCCGATTGGTGAGTTCCAGAGCCGCCATTGCAGTGGAGGTACCAAATGAGGCAGTGCCGCGCTGGAAGCCGCGCACTATTCTCCCGTCCTTGCGGTACTGTTCAATGGGCAGCCACACTAGATCCCTAAAACCCTGAACTGCACAGAAACAACAGAGAACACTGCTCAAAACATGGACCTTCCACTAGAACGTTGTTTATTCAGTCTACAAATAACAATGTAAAGCGAAAGCATATACTTCACTGGGTATGATATAAAAGTGTTGCACTAACCTAGCTGCACCAGGGAATGTATGGGCCCCACTCCTCCCAGAAGCCCTGGCAGCTGGTTCTTCTTGATGTCATTCAGCCACTCATTAATGGCATATGAAAACAGCTTGTCAACACCCAATAATCTGAAAAAAAAACAAGCAATTCTGAATATGCTGAATAGATGAATAACAAAAATTTATATTTTGTAATTTCGTTTACTGTTCTTACCCTTGTCTGTAACACAACCGCCGTAATTTGAGCTCTGAACAGTTTAGTTGTGTCAATCCAATAACAATACCAGCAAATGTGCCCTGAAAAAATGATACTAACATTACATCTAGATATCATACAATAATTTACTTTTCATTAATAATCTAGGGCTGTTTTAATCTAATTAATAACATGATGCTGTGATTAATTCATCTGATTAATCGTAAATTAATCACACATCAAATTTGTCTAAGAAATTACCCCCCAAAAATAAAATAATTATTATGTAGACCAAAGAGACATTAAAAAAAGTATCTTCAGAAAGAAATATTTCTTAGTGAGATTAAATTTTTACTACAAACTACTAGTCACAATATAAATCAGCTAACTGTAAATCTATTTTATAAAGGATGACATAGCTCACCTGCTCCATGGCCATGTGTTTTCCATGGTAGTCTAATCTGATCGGCACCTCAGACGTGAAACGGAACTCTCTGGAAAACAACCACACGCTTGCTGTTAACTGATTTATACCTGAATAACTTGATGCGCTTTATGTAGATGGAGAGATTTGTGAATCAGATTCAAGATAATGTACTTTCACACCTGAAGAAAATGGGCTGGTCTGTGAACGATGAGGAAGCAGATGTATCTGTGTCAGTGGCGCTGTCTTGGCTGCAGGTGCTGATGAGGCTCGAGCCTCCACGTGCTTGCGTTGGCACCGAGATGATGGGTGCTGGGTCTTGACCCGTCCCACTGTTGTACTTTGAGAAATTGCAAGAGACGTCAGGACCAGGAGGCTTCTTCATCGACACGCAGAACACTGAAAAACAAACCCATAAATGATTACACTGATAAAACAAGCAAGAGGCAAGAATCCCTCTGAGCTTGTGTTTTTCATGTTGAGTGTCACCTTCTTGCTCCGGTGGGGAAAACAGTTCGACTTCAGCAGCCAAACTGGTGAAGAAGTTCTTCAGAAAGAACAGAGCATCCTGTATGGAGAAAAAGAGACCACTTTTCATTGATTTCCAGCAATCAATAAAAAATAAAATGTCCACTATCAATAAAAATTGACTTTGGAAGGTATTTGTAAGGTAAGCAGAAGGTGGAGATAGTGATTTTATCTGTACCTGGTCAATGTTCAGACGGAGCGGCATTAGAGAGACGCGCAGGCAGCACTCCTGAGGTGCCTGACCAGCCTCTGGACATAAATGCAGCGCTCTGACAGTCAACTGAAACACAAAAATCACACACTCCTTACAGACTGAATGATTTGTGATGTGCATGGCTTGAGTGATACTTTTATAATCCATGCAATCTGTCTGTGAATGCATTTTCAATCTCACCATATTGGAGTGAGCTTTCCTGGGCATCTCCTTACTGGAATACAGGTAGAGGAACTTGTTCATCATGGAGGATGCCAGTCTGTCTCGTATCTCCAGGTCCTGCACTGAAAACACCTGTCTGGACACTGGCTTCTCTGTTAAAACACCTGCCTCCGGTGTCATCTGAGGGTACACCTCATGCTGGAACCTCACCTTTTGGGTTTAATATAGCATTATAGGTATGATTCTTTTGGTATGGACTATATATCCTTTCAAGTAGTCAAGCAGTGTTGTGGATTACACATCAACTTACCTTGACCCCAATATGATTAACAAATTTTGTGGTCGTCTGTAGTGTTTACTTTAGTAAACTGTAGTAAAATGTCTAGATAGCATATTAGAAAAGACAACTTTTGGTATGTCCAAGTTTGTCAAAGTCTGTTTTAGGTGTACTGACGTGTATGATTTTCTGAAAACGTGGTGCTTGACTGTACAAAACTTGCCTGTGCCAGAATGCTTGGATGCTATAAGTAGTTTTAGAAGCGCTGCTATGTCATTGCTGACATATTCTTATAAGAGCATATTCTTACAAAAACAGTGAAAAGTCATAGTAATATCCTTCATTTATTGTGACTCTTAAGCAGACAGATGAAGAAGTATAATTCAGATGCATTCTTTTGCATACACTGATGATGGCACTGATGGATTGTCTCACCTTACTGAGCTGAATCTCCATAAGAACATCAGGGTTTCTGCCCCATCCTCCTCCAGCACGGGAGCTTCTTCTGGCCTGTCTAACAGGAGAACTGTGTGGAGTGCACCTGCAACACACATACCAACATAAAGCTCTCTAAATGTCATAATGCGAGTGTGGTTTCATTCCTGTAAAGCAAAACCATCTCCGTACCCTCGACTGCGAGCTGGCGAGGAGGAGAGCGCCCCACCTCCAAAATCCTTTCCTCCATACAGATGCCACACCACTGAGATCTCCTTAACAAGATATCTGACCTCCGGGATGGGAAAGTTAAGTGGCCCCCTATTGGAGCTGTTGCCCTCTACAGGAACACTGAAGTGGTCCTCCTTCACTAGGACAGGTTCATAGGTCAGCTTCTTTACTACAGGCTCCTCTTCCCTTTCCTAAAAGACAAAACACATGAAGTGACCAAGTAAAAAATGCTCTAATTAGAAAAAAACTGTGACGTTACATTGACAAGATCCTCAAAGAACAGCTCACCGTTAGTTTAGAGCTGGGCGTGTCCAGGATGCAGAAGTCATCAGAATCGTGGGGCAGAGAGGGAGCGGGAGGGGAAATGAGCGGGGAGTGCAGGGTGGGGTAGGTGGGGCTCGGCTCCTGCCCCAGGTTTCCACTCTCATCAGGAAAGAGGAAGAGATCAGAATGGGGTGGGTCGTGATCATGTAAGTGATCGTCATTCAAACCTAAAGCAGAGGTTGACAGATACAATTCACCTTGGGAGCCGGTCAGAGACAAATATAAATTCAAATGTCAGAAATAAAATAGTTAAATTTTTTTCAACTTTAGCAATTATGTCGATATCGTGTCTGACCGTTCTGTTGTAACGTGTGGCTCTGCAGGCCGTCTGTCTCCTCCATAGCATCACTCATGAGATCTTGAAGAATCTGCTGCTCGGCTTCAGGAAGCAGAGGAGCCTGAGCTGGTGCGCGGCTCCCTGCTTCAGTCTGGACAACATAAGCATGAATCACTTAAACAACAGCTCAAATAAGCCTCAACAACCCACGTTTGTTTTGTTAAGAGATTTGGAAAAATGTATGTCTAGTTAAACTCACCTTCACTCTTTGCTTAGTGCTTCTGCTTTTGGTCTCCAGTCCAGAAGGGGGCAGTAGATCGCCATAACTGGCTATGTACTGAATAAGGTTCATGAGAGCGGCACAGGAGTCTGAACAGGTGCGGATGTGAATAACGTCGCTTGAGCAACGCAGCTCAAACCTTGGCTCCATCTACATACATAAACAATATACACAGCATGAAATTAGAATAAAAAGGCAAAGTTCTTTGTTAGAGAGTAAACAAAACAAACAAAGAACTTTCATACCATTTTGCCATCTATTCCTGGTTTTACAGCTGTTATCCTCAGTTCCAGAGTGCCCATATCAACCACCTGCACATAGTCTAAGAAGAAAGAAAATATAAAATGATACCAGTGTCTTTAATAGCAAGATGTCCTAATACAGCACCACACATATACGATTCCTCACCTCGAGCCAGATTAACAGACACAGCGTTGATCTTGTCAGACAGAAACAATGTGGCCTCATCTAAAATGATTCTATGGGGTTAAAGGATGAATTGGATTAGTCATGTAAGATTTCGGTAATGGCTGGTGTGGATGTTGAGATGATCTGAGGTCTACCTGAGGTTAGAGGAAGAGTGATCTAAGGACACACTGCTGGAGATACTGAAGGTCTCCACGGTCAGCAGAGATCTTACTGGTAAATATAAGGGTCTGTAGAGAGAAAATGACTGTTTAATAACAATAAATATCTGTTTGTTAAGATTAAAAAGTGAATTACCATGTTATTGTGATGAATGATAATGTATCTTTATTTACCAACATTTTACCAAAACAGCTATAGGTAAACACATCACCTGTAATCCAAGGAGCAGCTCCATAAATGAAGATGGAGGGTAGATACAGAAGTGTGGGGGTTGTAGCCAAGCACTGGCTCATCCGACACATTTAAAAAGTCGACTATCTACACCAGAAAGACAACCAAAGATGTTTAACATAGATATATTTACTAAATATCAACTTTATTGTATTTATCAAATGAGATGTCAACTCTCATATGTGACCCTGGACAACAAAACCAGTTACATTTTTTACACTTTAAGCTGAATAAATAAGATTTCTATTGATATATGGTTTGTTAGATATATAAAACACTGGAATCTGAGGGTGCAAAAAAATAAAAATTGAGAATATCGCCTTTGAAGTTATTAATAAGAGGCACTGTAGCAGGCTGCTGCTAAGAATAAACAGGTTTGTTTTAATGCTCTCTATTTTGGCTTACTGCTCTAATGACGTTGTGGAGAATAGATGAACGCAAAAGCTGAAATTCTAAACTTTACATAAATACCAAACTTGAGTGGATAATTCCCAAAGAGAGGGCAGCAGCGAGCAAAGTTTGTAGACGTGTTTCCGGCCATTTTTGTTTGTGATTTTGCAGCATCCACTCACAAAAATAAAGTTTTTATATACTTACGGTAGGAAATTTACAAAATATCTTCATGGAACATGATCTTTATTTAATATCCTAATAATATTTGGCATAAAAGAAAAATCTATCATTTTGACCCATACAATGTATGTACAATGTACAATTTTGGCTATTACTACAAATGTTTTCGTGCTACTTAAGACTGGTTTTGTGATCCAGGGTCACATATATCATTACTGATCAATGTTATACAGGTGCTAGAAGCTTTTACTTTAGGTTGTTTGCATGTGGTTCTGTTTTACTACCTGGTTGTACCAGCCCAGATTTGAAGGCACAACTCTGTGCTGAAGAGTGACTCCCCTCATGCCAATGGCTATGAGAAACTCCTGAGAACACAGCAACACAACAGGATATCAGCGATTTTAACCACAATGAACAATGTTAATAACCACAGTCTAACCATTTTTTTACAAAGACAGTTACCCCAGCATTTGTGTTTTATAATACAATAATCTATCCACAGTTGCAGTGGCTCACCTTAACATTGCGCTCAGTGTTATGGGAGGAGATTTTAACAGCAATGGACAGCATGCTATGAGGTTCCAAATTGAGTCCCTCAGAGGGAGACGCCCTCTCTTGGGCAGACTCAGATGCATACATGACTGGCTCCAGCCAATGAGGACGTGTCCTGCAGGGCAGATTAACACTCCAGTCAGGGGCGTCTCCTTCCACTGTACCTGAGAAATTCAGAAACAAAGAAAAATTTTGTACGTCAGTGAGTCCGCCATACTGGGGACAGCACATTTCTCAACTAAATTCAATGGCTAACTATCTACCTGTAGTACCAATACATTTTGTCTGACTTAAAATTTCGATAGTAAGATGTATTCACTGTCATAAGGAATCGTGTTGAGAGACGTTGCAGCAATGGGTCAAAGCAAACAAATGTGACACTTGAAGAGCTGGCCAACTTAGTTTTGCAGTATTTTTAACTTTGAATTTGTCTGTATCTTTCTGTCTAGATAAATAATGTAAACAGGAATCAGAAAAGACCAACATCAGGCTAACTGAACCGATAAAATACAAACCGTGGTGGTAGAGACAGGCCTGCGATGTGTGGAAACAGACGTAATGCTGGTCTTTGTAGCCCTCATGCTGCGTCACACCAAACAGTGTCCCGTTTTTCACCTCCATCCAAAACTCTCCATGTTTGTTTTGTAACACACTTTTATCATTCTGCTGGATATATTGGGAGTCATTACATTCAGTATCATTACTTATATACTCATATTCGCTATTTCATTACTGCTCTGTTCCAAGAATATCATAGAATTACTATGATGAAATTACATATAGAAAAACTGTGGAAATGATGTTGTCTCAATATTTAAATGCTATCTGTGTGATACTGATGTAATACCTTGATCTGTGTGTGTACAGCCACCAGGCCGTGGTTTACAGACAGGACAATGGAGAAGAGGCTCTGTGAGTTCTTGGGCTGTATCTTACTCCTCTTCTTCCTCCTGCTTCTATAACCCAGCTCTGCTGGAGTGTAGTATAGCAGGGTCTCTTCCTCAGAACCACTGTCTTCCTCTACACACAGACATACAGATATAATATAAAGGAAACAGCCAAAAGACTCACTAACAGAAACAGAATTTTAGAAATTATAATCACATGACAAGCAGGTTTTTTTTACCTTCAGGGCCTGCAGATCTGAACTGACTGAAGCTGTCTTTACTGTATGTGTTGATGAGTTGACTGGCTACAGACAGACCAACTCCATATGGGATGTTCTCCACCGTCTCTACTGGTGATGGAGCCGTGGGCTCCCAGAGCAGCAGGTCATTATTAATCCTGTCAGAACAAAAGAGGGTTGTTGGACAAACCACAGCTTTGATTCAAAGTAGAAACATATAAGCATGAATAAAACGTATTGATGATTGAGGCTATTAAGTTGTATGAATGTGCTAACAATAAATTGTGTTACCTGTTGTGTAATTTCTCATAAAATGATTTATTGGGCAAAGAAAGTTGAACATTGGGGAAAAACAACTCCAGGATGTAGCGAGAGTTGCTCATGGTTTTATCCTGGAATTCAGTCATCTCCAACACATCTCCTGGGATGACCATCTGCATCAAAACATGACATTTACAACATGAGAAATTGAAAAATCTATTTACAAAACTCCATATTTGTCCATATTACAAAACTAAAAAATTGAGATTAAAAGCAAAGTATTTTTTATTTTACTTTTACCAACAATTAGAGTTATTGTGCAATAAGTCATATATACAAATTTATGGCATTTCTACTTAATAAGTCAATTGAAAGATACATTAAATACACTAAACCGAAAAAGACGTCAACAAACAAAACCAAGCTTTTATTTTAAAGAGAAGAAATGTTTCTACCTCCTCGTTCTCATACATGACACGCCGTGAAGAGAAAGGGGAGGGTTCAGGTTTGCCAAAATCACACACATCCTTCAGAGAGTGAGCGGCTCCTTCCTCTTCCTCCTCTTCCTCTTGTGAGAGACCATCCACCCCTTCCTCCTCCTCCTCTTCAGTTGTTACACGCTCTAGGATGGAGTGCACAGCCTTGGGGTTTACCTTCAGAACAACTCTGAACAGAGAAAGAATTAGAAATGTTGCTGACATTCTTGTATCAGTACTACTCCACTATGCTAGAGCCTAGCGTACCTGGGCCAGTCAAATTTTCCACAGTCTGAGGATGTCATGTCCTCCTCCATTGTATTAGCTACTCTTAAGAACCTGGCAGCAGGGTGATCTTTGTCTCTTTGGAATGACCCTAGTGTAGGAGAAAAATAAATACACTTTATGGTTGAGTAATAATTTGTCAACAGTATGAAAAAAAGGACCAACAAATTACTGTTTGTACCACTGAGCTCTTTAAACGTGAGCTCCATCTTGGTCTGCTCAGATGAGTTTCCTCCAGTTAACTCTGTCTTGAACTCCAGGTCCTCCAGTTCCAGACGCAGAAGCTCTTTTTGCAGGGACTTCTTAAACCAGGGCCCTCTCTCCTGATCCGAGCGCAGGTCAGGGATCGGAAACCGTACCACCAGCACCAGCAAGGGGGCGTTTATCGACACAGACACATGACAGTGCGCTGGGTTACGGCTATCGTCCAAAAACACTTCCGCAAATGCCTTGTGCTTGTGAGGGAACACAGAACTGTGATAAGACGCAAAAAGCTATTAAAGTAAAGAGTCTGAATATTGCACAGTGAGGTGCTAGTATTTCTTACCAGACTAATGTGCTTATTGTAGGATGTGTACATGTGAGATGCCATCATCTCTGTGGTAACCAGTTTCTGGGGCTGGAGAAGAGAGTTGAGCCTGTCCACGATACTGACATCACACTCCGAGCGAACTTTTCCCAGCTCAACCTGCAACTCTGCCTTGCGAGGTATTGCACTTAGACGTACCTGCCCGCCCTTATGAAAACAGAACAGGTCTATGTCAACATGTTTGTTGTCTGTATATTGATTTTAATTATAAAGAAGGTTAAAAATTCCACATTATGCTTGAAATAAATGCAAATAGTAAATCATAATGTCACTGGAGAAGTCTCAGTTTACTTTAGCATGAGAAGGTCAAATATATGTAGTATTTAACCACATTATAAACATCTGTTCAAAAGCGTTGCACGGTACTCATTTGTTACCTGCGGGCCTCTGCGTTCTGTTAGTTTGTAGAGTAGGTGGAGGCAAGGGAAAGGTGGGGATTCACTACTGGCTGGGACGTCAAAAGTAAGAAGCTAATGATTAAAGGACACAAATAATTTAAGTATTTATTCGATAACAATTCAGGATCATAACGTCCCATAAAAGAACCAGTCAGTGTATGTTAGGTTAGCTATGTGTGTTAACATCTTTGGGTGTGTGAGCATACCTCTGTGTATTGTGCTCCACTATGTGTAGTGTGGCTGTCAGTAGAATACAGGCACTCCAGAAGCTCCACCTGGTTTACAGAGAGATCTGTGTTCAGCGCCCGTACATTGGAGCCTTGGCAGTGCTCATATGTCACTTTTAATCCCTGACCTATGAACCTGGGGAAGAAGGAAAATACATATAAGAAGTTATGCTGTATTGAGTGATACCTTTAAACCCCTTCCCTCACATTAACACAAGAGCATGGATATTGGGTTCCACAAGGCTCTGTCTTGGGTCCTTTGTTGTTGTTTTTTCTTTTGAGTATGCTCCCTTTAGCTTTCATTGTTATGCTAATGTTAACAAAATATAATAATAATCTTAACATGGCTGAAAAGTTTAAAAAACATTTAAAGACTTACCTTAGATGATCATGTGGACATGCTTCATCAAATACAGTTCGTGAATGGAGGAAATTTCCTACAGTGAGCTGATTTATAGACAGAATACGGAAAAACTCAGAAGCCATTGGTGCAAGAGGGTTGTGGGAGGTGTCTGGTGGTGGGAGGGGGTCAATATGGAGAACAGACAGACAGAGACTCCCCACAGTCAGCCTGAGAACAAGCTCAGGCCTGGATTCATCACAGTGGCCCTTAGATGGATGAGCTACAGATCACAAATAGATAAAGTTATGATTAATAAACAAATATCTATAAGGGTAAACAATAACAATAAATCATAAAGCTGAGCTTTGATTAAATACACAGGGTTAGTTTATCGATAAATTATCATGAAAAGGACTCACAGGTTTGCCGGAGTAACGTTTGGGGAAACTGATGATCTCTGGAAAGTTGTGGCATCTCGTTGGTCTGTTTCTCTTTTTGTCTAGTAGTGTCCATGTACTCATCCCACACAGTCTTGGAAAAGTCAAAATAGAACAAATCAAATGTCTTAAATTTTGTAAAAACATTTAATGAAGACATTGTTTGATTTACAGAGGTCACTGCAATAAATATCTAGTTTTCCAGGAGGTATAAGAGTTAACAGCACTATGAAAAAGACTTCCCATTGAAATAATGTCATTTATTGAACAGCCACACTGTTCATGTATTGAACGTGTATTTAATTTCAACACATGAGCACATGACTGCACCTCTGAAAAAAGTATTATGATTCCTTTAATAACATTAAGCAAATGAGTTTGTTGATAAGGTTAAAGGCGGTGACCTACGGCTACATTCCCAGAAGGTGACTCCCCCAGGGAGGCAGAATAGTTGCTATTTAGAGACAAATCCAGGTCCACCGTGGGGGGGTCTCCAAGAGGAGGAAGAGATGATAGGCTGTGAGACATATCCATGTCAGCCATTGAGAAAAAGACATCCTCTATTAGACCAAAAGAAGAGAGACATATATCAGAGATGTAAGCAACAGGAACAAGAAGAACTAAGAGATAAAAGATGTGCTTTCCTGTAGCTCAGTGGTTAGAGCATGGTGCTAGCAACAGCAAAGTTATGGTTCAATCCCAGGAATTGCACATACTCAGAAACAAATGTATAGTATAATGTAATGTAAGTTGCTTTGGATAAAAGCGTCTGTCAAATGCGTAAATGCAATGTGCTGTGCTGAACTAACCTCTGCTGGATGCTGTTCTGGTGGTCTGACTCTCAAACAGGCCCTGGTCTGTGGCTCCTGTTATGGTGTCCTTCTTCAGGCAGCGGTTGAGCTCCATATGGAGACGATACTCATCCTCCTGCTGCATAGGACGACTCTTCCTGTCTTTTGCTAAAGCAGACCACTCCTGCCCTGCTAAATAAACGCAATTATTCAGTCATACTCACTAAATGCACGATATAGTAGTTTATGATGAACCTAAATGAGTGAATCATGTGTGAAGGTGTCACCTGAGCTGGAGAAGACACCGAACATGTCGACTAAAAGGTGTACTTGACGGGGTGAGAGCAGCATGATTAGAGATTCTAACTGCCCATCGATGTCCAACTGTAAAGAAAAAATATTCATAAAGTTTAACATAATGAACTACTTAATACTTATTGTAATGATCTGTACATTCAGAAGTAAAGTGGCCCCAACATGTATATCACTGCATTAGATTACTATTATTATTACTATTACTATTAATAGTATAACTACTATTAATCGCTAAACATAAATATCGAGGCCAATATTTTTTCTTTTCCTTCCTCAAAAAGAAACTCTATTTGTTATCAAAAAAAGATGTGGATTAAAAAACTTTTTTTATAATAGTCCAACCTCTACTATCATTATATTTTTTTTAAATCACGTGCTTTGATTTTAAGATACGCAGCCGCGTGTTTAGAGTGTGCATGAAACGTGCATTCGACCCATCTTATTTACATGTACTACCCACTCGTGAGTTGCGATCCCCAAGTTTGGGAACCTCTGTTCTAGAGGTCCATGCACGTCAGGGCCACTCTTCATACTTATTCTTAGACCATGTCCACATTAAGAGTTTTCGTTTGCTCTTCGTTCACACTTATATCCTTGTACTGCATATGAATAAGATACTTCAACTTGTATAAGTTCTGTCAGGGGTTTATTTACTTTCTGCCTTATTATATCACGGCAATGTAGAGGAAAGGCAATATATTGCAATAGTGTATCGTATCGAAATATATTGCAATATATTGTATCGTGACATGTATCGTATCGCAAGGCCCTTGCCAATACACAGCCCTAATTTAATGTGTATATGGTGGTTTACACTGTCATTCATATAACAAGTTTGTGTTACCAAATACAAAAAAATCATACTAGGGCCACATTTAGTGGTGGTGTGAAAGTAGACAATACGTTGAAGGCATTCAATGTATAATCATTGTTACAAAGCAAGAATGCCAATCTGTGCAATACCTTTACAGCCTGCTAGAATAAAAACAAGTGTTTGCTTGTACCCACCTTAGCCCCTGGCATAGCTTCATTTTGCTTCAGAACCACGGACAGCTCCAGTCGACCACTGAGGCAGCCCACCTGCACTGGCTCAAATGGCATACTGGAAGACACAGGTTCAGGGAATTGGGGGTGTGGCTCACAGATGATTTTTGGGTTCCAACTTGGTGAAAGCTTAGGTTCAGTCTCCTGTAATATAGAAAGGACATATGTGTTAGACAGCTAAAATTGGCTAGTAAACAGCAACAAATGGATGTTCTTTCATTTAAACAGATAAACATTCTGTACCTATCAGCATGGAAATTCAACTATATGATAAATACATAATAAAAGGGGCTTGAAATGATGCAAGGTATTCAAGGGATACAAATCTGTGCTGTATCATCACTTTTGTTTTGTTTGCAGCTATAACCGTTAAAGAGGATTGTTTGATGAAAACCGTAAAAGTAAGCTCACTGTTTGAGGTGGTGGTGATTTGAGGCCGGCTCTTGCCGATTCTGAAAACTCATCCCAGAACACAGCGGCACCATCCAGAGTTAGATTTTTATGTGCAAATGTGGTGGGCTGATGGATATTGACACTGGAGCCCTCCTCCTCGCTCTCATCACAGTAAACCATCCTAAACACCACATCATACACAGAGAACATGGTGACGTTTCAATGAGGATGAGACATTTAGTTCCTTCATCAGAACTTACTTATTAATTCGGAGTTCGAGGGCAATGCCAGTTTTAGAGTTTTCAGGAACGTGCTCCATCCTCAGGACGGTATCCACAAAAGTGACCTTGACTCTTCTTAACACTAACAGAGAGAAGAGGGAAACCCATAAATGACTGACACATTTGATTGCTTTTATAGTTCAACAGTTTCAACAGAACAAAAGAGCAACTTCTCAACAATACTCAGTTTATTTGGGGAAAAGTAAGCAAGAAACAAACCAAGTCAAGTTTAAAATCAATAAACATTGTGTATGGGGAGAAGTTTACCCGTTTCAATAGTCTCTGCAAACTTCTCCAGCCCATCCAGAGGTGGGAAGCTCTCTCCCTGATCATCAGTCAGCCTTTGGCTTAGACACTCTTTGGCCAGCTGCATACTGCTGGTCATGAAATTTGACAAGCACATGGGCTCCATGCCAGATGCTAAAAATGAATAAAAACTATATTTAAAAAGTACACATTCTAAACAAGTAACAATTAACAAACTTATTTACAACACAATTTTGTAGAACAAACTGCATTGTAACCTGTGCATCTATATATAAATTGCATATCATATCAAAAGAATGTGATTGCAACAATGTTTCATACTCATTCGAGGTCTTGGCCTAAACACCATCTCCAAGCCTCTCACTTCCAGCGCACAGTTGTCCTGGAGCAGTGAGGCCCATGGCACGGTAAGGGAAATTGCCTGAATGAAGCCCTCACATACTTCAAATGGAGCATCCACAGACTCCAGGATCTCATTCAGGGACTGAAAATACATAAAACAAAGTCAAACCTTTTTGATTACTGGATTATCAAAGTAAAGCATTTTTTGTGGCAATAGCACAAAAGTATAGAACTTAACTTACCCATTTGTCCAGCGGCACTTGAGCGAGTGAACCTGTGCCTTGATAGAGATCCAGGCTAAGCTGGTCCAAACTGAGCTTCTCTTGGAGGAAATTGCCAAGATAGCGATGCAGCAGGTACCTGCATGCCCGCTTCTTAATAGACTCAGAAAATGGCCATGGCATCTTGACCAGTGCTTGAGTTCAGCGTGTACTAGAACAAGTTAAGAAAATAAAAAAATTGTTACATATATGAACTAAACCGAAGAGCTATTTGCCAAAAATGTCTGTAGACTAGAGGTCCAAGCCTAATAAATGGTGTAACTTGAAATTAAGCATCAAATGCAGCCATCAAATGTGCATGCTTATGCATAGTTTATAAACAGAATACACATTCTCACACCTGTTTTCTTTAAATAACACAACCATAAAGTTAATAAGTTATGGTGGAAAGGTTGCTGATGGAGGCAATGACATATACTTTTTTTTATGTCTAATTTTGCCATTAAACTGATGTGTCTACCTGATCAAATCTGCATAAGAAACAGTATTACACATTTATTTAAATTCTGAATGCTCATCAATTCTAAATGTCAAACAGAAATGACAACCAATCTTTACAGTACAGCATTAGAAAAAACCGGCCATATTAAAACAATTTTAAAAGTCTACATCGACATTCAGACTCATATTTATCCGTCTGGCCTGCATGGTGCTGCTGTCTGGCACTAGATCTATTACAGCATAGTGTCCGGCGTTTGCGCAATTCCCTCAAGGTTGGGGAGTTTGTTTCCCTGGCTGTCAACAATAACAAATCATGGTGTCTCGCTGTCCAACAACAAAACATGTTAAAAGTGACAGCATACGCCGTGCAAATTCAAAATAAGACATTTTAGGTGAAATAACTCACCTGTCTTATGAAATAGCTGACTAACCGTTGTTCCTTGGCTTTGGGTGAACTAGCATGCTGGCTAAACACAAAGCTTCAAACCTTCATCGTCTGTTCAGCTGAGGCTCGCGTAATCATAATAAGATAGCTATATTAAATTTCAGGTTATGGTCTTTGGGCGAATTATAAGTGGATGTCGGGTCATGTGAAAGCACCATCACTGCCTTTCTATTTGTTTAGATGAGGCTAATGATGGTGTTTACAAACACGCTTGTCACTGCGCACGCTCACGCACGGCGTGGTCAGGAGCATCAGCTCTGCGCACTGTGCGCAGCCATAGCACAGTTCAGCCACGCAGATGTGTTGTCAATGTCAGTGGAATTAAGTCTTTTAGAAGAAGAGTCAATGTGCTTTATTTGTGGTAAGTCTACTCGAACTAAATATTGCAGTGGATTTAGATGATCCGATGTTTGGTATATAAATTACTATGATGTTATGTAAATGTTAGGTTGTGTGCATGCTGTATTGCTTTAGTCTAGATGTACATTCACTAAACAGTTAAAATATCCAGTTAGTGCAGTTACTAAATTCTTAAACGACCAACTGACAAGCTTTAGTTAAAATTCTGAATATTTTTTTTCTTAAGGTGTATTTTCTTTAGATGCAAAATTTTATACATTTTGTTAAATTAAATCAATACAGACAAATAAAGGAAACCCGAAATGCTAAAGATGCTACAAATGGTGCATTTTTTACGAGCATAACTCCTCCAGTAATAAGAATCCAGTTTGTGTATTTCGTAGTTGTAAAGCAATAATAATACAATTAAAGAAATTGTCATTTGTTTATACCTATTAATTCGTTTATTCTTTAAAAAAAAAAAGAAGCCCAAAACTCGTACATCTAGGCTACTCGCACAGTTACATAAAGAGTGATAAGCTGAAAGATTATCATCTAATCAGTGACGTATATGTAATATTTTAAATTCTATGTTGTAAAATATATCTATATTCCTACAACGTTGTTTGTGGATAATCGTAGAAAATACGCCTAAATGCATTGCGCAACTGATGCGCATAATTGACGCTCTTGAATTCACGCACTGACCGGCATGAGCCGGAAGTGTTCTGACGAACTACCCCCGGAGGAGGTTAGTAATTCTTAAAATTGCGATAATATAATATATTATTAACACCACCAAACTTTATAATCTAATAAATAATTATGTTATTTATTTGTTTACACCATTATTAAAGTCATATCAACTGGTGTCAACCAGTTTATTGCGACTTTACACTACAACAGTTCCCCCTGGCAGTAGTATTTTTGTTAGCTAAGTTGACGTTAGCTCTTTATACTTTTCAGGTCGTTGCTTTAAGCAAGTGAAATCATACTTACTAATATGATACTTACTCACACTAATGTACTTGCATTTAAGATCTTTGTTTCTACCAAAAATGTTATTCTTAACGTAGTTTGGTACTTTGGTCATGTGCGGCATTTGTCAGAGATGTTAGCATCACTTTAACAGCGCTCGATCGCTCATGATCAGACGACGTCAGATGTTTATGAACATACAGTTTGTCTCTGCAGTTTATTTATCTTGCATTTGATCATCTGAAGGCTCACTGTTGTTTTAGGGAATGGAGGTTGACTGTAAACCAGAGGACTTGTCGAAGTGTTCCTATGAAGAACGCTGTGTGGAGCTGGGCGTTGTTAAAGACATGAGACTGGAAGCTGAGGCGGTGGTCAACGATGTGCTCTTCGCAGTCACAGACATGCACGTCTCTCACAGTCTTACCAGTGGAGTAGATGTGGCTTATATAAACGTTGAAACCAGAGAGGGAAACCGGTATTTCTTAGAGCTTACCGAGGCTGGGTTGAGGGTGAGTGAAAAATCTGGAATTTACATAATTGATTGTAATATTAACGATGGTGTTTTCCCTAGCTGAGAGCGGGGAATGTGTATCCTACATAGATCTATATTCTTTCTTTAACCTGTGGAATGTGTCTACTTTGATCTTAAAGCATCTGCTATTTTTCAGGTGGTGGGACACGTCTTTGATCAGGTGGATGAAAGTTTGAGCACCCAGTATCATGAGACTGTTTACTCACTGTTGGATTCCTTGAGCCCTGGTTACAGAGAAGCATTTGGAAATGCTTTGCTACAGAGACTAGAGAGGCTTAAACAAAATGGACAGTGAGGGTTCAGTATTTGTAACCTGTTATTTGTTTTAACTAAACTTGTGATTATTTGAAACATGACTTGCTTGTGATGTTTTAAGTATTTACTGTTTTATTTGGAGAGGTATTATTGGAGGCACACGAAATGCCCAGATTAATACTTTGCATTGATTTTCATTGTCAAATATTTGTCATTGAATCTAATATTCTTCATGTTAACATGAAGGCGTATTGATTTTGACTTAATTGGCCCCAACAAAGTATTCGTTTTAAAGCTCCATACTGTACTTCCTTTAGTGGTGTACAGTGTGGTTCAGTATTATCATTAAAAAGATAACTGATGCCTTACTACTTTGTTCACATTTTTTAAAGTTTGATCTGTCCACAGGGTTGTGGATGAATTAGTTTGAAATCACAATCTTTATTGCTAGCCTTGTCAGTTTTCAAAGTCAGCAGAAAGTACTTAAAGACCAAAAGTGATGAGTGGCAGTGATATACATTTTCATACCCTTCAAAAAAAAAAAAAGTAACCTCAAAATCGATGATACTTGTAGAACATAATGATCATGTAGATATTGGTCTTTTTCTTAAACCAGTCCCAAGCATGAAAGATGGTGCATTTTAGCACTAATGCTGTATGTGATTATTGGCAACACCTCACTCTCTATTGTGAGAAATTCCTCATGGTTGATTAAACATCACACAATATGTCATTTCAATAGTGGTGTTCTAGTATGTTTAAAAATAATTGGGGATGAAGGATTTTAAGTAAAGTATTGATTTGACTGGGATAAAATAATAAGCTTTATAGGTTAATAAGCTAGCCATTTTCTGACTTGTTTAGAAGGGCTGCTTTATTACTTTGCAAAGGTTACATTCCACATCCTCTTTATTTTGATCTCAGAGAACATACAGACTTAATAATTATTAAATGCATCAATGCAGGAAGTTCTTGTATGATGGGTTTCTACCTCATATTGGGTTTTTCAATTTCAGCCTGTATGTTTTTGCATGTCTGTAAAATGATGCATTTTTCCAGCTCGTTTTGGCTAAGCGATGATTGGCGGTATGCTGTTTTGTGATAAAAAAAAGGAAAATGCATCCTAAATCGGTTTCCTTAACATTTATTTAAACTACAGAGATAAATAAATCAATTAAAGGTGTGTTTTAATGGCTTATATGGCACAAATACCTTATGTACCTGAAGGAAGTTGCTTGCTTTTGTTTCCTTGTAATAAAAAGCACACATTGAAATTTTGTGTTTGGTTTAATTTAATTTACTGCCTAGTATATTCCAGACAGGGCTTTAAAATATTTAAATAATTGCTTATTTCCAAATCACTTTCTGAAAGCTGCAACATGTTCTGCTTAACATAGGTAACATAAGACATTTACTGAAAATCTTTATATTTAGTTATTACACAGCACATTGGAATGCTTGATTCTGAATGGCCAGTCGCAACATTGCAGGTTAATTATTCCCAGATAACATCCACTCAAAACTAATAACACAGTAACCCGGATGCTGCAAATCATTTTGATGAGTGCAGTTTATTATTACACAAAATATAAACCAAATTGCCTGTTCGTGAAAACTTAAAAACGAAAGTAAACGGCTTTTCCTCGTGGAAAGTCGGTAAAAATTAGCTAATATTTCAAATTCACATTTTATGTCCAGTTGTTTTCTCATGTGGCAAGTAGCCGTGTAATAAGCAGGATAACATACAAGCAGCCGGCTGTTATCGCAAAATAAGCTATTTTAGTACAAGACCCTCAGGCTGCTTGTACATTATCCCTTACTTACATTTAGTTAGCAGCTTCTGTTGCTAAAAAAAAAACACTTAATACTGCTCATGAAAAAGGAACTGAAACTGAAGCAATGTGCACATTCTAGAAACACAATTTTTTTTTTACCTATGCAAGTAATGTTTCCAATGTGTCTGTATACATTTTCAGCAAATTCCTTCAGTCTTTTCAACTCGAAATGCCTTCCGCTTAAATACTGTAAAGACAATCAAATTGGAGAACAAGAACACGGTCCCATATTCCAATAAAGTCACTTTATACCATATAAAAAGTACTTTTATTATTTTAGTCAGACAGGATAGTTGCATGTTAAACATTTCCTTACTCTTGTGGCTACTTAAGACTTGTTATTGCTTTAAGAAGACAATTTTAAAACATTCTTTATTTAATATGCAGATTTAAAAGATTTAAAAGTCAATGACTGATTGTTTATAAAACTTTGAGAAAAGATAAGAGAACAGTACTGTCTAGCCAAACGGCTGCTAGCAAATAATCGCTTGAGTTCGATTTCATGATTGAATCACCAACACCGATCTCTCACATGAACCAAATGCCATTTGTCAATATCTCATTCTAGTAAATCATTGATACCATTTTTAGCACAACACAAAATAAAACTAGGCAACTATTTTTGGCCTGTGTTGACAGATATTAAAACTACAGATTTGTCATAGTTAAATCATAAAATTAGCATCAAATAAACTTCTAAAATGTCCATAGAGAATTATTTAGGCACACATACGGAGGTTCCTTTCCTCGATAATATCCCTTTTCGAGAGTCCTTTTCTTGGATTCAGTGTTGGTCTTTAGTTCACGATCTGAACAGGGAACTTCAGGCAAAAAAGATCTTTGCTCAAGTCATCTCTTAACTCCCATTCCACAACCAACTTAATCTAAAAAAAAAACAACAACAACATACATTAAAAAAAGTTGGTGCTGTAAAAGGTGATACAGCCATATTTAGAATTACACAAAAGAGGATGTGAAAGAACGACCTTATTATAGCATACTTACTGCTGGGTACTCGTTCTTGACAGGCAACTGGTTGACATAGCTGTATTCTTTATTCTGCTGAATTGGGCAATGGATTCCACACTTGCAACCATCATCAATGGGAATGGGGAACGGAATGGGGACACCAGCAATCACTCCATGAACCACAGCACTACTGGTCTGGCTCACAACAGCTAAGGGACATATAAACAAGTGTTTTCTCTCAAAACATTGGTGTATTTGGATTAGTACTACATAATACAAATAAAGACTTACCACTGCTGAAGGTTACATTGACTGTGTAAGATTGTCCCTTGTGAAGCTGACATGGCTGTTGTGGGCAGGGATAGATATCAACAACAAGAATTTTACCTTCTTGTGAGCCTATGAGGTCAAACCAAAAAATGAATATATCAGGAGGGCAATAAAGGTTACATAAGTGATAACATCCATCCAACAACATTTAATTCTACATCTTACATCTGGATATATAATGCATTGGAAAGCTGAAACAAGAAATTAAGGCATAAACTCATTTTATGGAAAATATGATTTACAAGTCATATGCAATCGCTAAACAAACATTATAAGCGCTAAGATGAACAGCACTTACCACAATCTATGTATTTCACATGCTCTGCGTAAGCACATACGAGGAAAGAGAGCAAAAAAACGCACATCACGCGGTAATCCATGGTTAAAATAAAGCCTGTCAAGACCGAAAATAAATGTTTACTAACGTTCAGAGTATTTAAAGGACAAAGCAAGCGTATTACTCAATCACATGACAGTGAGTTCATGGTAATGAACTCTATACGGAGTTTTGTATAGTTTCGCTTCCTCTTTAAAATGAATTTAAGACCGGCGGAAAACTTTTTCAAACACAGAACAAAAAAATGCAACGCAGAAAGACAAATAATCTTAATCTTAAGGGAAATTAAAATGCGAAATTGTTCAATGCGTTTACGTACCAAGCCCTGCTTTGAATCTCACAACTTATTTCCGTGTCACAAGATCAGTATGACTGTTCTCCAATCAAATACTGTCGGTGTGGGCGTGTTTATGACGAATATGCCTTTCTATTGAACGCTCAACCAATGGCAGTGACTCATGGAAATAGTAGAACAAAAGGGAGACCTCGTTGCCAAATAAAAAGAAATAGCTTCATCTATCAGTCTGGGGACACGAGTAAAGTATAAAGGTGTTAGGGGTTTAGTTTGTTATTACTGTTGTTACTTTGATATCATTATTTTAATCTCTTGACTTACAGACTGAAAATGTATGTCTAACACCTATTAAAGGGACAGGTCACCCAAAAATAAAATTTCTGTCATCTACTCACCTTTGAGTTGTTCCAAACCTGCATGAATTTCTTTGTTTGGTTGAACACAGAGAAAGATATTTGGAAGAATGCTTGTAACCAAACAGTTTTTGGACCCCATTGACTACCATAGTAGGATAAATTACTTTATAAAGTTCTACACTAGCAGTGTTTTGGGACACTTTTTTTTTTTTACAAAAAACGTTTGATCTGAGGTGTTTGCTTATAAATATCTGAAAGTAGTTTAGAAGACAAAAATATCCAAACATAGGCTACATGTTTTTTATGACAAAACTAACATGTTTTTTTTAAATGGATAACTTTGACTGAATAATTAAGAAAGAACAGCCAATAAGAGCACAGAATAGATCAAAACTCCTTTTTTTATTGCTTAATATTGCTTAAAAAGCATCTCAGGGTGAGACCTCAAGAAGCTGCTTGATAAAAGTACATGAAAACATTTCTGCAAATTCTAGTCGAAAGGTATAAAATATAACATGTTTTAATTTCTTTTTCTTTTTTTTTAAATGACAACCTAATTCCCATAGTTCCCTTTGTTTTATTTCATCATTTTGATGAGTTTATTATTATTCTAAAATGTGGGAAAATATGAACTCATAAGTGAGTTGTGTCCCAAAACGTCTGCCAAAATGCATAAATGTGACACAAAATGAGATAAAATTTATATTTTTATAATGCTTTTATCCAAAGCGACTTACATTACATTGTACTGAACATTTGTACATTTTGTATAGTAAGCAAGTGGGGGTTAGGTACCTTGCTCAAGGGCACCTCAGCCGTTACCCGCCAGCCCTGAGAATCGAACCAGCAACATTCTGGTCATGAGTCCAACTCTCTAACCACTACGCCATGACTGCCTTAGATAAGTTCTACCATTGTACCATTGACTACCATTGTCCTACTATGGTAGTCAATGGGGTCCAAGACCTGTTAGGTTACAAACATTCGTCCAAATAACTTTCTCTGTGTTCAACCAAACAAAGAAATGTATACAGGTTTGGAACATTTAGAGAGTAAGTAATTCATGACAGAATTTTCATTTTTTGGCGAACTATCCCTTTAATGCTCGTCGATATTTAATGTACGGCACATTTTGCTGATATGCTATTGTTTTTGTTGTTCGTATAATTAGTTTAAAAACAATTTTTGTAAATTAAATAAGTGTCTTCACATTTTAGAAATGAAATAAAACGAATCCCTGGGGTTATTAATACAGAACCTGGCAACCCATGTTATTATCGCTCCTTCTGTGATGCGCATGCGCAGTACCGTTTGCGTTACAGAAGATGTCATTTGCCCGAAGGTTTCTCACAAGCGTCCCCAAAACTGCATCATTTTATCTTCTTAAGTACGCGAAGATTAACGAAATGACAGTGATTCTTTCAGTTGTCTTGCCTCGTATAAAGAATTGATTTGTTTCTTTGCTATTTCATTGAAGGTAGCTTAGCTAGCTAACGTTAGCTAACTATAGGACGCAGTTGCAGAATTGGGCTATGTAACTGTCTTTTAATAACTGAAATTGACGCGATGTCAGATAAAATATATGATTTAACTGTTGTCTAATTTCCATATGCAATGATTAATCAAACGTATTTTATTAACTTGTAACGTATTACCTTCTCATTCCTATTATACATATCAAACCATAGTCTTTATCCTGTTTTCGATATTTCTGTTCATTGCGTTGTGTATAATGACATTAATATAACACGCGAATGAGCTCTTTATCCATATGTTTACTCGTGACTTCCGTTTATGCTTTTTCTAGCGTGTCTTCATCCAGAGGTCATGCGGTGAAAAGATGGCCATCTCTCATCTCCCCTCTTTCGTCTACTGTGCACTACAGCAGCGTCTCTTTAAACGCTTACAGCACAGCTGGTGACAGCATTAATCTCAGTGAATCCTGTGTCAAGGTTTGACTACACCTGGACTTTATCTTAGACATTTTACAACAGTGATTGCATTTATAAAAAGTAACAAATAATAATCCTCTTGTATGATTGTGATGCGTTTTGATGTTCCTGCAGAGGCTTACAGAGATTACGAATAAGGGAGAGTATCTGAGGATAATGGTGGAGGGAGGCGGATGTTCAGGTTTCCAGTATAAATTCTCACTGGACACGGTCAAAAATGAAGACGACATGTAATGACACTATTCATGTGTAATAAAACAGTATTAGTGGTGCTTGGATGTCTTATTATTATTGCTTATGTTGAAATGTTAAGCTTTGGCATTTATTTCTGTTTTGGTGTCTTTTCAGAGTGTTTGAAAAGAATGGTGTTGGAGTAATAGTTGACCAGGACAGTCTGGAGTTCATAAGAGGATCCACAGTTGACTTCAGTGAAGAGCTCATTCGCGCTTCTTTTCAGGTGTTGAAGAACCCTCAGGCTGAACACGGCTGCTCATGCGGTTCGTCCTTTTCTGTAAAGGTCTGAAGTGTATGTCGCTATCAATTAGAAATGATTACATTTAGCAAAGTTGTCAATGCATGACAATCAGTCAGATGCATTGTTAATTGTTAATGTGATGGAGTCTTGAAAACTTGAAGGGAAGTTAAGAGCCCTTAAATCTGTTGGGTTGGTGTGTTGTATATAAAGAATGTAAATAGATTTCGAATAAAGTTACAAGATTATATGGATACGCGTTGTTTAGGGTGGCTGTTGTTATCCGATTATTCCTAAAATATTGTCCAAGAAAGATGTTGCTCAGCTTGTCACTCTCTTTTTGGTTTGTGACATGAATCAGTGATCTAAACGGTCTCTCCTTACCCCGATTTACAATGGTAAGCTGATAATAATTTAGAGGTTGAATCCGATTTCACAGGAAATGTTTGACATCGCTGCTTTTTAACAAGATTAAATAGAAGTGCATACATAACCTGCAACTTTATTTCAAACAGAGATGGCAATACAGGGCAAAAGTTACAGATTGTGACTTTTAACCTTTGCTGCTTGGGAAAATACACAAGAAAATAGTCCTGTATCATGTGATGTTGACAAGATCAACATTTCATAAGAGAATTCAGTCCAAAAAGCTTTCAGATTGCATTATAAACATCAGTTTGTCTTGCTTTTTGGCTTTCTAAAGCAAATCTTGTCAGGATCAAAAGGTTTATGATATTGCTGACAAGGTCTAGAGATGATGAAAGAAGGTAAACAGTGTCAAACAATGTTAAGAATCCCTGTTACTTCAAAGCTATTACTAAACTGGGCCTGCATAAATACACTACACTAAACAAATCTTTACTTTATTGTTACAAAACGCTCCATTGCCTCGCTGTTAGTATTTTTTATTTATTTAATTGAATTCAGATTGCAAAGTCACAAGGGCGGTTAAACAGTTTCTTGTATATGTAATACATTTGCCACAATGCTGTTGGGGTGCGATTTTCTTGCAAGCGTGTCCTTCAAAAAACACCACCAATAATTGTGACTCGGAGCTTGACGTGAACATGTGATACATATGTATATCTTTTTATTAAAGGTGGCTTTTAAGAAACATTTCACAAAAATATACAAAAAATGTCTTTACAAATGATATTTACAAGAAAAACAAAATATGCATTAAGCATATATCTTTCATATTCCGAGCGAAGACAATCCAGGTAAATAAACTCGAATCTGATTAAAAGAAAAGAATAAAAAATGACTTCAATTCAGAATGAAACGTGATGTTACAAAGGCTTCAGCAGCAAGATGAACAGTGATTGAAGATAAAACAGCATTGAAACAACCTCATTCATTTTCTGAGGAAATAATTGCATGAACATTTTTTCTTTAATCTGTGATCTCAGACATTAAACACAAAGCATACGGTTCATACCTATATATTAAAACAAACACACACAAACAGACATATCTCAAGTTTGCTAATCGAGCTAAATTTGCTACGTATGAGGTTGGGAGTGTCATCTACTGTTTAAGGGAGACTGAGGTTTAATGATCGAGTACCACGTTCAACATTAAAAGACCACTGGACTACCACAGTGAGCAGGTCAAGTATACAGTGCATAGAATGCTTTGGCATGCTGACATCCTCGAATATAACGTCAGTGTTACATTCGGGGAGAAGGCCACAGGAGATTTATGAACCGAGAAACCAAACAAATAAAACACAAAACAGTTATCATAAAAACAAAAAAGTTACCAAAATGAACCCATCACACCTAAAATAACAAAAACACTCCACAGGTAGTTTAAGGCTGATCGTACTTGGCTTGCTACAAGTTCTTTTTCATTTGGAAGAAAATCATTAAAACAGATGAACAGACAGACACAGACGTTCTGCAACTTGTAGCTTTCTTTTTTTTAAAGGTGTGGGGTAAACATACACATCTGATAGGATCTTTTATGTTAGGTCATGTGACACCTGTACCCAACAGTTGTTCAAGAAGATCCATGCACCCGCTGGGCGTTTAGAACGGCAGAATTACTCCATGGTTCCGTTCGCTAGTCATCTGAGCTCAAGGTGGTTTCGAGGCATTGGGAAGGGAGGAGATTGTGTTCACTCAGTGTGGTGCGTGGACACATCGCCACACAAACAGACTGAATGACAAAAACAGAGAGAATATTGAAATATATATTAAAACTACACAGCATAAATAAAGCCATCATGTGCACACATCCAATGCTTCTGATTTTCAGTATTTTTTATTTTTTTATTTTAAAGGCACTGGGAGTAATATTTAGGAACATTCATAAAGACAGACTATAACTGCAATATAATATACACAAGTATGTCTTCAGATGTGTATAAAGATCTTACATAATGAAGTGGTACGTTTTTATTACCTTAGAATGAGCTATTTCTATCTACATACACCACGGGACCCCTTTGCCATGTTGTTTCTACGGTAGCCCTAAACGGACAAACTGCACTAAAGAGTGCGTTTGATAGAATCAAGCAACATACTTGTGTACATTAACAACAACTTATATAACAACAAATATAATGCAATTTTATGGAAAGCGAGTGTGACTGGCGCTATGTAGTAAAGCTAGATTTTGATTATTCGATATTTAAACTAAACTAACAAGAAGAAAAACACTGGCAGTACTGAAACTGTCAATATGCGGAGTTTAAAAAGAAAAGGTTAGAAAGTACAGCACGATGGAAGCAGAAGGAACATGCACAAAAGCTTAAACAGAACACACCTTCTATCATCACCTCCAGCACTGACCACAAAACGATCCCCATTAGTGAAGCGGATGTTGGTGACGTGGGCAGAGTGACCCAGAAAACGCTTGTGCTTGGCCTGAGGACACAATATATTACATCAAATAACACAGATATGCTGAGGAGTAAGACCTTGGATCACAAAATCCTTTTAATTAAGATTTTTACATTAGCTAAAAGATTAGAATTAACAAGCTTTCGATTGATGTATGGTTTGTTGGGATAGGACAATATTTAGCCGAGATACAACTATTAAAAACTGCAAAAAAATCTAAATATTGAGAAAATCGCCTTTAAAGTTGACCAAATGAAGTCCTTAGCATAGCATATTTCTCACAAAAATAAAGTTTTGATATATTTACGGTAGGAAATTTACAAAATATCTTCATGGAACATGATATCTTTACTTCATATCCTAATGATTTTTGGCATAAAAGAAAAATGGCTAATTTTGACCCATATGATGTATTTTTGGCTATTATTACAAATGTTCTCGTGCTACTTAAGACTGGTTTTGTGATCCAGGGTCACATATGATTATATAATATAATAAATAAATTGTTTAGTGGATGCTGTGACAGCCCTAATATATACAGTTTATATAAATATAAAAAAGCTATATTGACTTATATATAGGTGACCGTTCTTAATGATCCTTTTGAAATGTAAAAGTAGGCTTAAGACTTTTTAAAACAATATGTGACCCTGGATTAAAATAAGTAGCACAAGAACATTTGTAGTAAAAGCCAAAAATACATTGTATGAGTCAAAATGATCTATTTTTATTTTATGCCAAAAATTATTAGGCTATAAAGTAAAGATCATGTTCCATGAAGATATTTTGTAAATTTCCTACCGTAAATATATCAAAACTTTATTTTTGTGAGTGGATGCAGCAAAATCACAAACAAAAATGCCTGGAAACACGTCTACAAACTTCACTCGCTGCTGACGTTCTTTGGGAATTATCCACTCAAGTTTAGTATCTATGTAAAGCTTAGAATTTCAGCTTTCAGGTTCGTCTATTCTCCACAACGTCATTATAGTGGTAAGCCAATAGAGAGTTAAAACAAACCTGTTTCTTCTTAGCAACGGCTTTCTACAGCGCCTCTGAAGGACAACTATAAAGTAGATTTTCTCAGTGTTTTGATATTTTGGCACCCTCAGATTCCAGAGTTTGAAATAGTTATATATCGGCAAATATTGTCCTATCCTAACAAACCATATATCAATAGAAAGCTTATTTACTCATCTTTCAGATGATGTAAAAATCTTAAGACTGGTTTTGTTGTCCAGGGTCACATATATATTTGTCAAAAATAGAGGAGAACTCCTTCAGTCCAGTATAAAAGCATCCCAGGGTGAAAGAAGCGGATTTATCAAAAATAAACGGCAAAAGTAAATCTTTACAAATTTCAAGGCAACGGGTGACTACACTAAAGATGCTTTAATATAGCAGTTTTGATTTATTTAGCTTTTTAATAAACCCTATAGTTATATTAGTGTTATTCCATAATTTTGACAACTGCAGTGTGGCAAAAAGTAATAAAGAAATAGTATAGTGACCCTAAACATTTAACATTTATGTTAACAGTTAACAGTTCTACAGTTAAACTTTGGCTGTTGTGCTAGAATGTGCTGTGTTTGTAGATTGTGTTTTACAGAAGTTGACTAAACCTTGTCACAGCTATTTTTATTATGCCTTGTGACATCCCATGACATTTTTCCTAGTATTCAGTAATGTGATTCAGTGACTAAGAACTCATGTCAGGGCTGGAACCACAAAAGCACATCTTTGACATTCCTACTTTCTTATTATTGAGTAATTTAGCTTACTATTGCAATTTCCAAGAAAAGATTTTGCCAGATACTTAATAGCTTGTTATGGATGCATTAAAATACTTTACACTGACCAAGGAACAGATTAGGTACAAATGAAGTCATTTATTCATAAAACCATTGTATGGCTTTTGAGTTTTATGGAATACGTTCTGACCCGACCCTACCCTACACTGAAGTAGGTATATATTAGGTATATACATTATTCCAAGAAAAAATGAAAAATACTTACAAATTTCTCTGGACAGGGAAAGTCGAACAGCTTTACCATTCCAAAGTCATCACCTGTGACAATGTTGATGCCCGAGTGAGAGACACAAGCACAGGTTACATCTGCTTTATCTGTGTTCCTAGACCAAATGCCCACCACCTCGTCTCCCAGGACACTACAGACAGCAACACAAGATACAATACAATATAAGATTAGATTAAACTTTATTGTCATTACACATGTACAAGTACAATATTTTGTAAATATTTTACAAGTGGGTATATGTACTATGAACAATATATACAGATGGCTATTTACTACAAACAGAAATTTACTGATGATAAAAAGAAATTGACTGATGTATAAGCACATGACAGATGTACATGTGAAAAAACTGACTCTGAGGTAAGCAAAAATGAGATTTTGAGAGACAGTGGATAAAGTCTGATGTCATACATGTATTATCAGTGTTAATTTTTAAGCTGTGTAAACAATGTGAGCATGGCTGCACCACAGTAAGTTTACCTTGTCCATGTGGCCCAGGTAATTCTGTCGATCATGGCTTGCTCAGTGACTTGTTTCCCAGAAGGCACCTCATAGACGACACGTTTATAAGCACCAGTGGACAACTGCACACGGCAATACAAAAAGCAAATAAAGGGAATGAGTCAGTTTCACAAAAATGATGTGTATGAGATTTACAAAGCAGCATTTAATGAAAATTGCTCTTTAGTCAAACACAGCTAAACGTGTTCCAGTGTACCTGCACATAGCAGCTGTCAGCAGAAAAATCCATCTGCATGACAAAACTAGGGATGTCTCTGCAGCAGTTGATGCGGTTGAGCTGCGGTCCTAATGTCAGGTCATAAAAATCGACAGCATTTTCACTAGAACCCACAGCCAGGTATCGGGAGTCTGGACTGAACCTGAAAATAAACAAAAAATGTTGCATGGACTACATTTATAACAAAACTCTAGATTTGCACAGCCAGACTTTGACTCCCATTGTGCTTGGCATCTGATAATCTGAGACTAATCCCACCCTCACTAACAGTATTAGTTGTTGTTGCCTTGAAAAAAATAAAACAATGAGCACCAGCCTTGCCTGATATCTTGTATGGCAGAGCGCCGATCTCTCTTCTTCCCCCATATTTTGAGTGAGGTGACAAGGAGGATAATGAATTCTCCATTCTTCATGCCGATGGCCACCATGTCGCCCTCAGGGCTGTAGCTCACCGTGCGTGCAGGATGGCCGAGGTTCACCTTATTCAGCATCTTCTGCGTTTTCATACAAGAATCCATTTTTATTGCAGAAGACAAGTTCCCTCTGCGAATGCATTATGCGTTGTTACATTTACCCTCTCTGAGATGTCCCAGAGGCGAACAGTGCCGTCCTCCGCAGCAGACAGGAAGACGTCTCGAGTGGGGTGAGCTCCCAGACCCCAGATAGGGCCATCCATGTGGCCGTTCACCAGGATGTTACACGCTGCATTCTTCTCACCAACTTCAATGATTTCAGCATTGCGAGTGCCCACGAGAATCTTGCCCTGAAGAGTGATGTTACATAAGACGTTTGAAGTAATAGGCAATTTGACGTAGCAGCCATATTCAGAATTATTGATATAATCTTTTGTAACCTTTAAACCTTTGAAAAATGAAGTGTGTCACTATGTAAATGTCTAATCTATAAAAGGATTTAGATACATTACATTTGTATTGAACGCTAGTGAATTGTGTGGTTTTCAAAGACGAGGATCTTAACATCAATAAAATCTTGTTTATTAAAGGTGCATATCGTCACTGTTTGTACTAAAACCTTGTATCTCCATTTTTCATGATTTTTATTTTTTCATAAATCATTACTATTGGTCACTACTATTCATGGTTGTCTGTAGGTTTTGCAAACGTGACAACATTTTTGTCCTGTGTCAGCCACCATAGAGCTTCGAAAGGGAGGGTTGAGCGGAGGAGTGAGCCATTGGTTGCAATTCACAACCGCACTACTGTTGCCGCTAAAATCTCCACATTACTCCTTTAACTTTGACTTCACATTGATTAATTTTGTACAAAAGATTTTTCATTTTCTGTAAAGGGGAAGTTTTGGAGATGCAGGATACTTTTAAATAATCTATTAATGAATTGCTACTCTATAATAATCTATTAAATATTTTACATTTAATTATGTAGCTAGATGACGCTTTTAGACATTTTAATGCCAAAACCTTACATATTGAACCTTTAACATTGAATAAATTAAAAGCAAATGAGATTTTATGCTGGATGAAGAAGAATATAGGATGTCTGTGAAGTGTGCTGTACAATATAGTATTGTATTGTGTGTGTGTGTTATACCTTGCCCCTGCACACCGAGCGCACACAGTCTATGATCTGGCCTGTCTCCAGTCTGAAGGCTCTGCAACGTTTCAGCTCCTGATCCCACAGTTTCAGTGCACCACCCTCCTTAGACCTGTAGAGCGCATCCAACACAAATCCTCTCATTCCCTACAGCACTGAACCACCCAACCCAACTTCTAGATCTAAATTAAAGGTGCCGTTCCCGTGATGTCACTATTCCGAGTGTTTGAATATTCTCCGCCCACAGGAATATGCCGAAAAAGGGGCCCGGCCTTGTTGCGCTTCCACAGAGAAGAGGAGTAGAGTGTTTTTGTCGCCATGTTATTTTCATCCCGGTGTCAAATCCCCTTTGTTTGGCCTTCCCAGGGATGTTGTACTTCAAGAACAATGGTTAAAATGGATTTTTAACTTGGTTCCTGAAAATTATAATCCCCATATAGCTTTATGTGCAGCACATTTTGTGGAGGACAGCTTTTCAATCTAATTCAGTTCAATGCCAAATTTACACTGAAAGATGGAACAGTTCCCCCTTAGTCTGGAAAAGGCGTTGTTTATGAACCACAACCGGTAAGTGTATTTTATTATTTAGGTTGGTGTGTTGTTTCAATTGAACAGTTTGTATCATTTATATCAGGGCAATGCTGTTTAGCTTTGCTAGCCGACAAACGTCTATAACCACTACATATTTTTTGTAATCCAACCAGACACCATCGATTGTTCGTGTTTGTTGGTATTTGTAGTGATCAGTGTAAATGATTTTTTGTTTACATCTATTGTTTACCGATTAACCACATGCTTGTTTAGTTACAGCACACGAATCATGGTTCTGTGTTCATGTAGTTACTGTAGTAAAGCCATGGTTTGTTTCTTAGTTCTAGCGGTAGCTATTATGCTACAACGTGCGCTAAGATGTTGTCGAATCACAACAGCTACACAATCAGAACTCTTTACGTATTTCTGAAGGAGAGACTTCATAGAACAAGGAAGACATCTGCCTGTTTTTATGACAACGGTATAGAGAAAGGTAAACTGTGTGAAAAATACTGTGTTTATTCACAAACTAAACATGAACACGTTATAGTGTGCACCATAAACACAATCAAAGCTTAGAGAACGGCACCTTTAATAAAAAAATATTCATAAAACTGTTATGTCATTTATATGCTTATATACCTAAAATTGAAATAACATTTAAATAAATTACTATGTTTAAGTCTTTCTTTTCCTAAGAAAGCTAAAAAGATCATGAAACTGATTACATCAGCTTGTTAGCAAGGTCATATACAAATTTATGTCCATTAATATTGTCTAGAATGAGAATGTCCCCATCACACAGTGCATAAAATTGGGTGTTTTTATTGATCAGGTCACTTACGGTCGTTCCTTTCCTCCTGTGACAATGAGTCCGTCACGTAATGTGGTGTACATGGTGAACACAGGTCCGGTGTGAGCCTTAGCCACGATTCTCACTAGAATGTGTTCCTTCCATACACAAACATCTCCACTAATGGTACCTGTAAATGTCAAGTTATTCTGAAAAGAAAACAAACCTGCACTAATCTAGTGACCTCTAAGCGAAACAACAGCACAAACATGGCAAAGCACAGCATTTTATATATCTTTTCATTAATACGGCACATTTTTTGTACTGCACACATAAAACCATTAATGAGGCTCATAAAATGACCTTGTACATGTAAGCAAGTGTGAAACATGATTTTGTAAGATGTTATAAAAAAAAGTTTTCGATTAACTCTGACAAATGTTTCATTAAATAACTATATACATTCTGTATGATCGGTTTCTTACTCAGAGATATCATACAACATCAGGAAACTTTCCGTATGACTTTAGAAAACTTGTCAAGTAAAAATGCTTTACTTGACAGCCCCAGTCTCTACTCACTTTATTAAAAAGTGTCAGCAGGATACTGTAGCAAATTATGTCCAAAAAAAGAGGTTTGGAACAAGGTGAGTTAATGTAAAATTTAATTTTTGGATGAACAAGGTCAATTTAAGAGAATTACAGAATTTTTTCTTCAGAAACAGAAGCATACTTACAGCTCCAAATGCTACTGAGAGCATGGTTTGCATGCGGGCGTCCTCAATGGAGCTGAGCACTCCTTTCTTACTGAGCAGAGCTCTGCCGGCCAGCGTCCAGAAGCGCACGTGTTTAATACCCACTGACACGAACTGAGTATCTGAATCAGGTCGGAACTCAGCCACAAAGATCCTCTGAGTATGACCAGCCCGACTTGCTACTTTGGCACCTAAGTAAAGAATTGGGTCAGACACAACATTACACAAAGTTTTAAAATCACCTGAAATATAAAAGTGCACTAAGGGTAAGCTTGAATTTACCTTCCTGCCACTTCCAGATAGTAAGAGTATGCTGAGGGTCCAGACCCACGGAGAGCAGCAGTTTACCGGTGGCACTGAAGCTTACGGAACAAACACCACGGGAATGATGACAGCGAAGCACCGAAAGAGTCTGTTTGTTCATAGCTTCCCACACGTGGATTGAAGGAGACGTAGCTACAAATACACAGATACTCTAGTTGTGCACTGCTGTTTACAGATTTGTAATGTAATAAAACAGTAACTAGAAGGCATATAAGAGTTATAAGAATGATAATAAAGCTAGATGGGGGCATACAAAACTAGTCCCTAAAGGTAGTGTGTAATTTTTTTAGACTGGAAAAAAATAGGTAACTAAAAGTTTGACTGTAGAATTGTCAAGAAGAAAACACAAAAAGACACACCAAAGAGGATCATTTGAGATGTCTCAGTAGTTTTGTGTCCATACAATGGATGTCAATGGGGGCCAATGTTGTTTGGCTACCAAGACCGGTATCTTTTCTCCCCTTCATTGCCAAGACTCTTGAGCGTGTTGTTTTTGACCAGCTTTCCTCCTTCTTCAAACAAAATAACCTCCTGGATAGCAACCAGTCTGGCTTTAAGAGTGGTCACTCCACAGAGACTGCATTGCTCTTAGTTATTGAAGCCCTAAGGCAGGCAAGGGCTGTCTTTAAATCATCTGTACTTATCCTACTGGATCTATTTGCCGCTTTTGACACTGTTAATCGCCACAACCTGAGGTCAACCCTCAAGGCTATGGGTGTCTCTGGAATGACACCACTATTTAGAGTATCCTGGAGAGTCCCAACATCTCTATACCGGGGTACCTCAGGCCTCAGTGCTTGGACTACTGCTCTTTTCCATATATATGACATTCCTCGGTTCTGTCATTCGGAAACATGGGTTATCCTACCACTGCTATGCGGATGACACACAACTCCACTTGTCATTTCAGCCTGACGATCCAACGGTTTTTGCGCGCATCTCTGCATGCCTGAGTGACATTTCACTCTGGATAAAGGATCATCACCTGCAGCTTAACCTGCTTGTGATCTCGGCTAACCCAACGATTCATCACAACCTTTCCATTCAACTAGGTTTATCAACCATTACACCTTCCAGGACAGCCACAAACCTGGGAGTGGTAATTGATGATCAGCTTAACTTCATGGATCATGTTGCCAGCATCATACCGTCCTGTAGATTTATCCTTTTCAACATTAGGAAAATTAGACCTTTCTTGCCTGAGCATGCTACGCAAGTCCTAGTCCAGACTCTTGTCCTGTTCAGACTGGACTATTGCAATGCGCTACTGGCTGGACTCCCAGCCTGCACAACCAAACCTCTAAAGATGATCCAGAATGCAGCCGCAAGAGTGGTCTTCAATAAGCTGAAGAGAGCACACATCACTCCTCTCTTTGTCAGGTTACATTGGCTCCCTATAGTCGCTCGCATCAAATTCAAAGCTCTGCTCCTGGCCTTCAATAGATCCCTGCGCTCTGTCAATGAGCAACGTCTTGTGGTGCCATCCCAAAAAGGTAAAAAAATCATGTACCCTCTCTGGATCTGTTTAATGTCTGTGGAATGATCTGCCAGTTGCAACAAGATCTGCAGATTCTGTAGCCGCCTTTAAGAATCGGCTAAAAAAAAAAACATCTCTTCTGCCAACACCTGACTCACTAATACAGAGTTCTATTTATTTTTCTATATTTTCTATCCTTTAAAAAAAACACTTAGCTTCGTATATAATGGTAGGCTTGCTGAGACCAGTTTTATTGCACTTATGTATTGCTGTCCTTGTGTTGTTCTAATTGCTTCTATTGTTTACCTCATTTGTAAGTCGCTTTAGATAAAAGCATCTGCTAAATGACTAAATGTAAATGTACCAACATTTACAACTTTTGACTTTAAACAAAATGACTTATTTTTGGTGTGAAGTATCATATTAAATAGATTTTCAGGTCTCTTACCTGACATATCACCAGTGTCACCTGAATGGAAAGCAGCAATAGTTGAGTACAATATAAAACAACACATTTAAAATGCTAATAATGTTAATAATAATGTTAATAGTAATTAAAGCTGCTGGTCCAAGATAATTGAATCAGTTTAAAAAAACTATGTTATAACATCAATAGCTTGTGTATTTATTTTTATATTTTAAATGCATTTCAGAAAAGATCAATAAAGCATCTAAGTGAGTAAAGAGGGTGGATGTTTTCACAAACATACCTACTTGGCCTGTTGCCACCACATTGGGGAACTTTGGGTGCTGATTTATGGTGAGGCACAGAATATCATCGCTGTGTTCTAAATAGAAACTCTGACATGCTGAGGATAAACAACCAGAAAAAACCATTAGGATGCTAAACAACATTTAATTCACATATACGTAATGTAAATGGATAAATGGAATTAATATCTGTGACATATCATGCTGACATCTTACACCCACTATGGTACATTAATGCATTAAACATTGCATTATAAACGTCAGGTACCTGTTGTTAAGTTTAGGACGACCCCTATGGAGGCAGTGTGGTAGATGATATCCGCCCCCTCATTAAGGTAATGTACATTGTTACGGCAGTCGTTGCCTCGGTAACCGAACACCAGATCAAGCACCAGGTCCTGCAGGTAGAGTCAAAGTGGGGTGTCTGAGGTCATATCCATGACAACAGCAGAAAGTATCTGGCTCTCAGGATGTGAAAGGACAGGCACTGAAAACTATGCTGAGGTTCAATCAAAAGAGGATAAAAAGATCATCTGATTGATCTGACTGAGGGCACAGAGGGCATACCACAGTGAAGTTCAGCATAGCATAGAATAAAGCAGGTCAGAAAATGATTAGTATGGTATGGAATGGTATGGTGTATTATAATGTATAGTACAGTATAGTACAGTACGAAATAATGGAGAACAGAAAACGGCAGTATAGTATACAGTATAGTAGGGCATAGGGCATAGTACGGAATAAAGCAGGTCAGAAAATGATTAGTATGGTATGCTATGGTATGGTATGGTATCATGGTATAGTGTATTATAGTGTACAGTAAAGTACAGAGAGAAAATGGCAGTATAGAATACAGTGTAGTATGGCATAGTATAGTACAACACAACACAGTATAGTGCAATACAGAATAAAGCACAACAACAAAACAATTGTCAGTATAGTACAGAGTATAGCACAGAGCATAGTACGGAATAAAGCAGGACAGAAAAAAGTATAGTATAGATAAAATAGTAGTACACTATATAGTTATGTGCAGTACGAAATAAACCAGGATGGAAAAGGACAGTAGAGCATAATATAGATTAGGATAGTATAGGACTGTGTTGCCCATCACTCACTTCAATGGGTCTCTTTTTCTTGCCCACGTTGTTGGTTTGTAGTTTCTCTGGCATTGGTGGAGCCCTGCTTACTGGGGGTCTGCAGCCAAACAAGCAAAAACAAACACATTTTAGTATGTATATCAGGATTTCAATAAAACCTCACTTAATGCGTAATTTGAAGTTATTAGAGAAGCTGATGATTGTTGAAAGTTTGTATAAAGTCTCTGTAAACTAAAAACTGTTATCAGGTGGAATGAGATATACAGTAAGTAAGTGGTCCAGTCTTACCTTGAGCCCCTTGAATGGCAGCATTAACAGAGAAAGACAAAAAATTAGATTTGCAGTCTTTTAGTTCACCTCCCAGAGTTCTCCAGATAATAAGGAAACTCAATACAGGGACACTGACAAAACATAACACAACATCAACCAACACTTAACCCTGTTCATGTTCAGTTGACCAACCCATAGAGCTGGCCAAGTAAGAAAGGTCATCTGTCTAAAACTATCTACAATGATTTCTTTACACGTGATTGTCTTGAGATGGAATGCAAATAGGGAAAAGCGCAAGCAATGTTCCCGATAGCTGAAGCTGCAGCATTATTGTTTGAATAATTACAGTAAACTAATGAAGCAATGAAAAAATGTCAGCCAGCAAAACACTTTCCATAATGCTCTGCCATCTACTCTAATTGAAGACTAAAATTTACTGCATTTTAAAGCATCCCAAGCTATAATAAAAGCAATAATTTGGCGACAGGCGGGTTTATGGATATGATGGCTGTTGGCGTGCAGCATAGCAAACATCCACAGAGCACGAGAGATCGCTTTTCGGAACAAATGACACTTTGGTTGCTCTTACCTGACTACGCCCTGCCTTCACATGGAGAGAAAGAGGAGTGCAGGAAAGGAGTGAAGGAAATTGTAAAAGACAAACATGAGGGTAGCAAAGTCACTCACTGCCAATGTGTTGCATAAAGTCACACACTCAGATGTTAATAGGGAATTGATTTCAAGAATTTGAAGTTATATATATATAAGATATATTGTTTCTCACAATTGTGATTTGGTTTTAATACATTTTGACTGAGTTTAAAACTTGTGCTTTGCATTGTGCAATTTTCTGCAAAAATTGCCTGGAAATACGTTGTTTCTTCTTAGCAGCGGCCTGCTACAGCGCCTCTGATGAACAACTTTAAAGGCAATTTTCTCAATGTTTTGATTCTTTTCACCCTCAGATTTCAGAGTTTTAAATAGTTATATCTCAGCCAAATATTGTCCTATCCTAACAAACCATATATCAATAGAAAGCTTATTTATTCAGTTCAATTTCAAAAAATGTACCCTTAAGATTGGTTTTGTTGTCTAGGGTCACATTTCATATTTTTTTTCTCTGACAATATAATGTTGGTCCTATACATGTTCTAACTTATGCCCAATATGCCAGCTTTCACTATAGAGAAAGCTACTTACTTGAAAGCTATTTAGAATTTTAGTAAGAACAAGAACCAAAAAGTGACATAGGGAATATTCACAAGCATTTACAAGGAATGTATTTCTGCATTTTTATCTTCATTAGTTTTTAAAGACATTTTGTAATATAAAAAAAGAAAAGTGAAGGCAAGACAAAAAAGATATTCGGAGGGATATTCCTTTACTATCAAACTTAATTCTTTGTTGTTTTACTGTTGCGTTGATGCTACATTGGCTGTAATTTCTTTGATTCATAAAAGGTTACCTTTCATCTACTGATGGCTCCTTCTGTTGTAAATGGGGCTTGACCCCTATCATAGTTCGATAATTTGTGGATAAGGCCTTGATGACATAGACGATCTCATTCTCTCGAGTTACATCACTGTCGTACCCTACAACAAGAAAGAAGATAGATAGATAGAATAAAAAGAAATGAGCATTTTTCACTTATATACTGCCTTTCAATTAAGATTGTGTGATATGAATTAATACTAGATGATAGATTGTTCTCATAGGCTGAATGACAACTTTTTTACCTCCATCATCTTCACTCTCGATGTCCGACTCCTCGCTGTCACACTGTCTGGCCTTTTGACAGCTCTCGGTCTCATGGCTCCAGATCATCAGACAGGTGTCTGAGCCACCCACAGATGCCAGCAGAGAGTCGTCATGTGACCAGCGCACGTTGGTCACGTGGGTGCTGTGAGCCATGTACCGCTTGAACTTTGCATATTTTCCCTATTAAAATAATGTTTATGTTAACAGGTATAAACATTTTTATACAAGATTCTTAATGAACTGCAAAAAGGGAGGCACAGTATAAACCATGACTCAAACCTATTAATTAGGTGACATAACATTTACCCAGCAGCCCTTGCACATTCATCTAGACCATTTACTTTTGCATGGTTCTAAACCAGTTCAGTTTGCATGGCGACCGATAAACTTACATAGTGATAATTTCCTAAAAAAAGGGAGGAAAGGACTTATTTTGAAAAGTGGGAGGAGCTGTCCTCCTCAGTTATAATGAAAAACAACAAAATGTACTTGACTACAAACAAATTGAGGTCTTTTACCAGGATGATCAAGGTGGTGGCTTAATGGCTTAAAAAAATAAAACTTCTATCATTTATTTACCCTCATGTTTTTTGAAAAGCTATACAGTATATGACTTTCTTATGTTGAACAGAAAAGAAGATATTTTGTCTATACAATGAAGGCATCAGTGTTCCTATATAGTTGCTGGGAAAACTGGGCGGTTGCAGAGGCATTAATATGATTTTAGGAGTTTAAGAGCAATAGTAATAGTTCAGTTTAAGTTTCCTGATCAGGGCTACGTACGATACCCTCCCAAGCCCCAAGAACCTGTACCGCTGGTACGGCATAGAAGAAATTTGTCAGTTGTGAGTCCCAGCCAACAACACATCCTCTCCGGCTGTTAGACTGCTTTGACCCAGGGTCGGTACGGGTGGCACCACGACCGTGTCCTGCGGAAGCTAGCAGAGGTCATTGAAACGCGTCGAGTCGAAGTGAACAAAGCCAGCACTGGCTACGCAGAAAAGACAAGGCTTGGGGGAGAGACAAATCCTAGGGTAGCTGCAGGAGGCGACAGGCAGAAATGCCTAGCAGGTAGTCTTACCTGTGCTTATACCCAGTGATTCTTGCCCGGGCAAGTAACAATAATGATAATTTGATATTTTCTTAACCTTGACTGGGTACTTGAAGATCTTGACATATCCAAGGTCATCCCCGGTGGCTAGCAACTTCTTGTCGTTGCTAAGACACGCAGACATCACTTCGGTTACTTCACTGACCACGGGCCAAATTCCCTCACAAGAACTTCCAAGTACACACGTCCATGTGCTCCAGTCAATTTTCTCCACCTGGAGAAGGAAGAACAGACTAACCTCAAACTATTATCACTTGTCCCCTTTTTATCATAAAGGCAAATTCATTAAAATGTTGATAACATGAATTGGTTCTGTTAAAGACAATATGTTTTAATCAATACAGTACACAAAGCATATGCATCAAAACTATATATTATATAACTAAAATTGATCAACAAGTACAAAAACCTTTTAAAAAGTATGACCGGCAGCATTAATTTCAACACAAAAATCAATTCAATATGGACGGAGGCCAAAACGCCTCCTACAGAAACCGTGCAATTAGCTAACAGCAGAAAAAGCATTGGAGAGCTTCCAGCTTCTACTAAATCTTAAGTTATTAAGGTAAGTGTTCACTGTCCCAATGTACTGGTGGCCCTAAACATGGCCTAATTCCCTGTCTCCAAATTTAGAGTCAAGCTAATGAAAAGTGGGCCATGTTCTTGACCTTAAGGGTGCCCTTTCCCCTGCAGGGTAACACGGTGAGATGCTCAGGATCCATACAGTACCTCTGTGGAGGGAATGGCTTGCTTCTTCCCACGAGGCGCCTCGAAAAATAGTTGCTCCTTCGCTGACGTGTTGACCTGCAAAAGCTTTCCTAAAAATTAAAACAGAGGAGACAATAAACAAACAAATCAAAGTCGCTGTGTACTCATTTGCTCTTTGACATTCTCACCTCTCTTGTCCCAGTCCATATGAGTGATGTAGTTCATGGAGCCTTTACACACACCAACCCGTTTGCTGCTCATCACGTTGTATATGTCCACAAAACTGTCAGCTGATGCCACGGCCAAATATTTGCCTGTTACTGCAAAGAAGTTTGATATGTTTATTTTTCAGCTCACATCATTGTCTAAATAGCACATACCCATATTAATATGTAATAATTCGATATTAGCATATCGTTGCTGTCCTTTTGAAATCTTTTATTTTCGAAATACGCTGTTTTTCAGGAAATGGAAAAAACACTGTACTTTTTTAATGATTACATACTATGGTATCAAAGTTTTTATTGGTTAGATATTTGCAAAACCCAGTGACAAACATAAAGGGATTGTAGGTGGGGGGAGTGAATGACCAGCACTCTCTTCCACCTTTAATACCATGACTGAGGTGAGACCCTTGAGCAAGGCACCGAACCCCTGACTGCTCCCCGGGCGCTGCAGCAAAAATGGCTGCCCACTGATCCGGGTGTGTGTTCACGGTGTGTGTGTTCACTACTGTGGGTGTGTGTGTACTTGGAAGGGTTAAATGCAGAGCACACATTCTGAGTATGGAACACTATACTTGGCCACATGTCACTTCACATTTTGTATAAAGCAATATTAGCATTTTAACCAACCAGGAGAGAAGCGGATTTCGGTTATGATGTCTTTGCGGTGGTGAAACGACACCAGGTCTTCCAGCGTGTCTGCATTCACGATGAGGAAGCTGCCATCATTCAAGCCCACAGCCAGAGCTTTGCCATCCGGAGAGAAGCAGCAACATCGCCCTCCTGCCAGAAGTAAAGTGTTCGGTATCATCCTCTTTATAACCACACATGGATCAATGATTAAAAATCAAAAAGTAAAACGCTAAAAAGAATTCTTTTTTCCTTTTAAAACTTTTTTACCAGCCCCTTATCCATGTATACTTTCACTGCATACAGAAGCTGGGTCAACATTCTGCTAAACTTCTCCTTTTAAGTTACACTAAAGAAACCGAGTCCCACAGGGAACATTTCACATTTGTGTGCACTAACCCTTTAGCATTATACAATTATAACAGTCTTTATTGAGACGTAACATAGTACTGCTTACTACACAGTTAAAGATTCAGTTTTTATTAAACAACATCTCATTTGGGTTGATAAAGACTTGGACTGTAAGAGCTGCTTGATGAATTTGCTGCTCTGTAAAGTGTCCTCTGTATTAATGCCAAGAGTTTCTCTAGAACATTTTCTTGCAAGCATCCTTTAGTTCTTCTGCCTTCCAGCAATCAATATGCTCTTAGGCCCCATTTGCATGCTGAGTGTTCTTCACTTAAGTTATATTTCTCTGTGCAAATTGAGTTTCTGAAGCATAAGGTCAAGCACTGTGTAGTCCAAGCCTGGAATACAAATTACTGAAAGAATACACAGCAGCTATTTATATTAGATATAGTGGGGTTATTGTGTTTATGCTATGTGTAGCCTATTTTTATAGCCTATCATAGTACTTTCCCAACTGAGCTACAGGAACAATAAAAGCCACTTGGAGAAAGGCTTAAGTTAAATATAGGTCCTTTGTATGTTTTCCAATAACCTTGGTAACCAAGCAGTGGTTGTTTTATTTTAGTGTAAAGAAAACTGCCCACCTTTCTTGAGTTTGCGTACAGCGAGCATGCAGTGGCTGGGCGAGAGGTCCCATATACGCAGGGTCTTATCGTCGCTCACGGTGGCACACAGCGGCAGATGAGGGTGAGTAGCCAGACCGCACACCTCGCCCTCCATGTGACCCTAAAACACACCCACAGTCACATACTGTAACTAACAAACCAACAATCTGCTTTTATCATCATCAGTAATAACAGTGCATGTATTCTGTGATAAAAAGAAATCCATATAGCTAAAATTGGCGCATAACAATTTCGAAGTCTACCATTGTCTGAAAAACATTTCAGGGCACAATAAATAAACTTTTATTTAAGCTGAATTTAGTTACTTGGTAAATACAATTTTGTGATGTTAAAAAATAATGTCCTGTACTGATGTTTGACAATAGAAAGTTTGTACTAACTGATATGTTACATTTATTAGGTAATCAATGACTTGAGTTGACAAAAACAAGCATTCAATCATGATGTGTGACTCCACCAGAACCAAATAGACAAACCTGCTGTTTCCTGTCAGGCTGAGCCACAACACAAACCCCATATATCTTTACAAGCTTGATAAATGCAGAAATAATAGGCTAAGTAACAATTTTTGCTCATTCTTCAGTTGAAAGAATTCAATTCAAAGTACATTTTGTTAAATAACCACATTAGATTTGACCATTTCATTTATCTTTGGAGATAAAACTGGGGCAATTTACTTTCAGTGATGCTGAAAGGATTAGGGAGTAAAAAGAGTAGTGTTATGTTTCAAATGAAGCAAGATAACAGATCAAATGAGTTTGATATAGGGAGGAAAGAATCAATATGCTATATGTGACCCTGGATCCCAAAAGCAGTCTTATGGGTCTTATGGGTCAATTTTTTGAAATTGAGATTTTTACATCATCTAAAAACTGAATAAATAAGCTGAGATAGGACAATATTTGGCCGAGATACAACTATCAAAAAAATTAAAATATTGAGAAAATCCCCTTTAAAGATCTTAGCATAGCATATTACTCACAAAAATCAAGTTTTGATATATTTACGGTAGGTAATTTACACAATATCTTCATGGAACATGATCTTTACTTAATATCCTAATGATTTTTGGCATTAAAGAAAAATGACTAATTTTGACCCATACAATGTATTTTTGGCTTTTACTACAAATGTTCTCGTGCTACTTAAGACTTAAGGTTTTGTGATCCAGGGTCACATATAGATGAATAATATGCTATGCAGATGGATAAACAGGTTGTAAGATCCAATCCAATCCAATCCAATACAATGACATTCCAGCCAAGTCAATAAGAGAGTATACATTTGGATGTACATTTAAAGTATGTACACTACCAGTCAAAAGTTTGGAAACACTTGACAAAAATGTTTCTCATGATCTAAAAAATCTTTTAATATGAAGGTGTATGTTTCAATGTTTTAAATTACTTGTGTAGACAAAAATATAAAAGCCAACATATTCACTTTTAACATATTAAAATGTTTATTTAAAAAATATATTTTTGAAATGGTTTACTTGAATTAAATAATGAATTAAAAGCAGGCAATAAGAGTGCAGCATAGATGAAAATTCCTTCAATAATGTTTAAAAAGCTTCGCCGGTTGAGATCTCAAGAAGCTGAATGATAAAATGCTAAAAGTATGATTCTGCAAATTCTAGCCAAGGACTTGACTACTTTGAATATGCTAAAATAGATTGTAGAGTTCATGTATTTTGAATGCTTTTAGTCACAACGTAATTCCTACAGTTACAACTGTGTTATTCAATGGTTTTGATGGGTTTACTATTTTCTAAAATGTGGATGTTTCCAAACTTTTGACTGGTAGTGTATGTTAAGCAGGTTAAATGTAACTGCATAAAAAACATAATTATGTATAAAGTAATTATTATAATTATGTTGGTAAGTATATGAAACATCAGCTGGATGCATAATAAGAACAGATATATCATTAGAGTTTTGTTTGTTTTATAAAAATGTTTAAAGAGCAATAAATATACAAACTTTTATACAAATAGAATATAATTGACACAGGATGTACTGTATATAAGCAGGAGTTGGATAGATCATGTAGATAGTGCAGAATAAATCAGAGAGGCATTTCAAGTGAATGTAAATTAAAGGAGTAGTTTGCCCCAAAATGAAAATTCTCTCATTTATTCCCTAATGACATTGCAGGTGCATTTGACTTCAGCTGAAAAATTTAGAAAAATACTGGCTGTAGGTTCATAAAATGCAAGGTTTAAAAATGTCATCAAATAAATAATATAATAAGAATTTAATGAAAAAAAATATGTAAGGTGTGTGATGACATTATGATGCAATGTAAGCACACAGATTATTCATGAGAGTTTGGAAAAGGTGACAAGAGTCTCTTAAGCTTCTTAATTTTCTGCAATACGGAGTTCAAAATGACTATGAAAGAGAAGCCCTGTATTAATCAATATGGTGTTCAATTAATCTCCCTTCAAAATGTTGAGGTCTCAAATTACATTTTATGTAAGACTTTTATATTAAGTGGGGTGTAGCGGAGTGTACATATTATTACACTTGAATACTATATAAATTAAGTTCAGTATATATGTATATATGCCAGATGTTAGAGTAAGTTCATAACGGCTGAGATGTTCATGCAACATGACAGACAGCTTGAGGCTCAGACTTGTAAAGGCCTGTTTAATGAGTGAAGTTAAAAACCATTCATTTAATACTTGCCTTATGGCAAGTGTCCACTGGTATGGAAGAAAGCTGAGCATCTCCTAACTTTTGTATGCCTTACCTCTTTGGATGCCGCACTGTCAATCCCATAAATCCTTAAGTGAGCCAGTCACTTAAATACAGTCGAGAATAAATTCACATGTTGATCTACCCATTCGGTCTTAATAGTTTGTAATGATAATGGTAAACAAGCTTGGCTTGCTTTCTTTGAAGAAGGGGTCGATCCTGTGACGTAAGGTGGAGGGATGCCAGAGAAATTGTCATTGGTGTTTATTATAAATTACTGAATGTTCGCTCAACATTGCTTACACCATACCATGGTACATATGGTACAGTTGTGTCAGTGTCTTGTCTGTGAATTACAGTGAGCAACAAAATCTGTGCCTTACCTGAACCAGAAGAGTGATGGGTCCATTTTTGTCCACCTCTAGAATCTCACCGTTCTTTGTTCCTACAAGGATATGCCCATGACCCAAAGATATGGCACGAATGGAGGGATTGTCCTCCAAAAGTAAACCTGCAGGACGGGATGTGTTATAAATAAACACTCATCCATGCCCTTGACTTTCTATTTTCTAAACATTAATATTCTTAGAGGATAAATGGAGGTGTTTGTGACTGTACAAGTTACTCAGTGTCACAGTGTTAAGGCTACACACTGAAAACATTGGTATATTGGTGTGTTATTGTTTTTTCCAGTAAGAACTGATAAAAATTGTTTTCAAGAGTAAACCCTCAATTAAAGCTGATGTTTGATTTTTCAATGTAAAACACTTTCTTTTATTTCAACCATTTCAAAATGCAAGGACAACTATAAGAAAAAACAAACCAATGGTTAAACAAATGGCAAAAGGAAGGGGGGGCAAGACCATCTGTTTGGCCAATCACTGCCAAACAAGAAAGTGTTTGAGGAATTTCTTTGAAAAAAACACATTTTTGTATGGTTACACCAAGAACTCAAAATTTCCTTTGATTTATGTTTAAAGTAAATTAATTCACTTACATAAGACTATATATGTATATGTCTATAAAATGAGACAATTACTGAATAAGAATGAAATCTTTTGCAGTATGTGAAGGTTCATTTCTGTATTACCAAAAGGAAAAGTTTACCTTTGGAGCCTGGGGCCAGCACCGATCGTTTGATGGCATATGTCTTGAGGCATCTCTCAAACGTGTCGTCCCACAGAGCCACTATTCCATCTTTTCCACCAGTCACAAAGCCCTGTTGACAACAGCAAACAACTTTTATAACCTCATAAAATTACAATTCAATAGGCCTTGTTTCTTGTTTAAGGTCAAATCCGATACCTTCTCCAGAGTGTGCATGCTGAAAACAGGCCCGTCGTGAGCTTTGACAGTTTTCACCAGGAACAAGTCTCTCCAGATGCAGATGTCTCCTGTGCATGTTCCTGAGAAGACCATTTCTTCAGTCCAGCCATATACCGCACACATCATGGTCTCTGCTTTTCCCATGCTGCCCTTCTTCCCAATCAGTCCACCTCCTGAGGACATTAAATGGGCACATTATAAAATGAACTATGCATTACACTGGCACTCATGTACTTCTCCGTGTGAGCTTTACCGTCTTACCTGCTCTATGCCAAAACTTCATGTGTTTAACTCCAGCTGTGATCAGTTTGTCTGGCATGTATGGGTTGATTTTAATGACAAATATCTTGTCCTTACTTCCCCTTTAAACAATAAAGAGAAATGCATGAGGCACTGTTGGGTTCTAACTGACCTGTCTGTTATGCTATAAACTCTGTCTGAGTTCCAGCGGTGAATTCAGCAACACAGGGAACGGTAGGCCCTGATGCAGGGCGGGCAGAGCATTGAGCAGTGGCTGTACTGTCAGGCCCTATTTACTTCCACCCGCACACCCACCACCTTCACCAGAGAAAGCCCCAGGGAGTAGTTGTTTGGAGCACTGCACTACCTCTGAACTCCAGACAGTGAGTCCAGACAGGAGAATACAACACATTCAGTCAATGAGAGGATTTTATGTGTGTTTTATACCATCACAAACGTGTCCAATGTAGTGTACTGTAAATACAATATATATGAGCCAGGCTATTGTCAGATTATCATACAAAATAAAATAAATAAATGTACCCAGCACCTATCACTATCACGTGTACTTTACATGACTTTAATTAACAACTAACAGTGTGTTATGATAGAAAGATTAAACAGTCCCTCAGTCACCAGAAACCAGTTGTATCATGCAAATCTGTCCTTGGGGATAAAAGAGAAGAGCAGCAGGTTTCAGCATTCTGTTTTGCGCTAATGATCATGCTGAGATGAAAGATTGAATAATAAACAGGCTACTGTCATGAAGAAATGGCAAAATTTTTTAGAGATGTACACAGAAGCTACTGCGATCCACAGCATTCAACTGACATGTATGTACGCACAATCAAAAACTTTAAGAACCACACCAATGCAACATTCTTCTTGTTAAAAATACTTTTTCCATCCACACCTAACCATTATGTAATTCAATTATTTTAGCATCATGAATGTTGTACTCAGTTCAGCCTGATTGAGTGCTGTATGTTATGCACAAAAACTGAACAAATCAAATTAGAAGTGAGTAGAAAGAGAAACAAAAATAAGTACATACTGTACAACATAAAATATCAAATAATAATTTTAGAAGCCACAGCTCAAACATCTGTCTACAATGGGTTTTTTTTCTCACAATGTATTTTATATATATACACACGTCTGTTATTCCAGCTTTATTCCAAGTAACTTTACAGTGTCTATTGTCTTTTTGCAGAAATTACAATGGTAACTGTTTGTGAGCAAATACACAAAAGGCCGAATTGGATGTTCTAACTTCTAAAGAGTCTTTTTTGATTAATTTTTATTATACATGAACATATTTGATATAAAAAATAACTTTTACATTATTATACAGGCGGGTATCACTATAACGCGTTTACTTTACGCGTTTAAAATTTAGACGCCTGACCTGATGTTAACCTCCGGTCTGTGTTGATCGGTCTGGCTAGTGGCTAATAATACAACTATTTATATTTTATTCAATTTATATTAATATTCATTTATGTTAACATTTTATTTATATAATATACTATAAAAACCTTTGTCATTAGTGGCCATTTAAGCCAGTACACTCTTAAAAATAAAGGTGCTTCACGATGCCATAGAAGAACCTTTTTTGTCTAAATGGTTAAAGAACCTTTAACATCCAAAGAACCTTTCTGTTTCAAAAAATGTGCTAGTGGTGAAAAAAGATCTTCAGATTAAAAGAAAGAGATGGTTCTTTAAAGAACCTTTGCCTGAATGGTTCTTAGTGGAACCAAAAATGGTTCTTCTATGGGATCGCTGTGAAGAACCTTTAAGGCACCTTCATTTTTAAGATAATAATTTTGGTCTGGGACAATCTTTTTAACCAATTAAATAACAAAAACGAGTTTCAAAAACAGTAGTTATTTACCTTAAATTCTGCACTTCACTTTTAATAAAAAGGAAAAAGATAAACATTCCCCTATTCACTGACTTACCTGATAGTTGAGAGCTTCTCTCCTTTTCTCCATTCCCAAAGGATAATGGTGTGATTGTCATCCAGACCCACAGAAGCCAGCCTCTTCCCGTCCGCTGCAGAGACAGACACGACATTGCTCTGATTACACTTTATATCAGCCACTAAATAACAACTGACAGTTAACAAAGGCATCACTCCAGAGAGAATTAAAGTTGGATAGCATCTCTAATGAGAATAATAATAAGTTTAGGCCGGTAACATTGACAGACAGTAAGTGGCTATTTTGGCTTTGTCTGCTTCTAGAAACTTGACTTTTGACTTTATAACATACTTTGTAAGACTGTAAGTCTGATCACACTCAAATAATCCCTAATTTTGAACAAATTAAATTTCTGCAAGATTTGTTGCCTGCCTATTATTTGGAAATCACTGATATAACCAGGCCCAAAATGTCTAAAAGCATTGTGATTGGTGGTTTTATGTGCCAGTTTCTTTCTTGTCTTGAATATAAAAAGCTGCAAAATGGACCAGATTTTATGCTGATTGCCAAACGTCTGGATCTGCTAAACTAACAAAGAGATTACAGGTGCCGCTTGGAGTGCTTGGAGGGAGGGAGACTGCTGCTATTTCCAGACAGCTGCCAGACAGCCAGAAGAACTGGCTCAGTATAGCTTCAAATATACATGACACTCACAGTTACAAATCCCTTTCACAAGATCTCTTCCTCTCTGCATCATATCTGAACTGTAAATACAAATGATGACTAAGCAGTTGATCACACAAAGCTTAGATAATAACATAAAACACCATCGTCACAATGCTAGAGCGTTTTAGGGCGCCTAGATACATCTCAAATCCCTTTTTTAATGCAAGTCTTAAAAAGAAGTAACAGAAAATCTGCACATACGAGGAATTTGTTGTGGTGAAAGAAGCATCCAGTGCACAGAGACTATGATATAATACAAATAAACAATATAATACACAGATGTATCTATATATAAAGAAGAATAAAAGTAGTAAAAATAAGATAAGATATAGAGTGTAATACCTATGCAGGTGTATATGTATATATGCAGATAAAAAATAGACTATTGTATGTACAGGAAAAATACAATAGTCTATTTTTATATTATACTCAACAGATTTATTCAAGTATGACCATTAGTGATGTGCATAATAAAAATAGCAGAATTTATTTGTTGCTCAGGTATTATTCTCCGTATCATACCTGAGAAGTCAAGGGCACAGACCCCAAACTGATGGAATCCTTTAAGAACAGACAACGGCTTCAAAAACTCTGTTTCCCATATATGAATAGAGGAATCTCGGCCCACCTGGATAAGAAACACACACAGAAGTCAATATGGTAAGTAAAAACATTAACTACAGTATATAACCCATTAGATCTGTATGCTGCAGAGATGATAAATATGTTGATATAAAAGGCAGACGTCAGTGCTGTTTGACTGTACCTGGCCTGTGGCTACATAGTCTTTGACAGGGTGGATGGCCAGACAGAGGATTTCATCATCATGACCCAGGTAAAACCGTTGTGTGTTCTGCTGTCTGTTGTACACTACTCCAACAGCTGCCACATGATACACAATCTCACCAGTCTGAGTGTAGAAGAGATTACTTCTGCAGTCATAACCTCTGTAACTGCAACAAACACACATACACATACACATAAACATATACACAATGGTTTGCAATAATTGAGTAAACATTTCTAAAGTTATGTATAGTCAAACCCTTAGGTTGATGCAGATAACATGTGTGGAAGATCATCAAAAATCAGAAAGAATGTGAAACACGTGTTGATTATAAAAATGTTACTGTTTACATAAATGTGTTTACAAAAGCAATGTGGACATTTTAGTGACATCTAGTGGTGAGGTTGTAAATTGCAACCAACGGCTCACTCCACCGTTCACTCCTCCCTTTCGGAGCACTACGGTGGCTGACAGAGGACTAAGATGTTGCTTCTTTGCCGAATTAGATAACATATTTACAAAACACGCTCTGTAGAGCAGTTTGTCCATTTAGGGCATGATGAATGACAAATTCCACGAAAGGGGACGCAGTGTATGTAGATAGAAATAGCTCTTTCCAAGGTAATAATAACATAACGATTCATCATGTAAGGTCTTTATACACCTCTGAAGACATAGTTGTATATATTATATTGCATTTCTGTCAATAGTTTAAATTGATTTTACAAAACTGAAGCATTATAGTATCACATAAGTGTACAATATCACATTATTTGGCAAGTTATCATATTATCGTATATTGCATTTTGTTTAATATCATTACCAAAAAAACGTACAGTGCATGGAATGAATTTGTCTAAAATGCATTTTGTGTTCTTAAAAAAACTATAGCTAAAAAGTAAACATATCATGCGAAGATTTATTTTGTTAAATATAAAAAAATAATACTAGATTGCCCTTTAGTTTTACCTGTACCTTAATGATGTGGACCCATTTGGTCTTGGTCTTGTAAGACCATTACCTTTCTTTAAATTGATCTGTTTTGTAGTACCCATGACATTGGCATTGCTAGTGCTAACTTATAAGCATATGCTATATAAACAACAGAACCACATCAGCACAACTGCAGTTATATAATTTTTCATGAACCAAATTGTTAGATTTTGGATTCCCCGCATACAATGTATAGCCTTGAGAGGCAGTAGGCTCTTCTAAGTTAAGAAGGGGTCATAGGGTGAGCGGACATTCTTTGTGTGTTGCTATAAGAAGATGGCTTTGGGATGCCTTGTTGACACATACCTTATTTGGTCATACTATAGGACCCTGGACATATGATAACTTCTAAATGTATCCTTGTGCCATATAAAAGGCCATGCTTCTGAACAATAAAATGAGCTAAGAACCAGATTTACTCCTGACTCTGTTGGTTTCTTTTGCTCCCAGATCTGCAGAAGGCATCCTCACAACATCCAACTTATGATTATTATTTGGTTTGAGAATAGGGTGTGATCCAAACATAGAAAGGAGTTTCGATGATAATTTGAAACTTAACACAAATAAAGAGGAAAAACAAATGAGGTTTGATTGAATGTCTGGTAAAATGCATTTGCTCTGAAGTCGGGTGAATGTTTCATTTATTATGCATCTCTTCATCTCCTAAATGCAAATCCAGGTCTGCGACAGTAGCCTTTGCATCTTTAAATCTGCCAGATGATTTATGAAGGCACCTAAACTGGACACTTAATCACAAAACTAACTAGAATTGCATTAGTCCAATCCAGTCCTCTGTCTCGATGAACAGCTACTGTAGATACCTAAAGGACTATATAACTTGCACATACTCTCCATATATGATAACAAAACAGAAATCCATCAACACAACCTTTGTAAGTCTAGCTTTCTGAACTTTAGCTCATCTTCACTGATGCTTTTGACATTGCTTGTTTATATGTAACTTCAGTCTGTCGTGAAAAGGACAGTCCCTGATGTGTTTTTCATCTCAGGAACACAATGCTGCAGGCTGCACTGTAATAATCCAGGAGACAATGAAGGTGTCCACCTGCGTGACTCTGAACTACGACTGAGTCAGAGAAGCAGGATGATAGTGAAAGAACTGTAGATGTCAAATAATACAGTCCTAACAATAGAGCTGACCATGTACCATCAGTCAGGAGCAGTCTACCAGACTGTCATCCACATCTATTCTATGCCTCAATGTAGGGACATTTCCCAGAGGCCCTGTAAATTTAACAAGACCACCAAAATGTACTTAGGTCCTCTAACACTCCTAAATTCATAAAGGGATAGTTTACTCAAAAATTAAAATTCCACCACCATCTTATTCCAAACAGCAACACCAACAGACATGTCTCAATATATCTTCGTGTTCCACATGGAGTGAATAAATCATGACAGAATTTTTATTCTATTCCTTTAAGTGACAATAACTGTCAGAACTGGCATCTCTTGTAGATCTTACCCATGGATAAAGTGCAATCTCATTCCACTGGCTGGAGCTCTCTCCCTCTTCTTCATGGCCATGGCACGATGCTTCTCTTTACACTGCTCTTTAAGCTGAGGTAGATCTTCTTTGTAAACCTGGACAGGGACATCTAAACATCAAACACTCACCAAATACACAAGGCACATGAGAAAAATCATCTGTCAGGTTTCCAAGGCTCTGACTTCACCAAACAATATCTTTTACACCCATGCAATCACAGACCTGTCGCCGGTATGTAAGCTGCGTTTCCTGTTCGATCTCAGAATCCATCTCAGGCACGTCTGATTGATCAGAATCAGATTCCTCGCTGTGTGAGTCCATCAGTGTCTCTGTAGGATAAACAGAGGCCTTCAGCATTGATTATGCATTCCACATTAGTTAAATGCAAAGTTAATTAACAAATTAACAACAATTGTATTTGTCATTATTTCCTGAGAGATCCTAAATAACTCCTTTAAGTAACATCCCTCCCCTATAAAGATTTATCACTAAGAAAACTGCTGATGACTAAGAAACAGAACTGCCAACGTGAGCAGTGACAAGACCATTAAGAAAATGAAATGCCGCATGTTCGTCTGAGCTCTGCAGTATTCAAAGAAAACAGAATTCAATTTGCATTAGTTCTTTAATCGTACTGCATTGGATCATATCAGTGAATACTTTTATTTACTAATATTAACCAAAACAAAATCTAAAATAAAATGTATATAGATATTTCAAAGTGCTTGAAAATGGTAACAGATGCAACTAACACTACTGTACATCTTTATTAAAGTGGCAGTAGCTGTTTTCAGAACAGTGAACAGTGTATTTTTAACTGTATATACTGTATATAACAAGCTATTTTTCCCAATATGCAACTTCAGCAAAGCAACATCTTTATGGGCAAATAAACTGAAGCCGTCATCAAACATACTCTTCTAAACTGTCCTCTCTCACTCAGGTAGTGTTGGGAAATCTAATAGTAAGTGAATCACAAATTCATAAAACATCAGCTGAGCCAAATACTGTGGACTTTTATAAATTGTCACAGTTTAATAAGCTTGACATATTAATGGTTTATATCGATTTATATCTATTAAATATAAACTATAAAACATTTCAGGTCATTTTATAGATGGTTTCAAAGCAGCAAAATAAACAAATGTTACTGCAGATGCACGCTTTTGTGGCTCAAACTTAACTTCCAGTACACATCCGCAAAGAATAGAGTCCCCTGATTATTTTTGATAAAAAACAAAAGAAATCCCAAGTAAATGACAAGTTTAGCTAGCAAGTTAAAAGTATATCTAGCCAGTGTTATTTTGGGTTACCAGTAGAAGAACCGTTACTCGACTAAACAATGAAATGTGACAAAGTTACACGACCCATTCAAGAAATTGTTTATTTAATACAATTTAAAAACAGTAAAATAAACTTTATACGGTAAAGTTTTTGTAGAGCTTCCCCAACTACTACGAGTTTAAAGAAACTTCGTTTCATACCTTGAGGAGCTATGTGAAGAGTTTCTTTTGACTTTCTTTCAGGAACAAACTTCCATTGAAATACTGAGTGGTCAGCTCCACCAATAGAAATCACCCACTGATAATCATGTGACCATCTCACGTTGGTTATGTGCGCTGAGTGTCCGAAATATTTTTTAAACTTTGCACCTAGATGTCAAAAGAAGTAAACTGAGTACACCTGAAGAAAAACCAAAATACCATTGATATTGCAAATAAGATGACCCACCTTTTCGTACACAGGGGTACCTAAATAATTTAACTAATCCATAATCGTCAGCGGTAACTAAAACTTGACTACTGAAGTTTGCATCTACAGAGTTGATGTCATTGATGTCGGAGTACTTTGGCCAAATCCCGTTCACCTCCGGTCCGAGGACACAGGTCCATGAGGACCACTGGACAAGCTTTAGTTCTTCTCTATTTGTCACTTCCTTACCACCTAAACACACAAAAACGAAACTATCAGTCAAACACAAACTGGTTTGGAGTTCAACCCTGATCTAATGTGTTTTATAGGGTGCATTTACATAGTTCAAGGAACACAGGAAATACATGAAAACAGTGGGACATTTAATGGCATCCACAGAGAGCTGTCTGAAAGATGATGAATTTAGAAAAATGACTATTTAGATAAACTTGTCAGTTGTTAGACAACCAGTCAACTGGTTGACATCGTGACCCATTTCTAGAGACTAGATGACCAACATGGTCCTCATAGTGAAGCTGGTTGACTGATGGAGAAACCATCACATAACATAAAATGTGGTGTCCTCTCAATTTTAGCCATGAAAACAGATCCACAAAAACGCAAAAATCCGTGAGAGCATCAAGCACTTACTGGGCATCCTGTAGAAAATCCGCCGGCCGTTGCCATCGTTGGTCTGTAGAAACTTGCTGTCGGTGGACCAGTCCATGTGGGTAATGAAGCTGGTGGAGCCCACACATTCTCCTAACTTCTTGTACCGCTGCACGACGCTGTAGATGTCCACTGAGTTATCGTTGGAGCCCACGGCTAGATGCGTTCCATCAGGGGAGTACTTTAGTTCATGGATGGCCTCTTTACGGTCCTTTATGTGGACCACCTCCGTCATGTCCCTGCAACACAAGTACACTTGTATTACAACTGCATATTTAACTGGTGATATACAGTAGAGGCGAAAGTTACAGATTGCAGCTTTAAAGAAAGGTACGTTTTTTAAAACACTGTATTAATTTTTTTTTTTTAATAATGCTCAATGAAGTCAATAAGGAACACTATTCTGGTTAGGAGAGTGAGCTGCATTACATAAAATGTTAGGAAACTCATTTAGCCGGTGTCTGTTTTGTCCGGGTGGTTCACCTGACTCTCAGTACTGTGAAAGATCCATCTTTCATGCCCAGAGAGAGGTGGATACCGTCTGGGCTCACGACTGCACAGCGTATGGGCTCCTCCATGTTGCAGCGGGCTATCAGCGCATGATCCACCAGACTCCAGATCCTCCAATCCAAAACACACACACACACACACACACACACACGCACACACACACAGGGAAAGTAATGACTCATAAAGTTACACAAATTAGCACATTGGCCATTAAAAATTGAGTTTTAATAGTCTGCATCTAATCTGCATTCAATTTAGCTCCTGGGGGAAAATAAGGGCTCTTTTACAACTCGGGAGACTGAGAAGTTCTTAACTGTGTTTTGTTAAAAATGTTATTTTTGTCTTAGATGCATCTTTTAGAAATGAACACATGAAAAACACAAGTAGCTTATTTGTTTACATACAATAACGTAAAGTACTGAAACTAATGTGAATAGCATTGCTCAGGAAATTTGTTTTAAATGTAGATTTGAATATGTTGACAAATCTGAGCAGTTCTTGGCAAGAGAATTCAAGAGACATTTTATTTTTTATATTTAAAGCAGTATGTTTAGGATTGCTATAATAATCACAATATTTAATTGTATGGGCTGTATATGGTTCCATAAAGAACCTTTTTTAGTGGATGAAGGTTCTACAGACTCTAAAAAAGTTAAGATGACATTAGTTCTTTTGCATCCTGTAAAATAACCCTTTTTAGCACTTTTTACATTTTTAAAGTGTACAAAAAATTTAGTAAAAACTGAATTATTTTAGATGCTGTAAATTACAGTTTAGTGCTATTACTTTATTGTCTAATTGATACTTGGCATTTTGAAACCTTCACGTGACTTTACAGTGAATCACATTTGTGATTGATTTGTTTAGGCTCTTACCGAACAGAGCGATCGTCGCTGCCGGTTATGGCGAGAGGTTTGGTTGGATGAACCGCCAGGGCCCACAGCTCGCCCTCACAGTGACCCTGCATGATAAGAAAGGGTTTGGTGCGATCGTGCACCACCACCTCAAAGATTTCGCTGTCCTGCGTGCCCACCAGAATATGATCCCCTCTCCAACACACGCTGCGCACTGACAGGCCTGCACAGATCCGTTTGGTACAATTAAGCCTTATCAACTAAACACGCAACACCACAGGCTCACATAGGTACAGATATGACCCTGAACAGACTGAAGGCAGTACACTGGGTACATTGTAGACCGTCAGTCACGGGCAACATGACTGTGGACATCTAGGGAAAAGATGGGAATGGTCTTGGGAACTTGAAAATATATGTAGACATCTAGGATTGGTGACAAACAAGGGTAAGAGCTATGGATATAAGACAGGGCGGACGGCCTGCGTAAAAGACACTGACCACTACAACGCACCTCTTGAATTTTCAGCTTTATCTACTGATGAGTCAAAAGGAAGTAAAAGAAGAAAAGAACAGAGATAGATCTCAGTTAGAGACAAAGGACTTTCGGATTGTAGGATCCTGTTGCATTGTGGGATTTATAAAACAAAAGCCAACTGTAAACATTAAAATGAATACAAATCTGCATACAATAATGTATTCAGGGAATAGTGTCTAACTCACCCTTATATCCCTGGTCTGTTTCCCTGAGGTCAATGACGGTAATGGGTTTGAAGTTCAGGTCCCATAGCCTGATACATCCATCTCTGCCTCCAGTAGCAAAGCCTTCCTCACATGCATTCATGCTGAAAATCCCTGACTACACACACACACACACACACACAAACAACACACACAGGTTTTGTGAGGGGCTCAACATCTCTGACAACTAAAACAATTCATCCAAAAGAAATCCATTGTCGAAGCTTCCTGACAGCATTAAAGGGATAGTTGTGAAATGTAAAAATTCTGTCATCATTTATCCAGCCTCATGTCATTCAAAACTTGTATATGACTCTTTCTTCTGTGGAGCACAAAAGAAGAGATTTTAAGAAATGTCTCAGTGGTTTTGTGAACCACTTAAAATGGGTCAATGTGGTTTGGTTACCAACGTTCTTCAAAATATCTTATTTTGTGTTCTGCAGAAGAAAGAATTTGCAATGACAGAATTTGCTCTGCTGATATCTTGCAATATCCACCCTAAAGATGACAGGTATACAGACAAACCACTCTACAGGTCAATTTAGGAATCAAGGCAATAGCAGATTTATTTCACTCAGAGGTCAGTCTGGGGTAGGTGGTGGAAACTTTCCCCCTAACTTACCCCATGGGCTCCTTGAACTGTTCGGATTAAATTGACTCCCTTCCAGACGTAAATGTCTCCATTCAAGGCACCAGAATATGTGATCTCGTCTCTCGCGCAGGCCAGACAGAGGATCGTCTGAAGGTCTCCGGTCTTTCCAAACACACCACGCTTAGGTGTCAGAGCGTTCCCACACAGACTCCAGAACTGAGGGAGAGTGAATCATGAATATAAGAATATGAGTTATGAAAGCATTATAGCTTTTTATGTGTATACATTTGTTAAACATCAAATGCAGGGTTTATATTGTTTATATTTATTAATACTGAAATTTCAAAGCATAAATTCTGCAACATCCCAAAACTCTCTTTCTTTTGGAATTCAAAGACCCAACAATCAATTCTGTAAAGATTTCTTTGTTAAAGATGTTATTTATAGTAACAAGGTCTTATGAAATTAATCGTGACACAACAAATCCATGCCAGTGTACGTTAATGTGCACTTGTATTGAAAAGCGAAATAAATTTGCTCACAATCACTGTGAACACACACACACACACACACACAAACACACGTAGGCCCGCACACATCCTAATGCGTACGCTGAATAAACACATCATTAAAATGCACAGTCACAATCTCAATCCAGAACAAACACTGATAGCCCCCACAGCCAACGCATAATAATTGCCTCATTGACTCTTATTCCGCTTTTATTCTGTGTGTGTGTGTGTATTTGTGTGACATCCCGGAGCTCTATTTCATGGGATCACACGTTTTATTTGCGAAAATAACAGGGTTAACTCTGTGCATGACCTCCTTATGTCCTCAGTCCTGTGACAGGCTTTTACTGCGATAAATCCTGAAGTGTTTTTCCAAAGAGTTATACATTGGTTTCTAAATTGTATTCTGTCATTGGAAGAAGAGAAATTACAAATTTGATCTCTTTAATATCTCATTTATTTCCCTAGACAGCAATGACATTAAAAGGAGATAAGATGAAGAATGTTCTGTTTCTTCTGAGAAAATCACCCTTGTATGTATTCCTGAATCTTAGCTAGTAGAGGGCACTAACACATTAAGGTCATCCGTTTGCATCCCTTCTCAGGGGACTAAACATGAATCGACCACCTGGACCTTCAATCCACTGTAGGTCGGGTTGGATCAAAGCATGAATGTCTACTGTAGCATGTGTTTCCTTAAAGTGTTCTGTAAGGATTTGACTTGTGAGCATAGATTGCTAGTCACTGCTGATAGATACCAACCAGACAACACCTTTCTCACGGCCAAACAACATGTTTCTATGGCTATTCAAAAGCAGATTAAAACAACAAAAATAGTTATAAATCATATGATATAAAAATTCTAGACATATTTACAAATTACATTATTTGCAGAGCTCTTGAAAGTGGCATTGAATTATTTCCTTATTGCTGTTTTTGGCATCACAGCTTGGGATAGTCGCTATTGAAAGGCTTCAGGCTGTGGACTGCGCAAACGTTTGCCATCAGCTAATGAGTAATGTCAGCATATCAGGAAGCAATTTTCCTGCAGCTCCAGATTAAGCCACACTGCACAGTTGTTGAGTGCCCATAGGTTAAGTAAGGGATAATGTACATTATCCCGCTTATTACATGGCTACTTGACACATGAGAGCAAAACTGGACATGAAATGTGAATTTAAAATATTACTGAATGCAGACCTTCCGTGAGGAAAAGCCGTTTACTTTCGATTTTAAGATAAGAAACAACATTCAAATGTCACAAAAAGGCAATTTGGTTAATCATTTGTAAATATAATGTCACATATGTTATTAAAATATGACATATTTATTTTTTGTGTTATTAAAAGACATTTATATTTGATGTAATATTAAACTGTATCTGTCAAAACAATTTGCAACATTTGGGTTTTGAGCGGTTGTTATCTGGGAATAACGAACCTGCAAATGTTGCAACTGGCCAATCAGAATCAAGCATTACATAGAGCCGTGTAATAATAATGTATAGCAGCAACCTCTTTCCAGAGCAACTGCTTTAGAGATAAATGCTTACAGAATAGAAAACAGAAAGCTCGCTCTATATTATAGAGAAGGACAACTTATATTTTCTTGAGGAAAAGTAAAAATCTATTTCAACTGATATTGCTAACAATACTAAAAAACTTCAAAAGCACCATTTTCTGCAAGATCCCTCATGCTAAAGTGCCAAAACTACATTTATACTATTTGTATTAATAAGCAAAATAGTGAGAGACCTCACTGTGCTTATACTTGCTGGAATACAAATACATTTTGAATGTTTTTTTCTGAAATAAATCTGTTTTGTTTTGTGTTGATTAGTTTGTGTTTAAGTGTATTAGCAAGCATCTTGGAGAATATTTTTTGATCAACATTAAAGGTGCCGTGTGTAATATGTAGCAGAATCTATTGACAGAAATGCAATATGATATACATAACTATGTCTTCAGAGGTGTATAAAGACCGTACATAATGAAGTGTTATGTTTTTATTACCTTTTTGACCTATTTTTATCTACATACACCGCGGGTCCCCTTACATGGAATTCACCATGTTGTTTCTACAGTAGCCCTAAACAGACAAACTGCTCTATTTCCTATGTTATCTCCTTCGACAAAGAAGCGAAAACATGACAACATCTCTGTCTTGTGTCAGCCACCATAGTGCTTCAAAAGGGAGAGGTGAGAGATGGAGTGAGCCATTGGTCGCAGTTTGCGATCTCAGCACTAGATGCTGCTAAAATCTCCACATTGCTTCTTTAAGAAGAAAAATTTGCCTTAATCCCTCAACGTTTTCAATTAAATCACAATCATTGCACAACTACTGCGATAATAGCTTCTGATCAAGTTATACGTTTTTATAAAAACTCAAATACTGTATTTCTCACTGACGACTTCCTCATACGGTAAAAGCAAAGTGGTCACTCAGTGAGTCAGGTCCTTGTTAATGATTCAATGTGTTTTTTTGGTATTAGCAAAAGAAAAACAATAAAGTTCTTTTTCCTTATTTTTAATTATTTGGTAATTATAACTATTACTAATTACTTATTCAGTATATGCAATATAAAACCGTGTTGCTTTAAGGTAAAAAATAGATATATTTCTCACCAAATTCTTTCAAAAGCAAAGTATCTGTGCCAGGCTATATGAATTATTTGAACAGCCCTCTACTCTTACTGTACAGTAAGTATGTCAACTATTAACAACTGTCATTTATTTCTAATTTAAGAGAAATATTGTGAAAAAAAAGTAACAGAAAAGTCAATTCCTCCAGTAAATAAAACATAATTGAGAACTCCACCAGGTCTCCTGAGATATTAAAGAGCCGCTGCTCTGAGCAATAAAAAGAAATTCATTTGGGCTCTAACAGCAACTAACCTCAACCAACAGCACTCAACCAAAAATCTCATCTCAGATATCTGTGTTTTCAATATATGGGATCTAATTACAGTTCATTCTGTGTCCATAAAACCCAGGCACTCAAAACAGAGAATGAAGCAGATGAAAAAAAGCTGTCGCTGGCCCATTAGCAGCCCTGCGCTGGAGAGGATGCTTCCAGACAGCCAGGCTGCATTACGTCAGGGAGCTTCAGAGCGGCGGTGAATCACAGGCTCCTGTGTTTCTGCAGGTCTGTGCTCTGCTAACGCGTTAATATAATCAAAATGACTCAGTGCTATTCATCTGCCAAGGCTCCATTAGAGGAAGCCTGTCTCCATACTAAAGCACATCCTCACTGTCTCCCAGGTCTACGGGGACAGCCACCTCCTGTTTGACTGTGCGTGCCGCCCCGGATCCAGCACATCTAGACTAATCAAACAGCCTAAAAGCCACCAAGACAGCTATAATTAGCATACTGTGAAAAGGAAAGGGATAATTAGTCCAGGGTGGCCCGCAACACCTTAATCTAGTTACATCTAATTGCGTGGCACGCGGCTGCTGTCATATAGCTGATTTATAAACCACTGTTGTGACGTTGTGTTGTAAATATGGTGATTTTGTTTGGCCCTGTGGGTGAAGCCGTGATTATGTCGTGGGAGGCAGCGAGAGGGTTCCTCTGAGCAAGCAACCTTGGTTTCCGCGAGTCAAACCGCACTGGCTTGTGGTGGGGCTTATTGAGCCATACATACAGCCGCCCAAGGCATCCAAACAGAAATCTCAAGAAACTGTCAAGAACTCACACTCCAACACGTGGCAAACACAAGGGCTTCATTTAGGGGAGTCACATAACAGCAGTATTGACAATAACTGTGATATTAAAAACCATGATTATCAATATTATTTGAATTCTACAAATGTTATAATATTGTTAATATTTCAGCACCTGTTTAAAGTTTGCCTTAATAACCACAATGGTTACAAACTCTCTTAGCATTATTTAAGTATGCAAAAAAAGGTTTCAATCAATATTGTGATAATATTGTGAACTTTAGGCCACAATTTTTGGCCAACAGTGTAGTGAAAATCTTATATCATGATATCATTAGTATGGATAAAATGGAATGCTAGCTAATTATATAAGAAAGCAGAGTATTGGTACATAGGAACAACATTGGTACATATGCTAGGTACAGGGGCATCCAGTTATTCTGGGAAAAAAACAATTTATTTAATGCCATAAAGCAAACCAGTCAGCTATGACGTAAATTATGTAAAAAAAAAATTGGTTTGAAGTCAAAATGTGTTTGACAATCTTTTACTATTCACTATTATAAGTTGTTTATAAGTATAGAGCAACTCAAACTTAAGTTTTACATATAAAAAGGATTTGTGGGGTCGTTCGCTGCAGAATCCTTCTGTGATATTTTTGGCCTTTACAGCTTTTAGGGCAATAGGTTTAGCATTGACAGACTGGAAAAATTGTGGGTGAGAGGGGAAGAGAATGCAGGAGTGCAACATGTTGACATACAGTCTACTGGACCACCAGCGGCAACAACATGGACCCGCGTTGTGAGTTCAGATTTTTTTCCCAAAATCCAAGCAATTCTTCCCTTTAATAAAGAAGGCAATACCACAGGGCAATATGAGAAACTCAGTGAAAAAAATCCAAGATGGCTAATGAATCGATAGAAATGTTAATTATAAATAATACAACACAATACTGCATTTCATCTGACTCCAACGAGCAATGACTTCAGTTTTTCTAGAGCCACCTCAGAGCGAGCGAGCGAGAGAGAGAGAGGGGGGGATTACAGTCAGCTAAATCTCATGCATTGAGTGCATAATCGCTGACGGAGCACAGGCCCGGGGAGCAGATGTCACACGGTCAAGGGGGTTAAAGACTCAGGAATTATATGGGACAACCGTTATACTGGCCTGATACATGGAGTGGCCGTTTAAACTAAACAGAGATTTATAGTAACACAGACAAATACTGTGACAACAAGATATAGAGGATGCACAGTGATCTGAAAAAAAGAATTGTGTGAGAGAAAAAAGAGAAACAGACAGCAAGCAAGAGAGAGCAAGAGAGAGAGAGAGAGAAATAAAGATTAATGTATAGCATGTGGATTACTTAATGGCAGGAACCTTAAGCCAATGTGCTTATAATGAGAGAGAACTCTAATATAAGAGACCCATGATTTTCATATTTTTCATTGTTCACATATGAGTTGTGTAGTGTGAATTTCTAACTCTGAATGCACTAATATTATCGATGGACTCCTCAACAAGCCATTGCTTTTGAGGGGAAAGTGTTAAATATGAGCTGCAAATATAAATTGCAGCTGTGCATAATGAATAATGTTATTAAAATAAATGACTCTCAATTCAAACTTACTTTGCCTGTACATCCACACTTAATTTTGTATTATATCCTTGAATGTAGGCAGAGAGGAGCTAACAGAACAGCGAAATCTTTCACAGTAATTTAAACTTCTTTTCCATCTCGCCTACACTCGACTACCATATCTCATAAGTGACGAATCATATGCTTAAATCACATTTCACATCTATTGGCAGTAACAGACATTTGTACAGACTGCATGCAAACATAATAAGGTTATGTGAGAAAAATCACATGACACCAATATGCAACAATATGCATAATGCATTTTGTTCCCTGTAGGCAGAATAACTAACTGAATGTTTCCCTTAAAACAGCCTTGATTTAGGAAAAGAAATGATGTGCTCACAACAGTGAAACACTCTCAGGTATCCCACTTTAAAAATGCAGAATATAGAACCTGCACTACTTCAGTATGAAAAGCCAAATAAACAGAAGCTGAAAGAGTAGAAATGAATTGTGGGAATTCATTTAGTTGTATCGTCAGCAGTTGAGTTTCTGAACTATAGTTTTAATCTTCTTTCACAGTCACTTCTGCATTACTGAGAGGATGCTCATGTCTCCTCAGAACTGAGAATATTGGAATGCACAGGGGAAGGAAAGTGACATTTTGTTTGTTTGTTTGTTTGCTTTTCCAATGTTTACATTTAGGATTTGCACTGTACACTCTTAAAAATAAAGGTGCTTAAAAGGTTCTTCACAGCAATGCCATAGAAGAACCTTTTTTGGTTCCACAAAGAACCATTTAGCCTAAGGTTCTTTAAAGAGCCATCTATTTCTTACTTTTTTATAATCTGAAGAACCTTTTTTCACCACAAAGAACCTTTTGTGAAACAGAAAGGTTCTTCAGATGTTAATGGTTCTTTATAGAACCAAAAGGTTCTTCTTTTACCTTTATTTTTAAGAGTGTACTTGCATCTTTTGCACACATACCATACATTCCAATTTACACCATTTAGCACCTGCACTTTAAAATGTCATTTTTGTACTGTTTATCTGCATAAATATTTTATTGTAAATATTATCTAGAAAGATTAGCTGCTGCTTATATACTGTAAAAGGGATTATTATCTGAAACATTAAGGAAAACTGTAACATCTATCTTAGACATTTGGAAACAGCTTCAGCATATTACACTGATGTAAATGAAATTCTGTGACAATGCAGAAAAAAAGAGAATTACCTTGATATGTTTGACTCCGCAGCTCACCAGCTTGCTTTGCTGAAACAGGTCCCATGATATGTCAAATATCTTTACAACAGAGAAAAAGAAAGGTTTGCTCAGTTAGGTGCCAGCAGAAACCCAGTGAACAGATACTGCCTTCCGGTTTTCCTGGGAAGTTCCTACTTCAGAAATTCTAATTACGATGTGATGTGCGCTCAAGTGATTTTGCTTAGAATGAAATAGACACATTAGGCCATTTCATACATCTAAGTCTCTTTTTCAATTTCCAGCAGACAGAATGCTTTTATAGTGAAATGGATTAGGTGTCATTGATGCTTTATCAAGGTAATTTATCATTCTTGTGCTGCTGCAAACCAGCTAAAGGAGAAAAATGGTTTTCTGGTAATCGCTGTTCTTATACTCAACAGGAGATACAGTAAATACAAACTAAATTCTACAGTCACTAACTAGTGGTGGATGTTAACTATTAACAATTACAAGTTATTATATTATGACCAATATAACAATTAACTTCTACTGTATCTACTTAATCGACAAATCTGATTCATGAAATAGATCTAAATCGTGTAACATACACAATGTACAATATTATAGAAAAACTCATTTTGCTCATGAAGTGAAATATTTAACATTAACCATTTAGGAAAGATTGAACCAATGAACTATGTAGTAAATACTGAATGACACAGTATATGCATGAATGCTTTAATGCATCTATTGCTTCTGCCCTCACAGGTGTCTTTTGAGTTCAGCACCACAGCGAGGTTATGACAAACATGAACAGAGGCCAAATTTTCAGTTTTCCATCTTATTTTTAATATTGACAGCTGCTCTCAGTTGCTGTCTCCTAGCAGCATGCTGCCCCTTACTTCATTACTATAGCAACTGATATTGACTAAACTGTCTGAAAAAACATGGATTGCATCACTTTTAAAATGTCAGTCCAAAAGATTTTAGTGTTTGCAGTGTGAACAAAGCCAAGAAAAATCATGAGCCTACCACCGTTGAGAAAAAGACTTTTTTACAAAACATATGCATGACAACCAGAGGCCGTCTGAATAAGAATCAGTAACAAACATATTAAAATTAAATGTGTGCAGCCTATAAATCAAAACCGAAAAACATGAATAGTGGTTTTATGTGTGTGGTTTTTGGCTCCAGAAGTGTACTATAACACCATTAGTTGCGATGTTCATCTATGTAAACAAAAAATCTTTTCATAAGTGCATTCCCAGATGCTGTATCCTTGAATCCAAACACTTAATCATTGCTGATGTGTTTATGGTTGTCTGCTTTGGGAATGTAACTTATGAGCTACTCAATGTAGTATGACTGTAAACAAATAAGGGAAGAAAGGCAAAACAGATAACAAAAGGGAGAAAGAATGATTACACTGCCTGTCTGCCATATCAAATACTATGTGTGTGTGTGTACAGGTTTATCAAGCATTCTGGGGCCGAATGTCTCTTTAAGGATACAAATTGATTATTAAACACTAAATGATGATAAATGATACTAAATGATGCTTATTTGAAACACAGTAGAATAAAATACAGGTAGAATACAGTTTGTACTGTATAAAAGCCATTATGTCTATGGAAAGTCACCACAATATAGAAACCTACTGTAACGCGTGTGTGTATGGGTCTTACCCGGTCTGTATGACCAGGAGCGGCAGCCAGAACTTTGCCCTGTCTCCAGTCCCACACACAGATTGTGTTCTTTGAATCCAAGCCCACAGACACCAAACACTGCAAAAGACAAGCCCCATACAATAAGCAAAACAATTAATATGATAAAATTGGTCAATAAGTCACAGTGTGTTACTGCGGGGGTTACTGCAGTTTTATATTGTTTTTTTGTATTTGTCCTTTGTTGTTTGATAGATGGTTATTATGCTGCTGTGTCTTTAAGAGCTAACGCACAGATCTAATATACTGTTTATGTTCATATTGGCATAATTTTGTGAGGATATATCTGTTAGTGAGTAAGACAACGTATTTTGAGCATTGTCTAAAATATCGCTTTCTGGAAGCATGCATATCTCGTACAGCCCGTGAAAACCAAAATAAGGTGGTTTGTTTTGCATCTCATTGTAAATATTTAAATTAGCAAGGCTTAACAATGTGCAAATATATATATAATCTTTCATGACGATACAGTACTGGCCCGATCGGGCAAGTGACAGTTCTATCAACTGGCCCAACACAACTTTTTAACTACTGTATGGTAAGATGTTTAAAAAGACAGCAACATAAGTTGCACTTGTTTTAAACTGTTAAAACATAAGTTATTTTTAAATCTAAGAAGATTTTTAAAAATCTTAACTATCTTCTTTTGTGTTCCATTAAAGAAAGTTTAGATTGGCAGGAGGGACAGTTAATGATGATGTTAGAACTTAAATTTCTGGGTGAACTAGTTTAACATCATAAAAATCGTTGTAAAAAAGTAGTAGTTAACTCGAAAACTAAAATTCTGTCATTTTTAACTTGTATGACGTTCTTACTTCTGCAGAACACAAAAGAATATATTTTAAAGAATGTGGAAACCAAAACCCGCTGGTCCCCATTGACTTCTATGTATGGACACAAATGTTAACATCTACAATACTAACTACTTGAGTTTCAGTATAAACTAGGGCCAAAACGCTATTTTCTTCAAACTCTATAATGTTCCCAAACTGTGTTCAGAAGAGATCTCATTAGTAAAGTGTTCCTTTGATGTGGCACAATGTTTTTCACCATTATCCTGTCAAACCTGATGTTTCGTCGTCTTTTAGAGCAGCACTTCACTGTCTCGGCTGAAACTCAGTGCCTTCAGTCACTTGATGAATCCAGGAGGAAAAGTGTTGCTGTAGACTCTCTGGGTTTGAGACGGCGTCTTGCCTCTCCTCTATTTGGTGTTTCATTTGTCTGTTTACAATAAATGATGGTGCCAATTTCCTGCTTTTCTCAGCCCCACTGGAGGTGGCAAAGGGTGAGTTCTCTCAGATAAAGTGAGAGTAAGCTAAGAAATGTTAAATGACAGTATTCTTCTGTAAGGCCTAACATATCTCTAGTGTGGGTAATGCTTTTGAAGAATGGTCCATCTAACTCAATTCTCGTCTATTCTGGCCTTTTGTGTTTTGCAATGTTAGGAATTCGATATTTCACATTTCACAGACTCAAATCATCACACTGCCGCCATGGTCTACGTGACACACCACAATAAGAGTGTTTCGCATCAAAGCGGGCCGGTTGAGGTCCCTATGCTTCCCGCTGCTATTGAGCAATACAATAATGTTTGACTCGGGCTACACGAACAATTCTGGCTAAGTGCAGTGTTGATAGCATTGCAAAAAGTCTGGAAAATCAATGGGCAGACAGTTTTATTGAACAATGTCAAAGTCAGTGGTGATTGCTTTAACCCTTGACAGGTAAAAATCGTAAAATGCCTCCTAAAATAAATTTATTGCAATTTTCTAACACAGTATCACTCAATGTTTTACTTCTCAGGACAATAAAAATAAAAACAGAAGACTATACAGGAACTGTCTTTCTCCTAAAACAATGCAGCAATATAAAACAATATCACACAGAATTATCAATGTATTAAAGCATCATAAATGCTATTGGCCTTGGGATTAAATGATTGCAATTAATTGTGATTAATCGATTCCAAAACAAATGTCTGCATTTATATAATGTGTGTGTGTGTGTGTGGCATGTATATAAAAATACACATACATGTATATATTTAAGAAAATATAAGTAATATGAGTCATATATATTAATATTTATACATAATGTAAAATATATAGAGGGCAGTTGTGGCCTAATGGTTAGAGAGTCGGACTCGTAACCAGAAGGTTGCCGGTTCGATTCTCAGTACCGGCAGGAAACAACTGACGTGCCCTTGAGCAAGGCACCTTACCCCAGTTTGCTCCCCGGGCGCTGCAGTGTTAGCTGCCCACTGCCCCGGTGTATGTGTGTTCACGACTTGAAGTGTGTGTGTTCACTATTCACTGGTTGGGTTAAATGCAGAGGTCACATTTCGGGTATGGGTCACCATATCTGACAAAAAATAGGTCACTTTCATATATTAAAAATAAACATTCATATATATACTTATGTACATATTTGCTAAATATACTTGTATGTGTGTACATTTATATTATGGATATATATATAAATAATATAAATGGAGGTGGCGATGTAAACACAAATAAATATTGTGTTTACATATTACATAAACACAATATTTATTTTGGAATCGATTTGACAGCATGGCATTAAAGCTGGGGACACATTTAACGATTTTACTACGATTATGAATGGAGTTTGATCATAACCGCTGATTGTGCCCAATCTGTTCCAGTTGTGCTCAGTCAATGTTTAGAATCGCAGATAAAAAACATTTAATGTGTGGTTTGTAAAGACTCTAGTCTTAGAATTTATGTGCCAGTTGTTGTCAGTCGTGGTCGCTATATTTTGTTTAAACATGTTTAATATTTGCGACTGGCAGCTCCGATTAATGACGTCACTGCTGCCATGGAGACGGTACACACTACACAGACGCAGAGAAATGGCGACCAAGTTTACTGACCTCCAGCTCTCTCTGTAGAGTACAAAGTCCACGTTGCCTGTCCATCCATGACCTCACCCATATCATACGGTTTCTTCCTCTTTTTTGTGTTTTTTCGCCACAAATTACACCGGCAACAATCAGCGCCAGCCGTCTGTTCGTCTCCATGTTTGTTTATCGCGAGATTGGGGAGAACGTCCAGTCGTGCCTCACGAGTCTTTAAATGTGTTGTGTAGTGGACTGACTCGGTCATTAGGTTTGTTCTCTTTTGCGATTGTCAAAGACTAGAATCGTTTCCAGTTGAAATAAAAAGTCGTTAGGTGTGTTGTGTACAGTCTTATAGGGCGTTCACATCGCGCTATTCGCGCGTAGTTGGACGCTTGAACATTTTGAGTTTACTTGCTTCATTCGCGCGTGAAATTCGCTTCATTCACGCGTGAAATTCACGAATTCGCGTCATGGGATGGGCTTCGCCTAAAGTTTATAATATTGCACTTATTTGGTCACAAAATGTAGTTTTAAGAGTTTTTCAGGCGATAATGTATGTGTTTAAAGTTCAAATCTGTGGTCGGTTAATAAAGAGAGCGTCTTTGTAAAAATTAGTTTGCACGAATTCGGCGATGTGAGTTCCAGACGATCACCGGAGCTCAGCGCTCATGTACCCGCCCAACACAGCATCACCTCGGCAAGTGCTTCTGAAACACACCGCTGGCTCTGATGTCTCTGTAGTGTTTAAACATGGCATATAATTCATTTTGTTTGCATTTAACAGGCAGTCTTTTGATCTCATCTGTTATTTGTTACTGGGCAAATATTTTGACCGAGTGCAAAGTTAAGTTTCACTTTCTATTTTGATTTAGCGTTTGAGGGTGCCGCTTTGAGCAGGCTCCTGATTGGTTAACGCGGCGCGAATATTCGCCAAAGTTCAGATTTTTCAACTTGCGCGAATTCACGTGATTCGCGCCGCGTAATTCGCGCGAATCGCGTCATTCACGCGAATCGCGCTGCAGGATGTCTTTTCGCGACTTTGCATTGACTTAACATGTAAATCACTCGCGCTTACCGCTTCATTCGCGTCTGGTGTGTACGCACCTTTAGAAAGTTTCAGCTAGTCGTTAAATGCGTCCCCAGCTTTAGGACTCTGGCATCTCTATGTGATGATTGAAACAAATGGCTAATAACTTAAACTGTCATATACTGCATGTGACCAACATCACTGGGGTCACTGGGGTCAATTGTGTGTCATTCATAATTTTTCTTGTAAATGGCCATTTGCGCTTAATCAGAACTTAAAAGCAACATTGCAGACATACATTCAAAATAGAAAGTGCATATTTTGCCATTAAGAAGCAGCATCTGCACTTCTCTACTCTTGAAAAGCACCAGCTGTCACTGATGGAAATGCATCAATCCTACAAGAGCAGCAATAACTCAAATAAGCCTCATATAACTCATATTGTAAGGCCATTAGCTTATAGCCATTGTAACGTTCGAACAAAGATTTTGGCTACGCTTTCTGAGTTTGTCATTTGATGTCACCACTAAAAGCTTCATGTGTTAGTGTTTTGTCTGGGTGACACCCAGCAACTGCGGCACGCACATTCTGTAGTTATGCGGTCTCACACATATTGTCACACTGTGGGAGTCACACCATTGGTGCATTCACAGATGCAAGTTTCAACAACTTCTAATAAGCTTCACAGCACAGAGACATTATCACATTCGGAGAGCAGAACTTTTAGAAGATGTTGTTTAAAAGGAAATCATTTTTATTGCAATACATGACTCACCTGTCCTTCCAGGTTGAAGGCAAGACAGGCAATACCGTGGGTGTGCATGTCCTTCAGGATAGACACGGTCTGGACAGTGTAGGAATCCCACACACAGATATAAGGCTCCTTTCCCACTTGTCCTGTAGCCACCAGCACTCGTTCTGGATGCAGGGCTAAACTGTGGAAATGGAACGTTTTTGAGATCTCAAAAATGATGAATGCAAGTATGTCACTACATTAACAGAAACAAAGACTTAGGGTGTTTTCACACCTGTAGACCGAATGCTTTGTTCCGAAATTGGGGGTTAAATCGCTACAATTTTGTGATTTAATCTTGGTTCGGTTCACATTCACAAAGTAATATCACCAAACGGACCAAACATGTCACAAGTAAACTCTCCTTTAATTGGTCAAAGTCCATCTGTTTATTTTCCAGGATTCTGCTCAAAGTGGTCCGTCAAGATGGACAGACAGCAGCTTTGCGGGTTTATTGTGGCTTTTATGGTAACTGCTGTTATATTTAGGACTAACCCATTTAGAAGACTATTGGTTATTAGATTAGAAGACTTTTTCAAACTAATTTTAATTAACTGATTGTCGCAGCTTATCATTTCAAATGTGTATGCACCAGTCACTTTATGTAGCCGTTCGCTCTAACTTACCGTTAAAATGCACACTATTATAAGCACATTTAAATGTTTATTTGTCCAAGGGTGGAAGAGTAACATGGTGGTTTATGTTCTGGGCTTCTGCCTTTCTTTAAATAATATGCTTTATTATAGGTTATGGAGTATACTGAACATTTAGTGTTCTGGAATAATGCAGGAACTTTTGTCCATATTTTTGGGAAAACTGCAAAATTTCCAGTCTATCACAATCGCATGCATATCAATATAAAGTCAATAGAACAAAAATCTAGAGTGACTGTGGCATTAACCAACATTTTTAGTAACCAAACAGTAAGGTTTTTGAAGTAACAGAAATCTCAAAGTAAAATAATTTTATTTCACAATACTTTATTTTGTACAAACTAGTTATAGTTATACCTCTTGGTATAAGAGGTATAACTATAAGTATAGCTCAAACCATTCAGATTCAAGTTATAGAGACAAAAATATTTAAAGCTGCAATCCGTAACTTTTTTTAAAGTTACGGATTGCAGCTTTAAATATTTTTGTTGTTTGTTGATCGAGCATCCTGTTCCAAATCCAGCCCACAAATCCAGTAACTTCTAGATTTAACAAATACCAGGGTGGCTACAGTAAGATGAGCTATCACTGATTATCATTTTCTTCCCGCTATAAGTGAAAGTGACAGAGGAGCTTTTAGTTATCAGAAACCCGAAGAGATAATCTGGAGAAGACATTATCTTCTGTAACCCAATGCTCATAAAAACAAGACGTTCAGATAAAGACCATCAACACTGCGTGTTAAAAAGCACATTTATTTAACATGAATTGCCTTTTTTTTTAGAAAACCACTATTACTTTTATCCTACAGCATGTAGCATTATTAATAATATTGCCCCTGGTGCAGAAACGACATAGACGCGACGTGGAAAAATCAGATCTTCACGGTTCATGGAGCGGTTTTCTCTCTCACCATCACACTAGTTCACCAAATTCATTCAGGCTTGCCTTCACATGCCCGGGGAAATCCCAGAGGCACCCGGATGTTGCGTAACATCTGTCCAGCTTTACTACGCACTCTCACGTGCACATCCATATGAAACAGTGGTATAAGTGTACCGTGACTTAATATAACCGTTTGCCTCATGCATGACATGAGATTTTGTGAAAGCAAAGCATGATTTGGGATGAAGGAAATGTTAACACGAGGGAGTGTAACCTGTATGCAGGCTGTTTATTTCCCCGTGTCTCACAATGTTTTCATGGTGGTCTTCTCTAGGACTGTAGGAAATTGTTCAAGATACACAATTTCGTCAACAATTTAACATTGACTATCTTTCAAATCATCTTCCACTTCTTTAGTGGAGCTCTGTTGAACGTGTTTATATTTATCCAGAGTCTCCACAGTCTGAGCCCTCGGATGAAGCTTTATGAGCCTGCCAGGGTGATTCTTCCTGGCACTGAGGAGGAGTGACTACATTAAACCCCTCAGGGAGCCATAGCACTCATGAACATCACTGTGTCTGCCTGTCTGTCTTCCTTAATCTCTGTCTCGCTTCCACCCAGCTTCACCTTTTCTCTCATACCCATTTTCTTTTCTTCTCTGCACCATGTTAAAATCAGTTGTGTTGGTAACCAGTGCACAGCATTTTTTCCCAATTCTACCACATACCCCGTAGTGAACGGATCCTCAAGGCAGTCGCCAGTCTTCATTTTTCTCTTTGTGAATTACATAATCACACGTAAAGGCATTCGGCACTGGCGCAATGTTTTTTCAACCTTTCTCTCATTATGAGCAAAAGCTGATTTAATAAACGTCAGCGAGAGTCACTGTTGATGCCTTTTGCATCCATCAATGACCAGGAGACATTAAAGATTCAATTTAACAGAAAATGCCACAACCACAGAGACCCACGCATTTGAAGTGGCTTAACAATGCTTCAGACAACTTAAGCAGCATATTTACTCTGAATCTCTGAAATTCAACATTCTGTGGGTCACATCTAAAGAGCTTCTTTCTGTCTACAGCCTTCATACTTATACACTCTTAAAAATAAAGGTGCATAAAAGGTTCTTCACAGCGATAGAAGAACCATTTAGTCAAAGGTTCTTTAAACAACCATCTTTTTTCACCACAAAGAACCTTTTGCGAAACAGCAAGGTTCGTTGAATGTTAAAGGTTCTTTATGGAACCATTTAGACAAAAAAAAGGTTGTTCTATAGGGGCTTTAAGTTTTTTAGGTGCATAAGTACAGTAGGTAAAAAGTAGACAAAGTATTATTCTTATTTTTAATTGAAAGTATTTTTCAGCCTTTGTAGGGTATTTGTGAAGTGAAGTGACCTATTTTTTGTCAGGTATGGTGACCCATACCTGAAATGTGACCTCTGCATTTAACCCAACCAGTGAATAGTGAACACACACACTTCAAGTCGTGAACACACATACACCGGGGCAGTGGGCAGCTAACACTGCAGCGCCCGGGGAGCAAACGGGGGTAAGGTGCCTTGCTCAAGGACACGTCAGTTGTTACCTGCCGGTACTGAGAATCGAACCGGCAACCTTCTGGTTACGAGTCCGACTCTCTAACCATTAGGCCACAACTGCTGTATTTATACAAGTAACAGCATTTTCAGTCAACCTGAGCGCATCACAGTGCATTGTGGGATTGCTTTATTCACAAACACAAATGCATTGCTAGCTGAGAATTCAGCCAAAATGAGGCAGCATCATTTTATTGCCAACTGTTTAAAACAGCCTCCAGGGTGTAAAATGCACACTAGAAACTCAGCTATTCCGTTAAAACTATATGCAGGGACAGGGCATTCCAATACCATATGGATTACCACAAGGGTCTGTTTAGCCTTTACAACTGTTTAGTTTATGTAAGTACATGTATGCCTCCAGGATCTCCCATTAGCAGTAATATTGCAGAGTGAGCAACCTGATCTTACAGGAAAAGGTAACTATTTTACGAGGTGGCTAATACGTATGAATTCGTATGTTGTGACTCATACCAAAACGTATGATTGCTTAACAAAAGCAATACTGACGCCCAACACTAACCCTGCCCCAAAACCTAACATCACTGACCCGAAAGCAAATCCAACAAAAAGTACAATGTACAAAACCACCTTTTGACACTAGCTAAGTGTCTGTCAATGACTGAAGCTGGGCTGTCAGAAAACAGATTAAGCTTTCAGCTACAACACATGAAGATGTCAAAAAAAGATAGCAAACACAACATACAGCAGAACATCAAATGCCAACGCTTCAAATGACATCACTACAAGGCTCACACATGTGACAGTAGTAAGCGCTTAAAGGAACAGTCTGTACGATTTTCTGCTTAGTTATCTGACCGTTACGTTGTATGACAAAGTATCGGCATATGACAGAATGCGACAATGAGGGATGTCACCTTGGTTAAAACTCAATTTATCTGGATTTAAATATTGGTGAAAACAATGGGATAATAATTAATAATTAATACACAAGTGAACAAAATATCTAACACTGCGCTAGTGGTTTTTGAATATTTTAATGCAAAAATCCTTTAAAGGCAACATACTGTGCCTTTAAAGATAATGATGGTGTCTCTCTCTGTGCTCTCCAGATACAGATCTTCATTACTAATGTTAGCGTGTATTCCTCAGTGATTTGTTAGTTGGAACTGTCTCTGAATATAAATGCTGGGATATCTGGTTTGATTCAGTATGATCAGATGCCACCATCCCACATAGTACGTGGGCCCAGCTGAACAGTCATACTCCCTGTTGTATTTCATCAAACGACAGCCTGCCATTTTCAGGTCAAACATTTGCATGTTATAATGAAAGCTTTGGCTTAAAGTGTGCTTGACTACACTGTGTATGGATATGTGCCCGGTTCCTTATTAATCTTCATTTGATCAATTATTGCTGCCGTCATCATAAAAAAAATGTACACAGATGTGTAAAAAATACAATTCAAAATAAAACTCTGCTTAATGTTGAGGTTACAGTGTAACCTTGCGCGCATCAGGCAAATAGCACTTAGGGTTCAATATGAAGATCAATGAGTGAAAAAAACAATTTATTTATTACAATTAATTTAGGCCCCCAGAAAACTTCTTCAACTCACTGGTTTCATCCAAAACTCCATCAAAATCTATTTTCTTCTAGCTTTTTCCCTCTTTATCTCTCTCTCTCTCTGTATCTGTCTCCCACATTACCTTTCAATCAGCTAATGAGCTTCTTTAGTAAGTATAGTTTTGTCACAGCACCGTTCCCTGTATGATGTACAGCCCTGCACTGCCTCAGCTTATTAGCTAATGGGGTCGATGGCGGGCTTCAGTGGGTGCACCGGCCAACGGTAAAGGACAGCAGCACTTCTGGACGAATCTACTGCGAGGATTCTCTCTAGTTAGTTTTTCTCTGGGAGAGTGCTAAATGGCTGGAGGATTGCTTGGGTGGGCAGGTGGGTGGAAGCATTTAGCTGCTGCAGAGACATGCAAACCAAAGCCGGAGAGCTTTAGGGTGAGAAGCAGAAGCTTGTCATGGTAACAAGTGGATGAGTGGGAGGTGAAATGTAAAGTTGGACACGTCTGCGGTGCCTCCTGATAAGAATCGGTTCACATTCAAGGTCTGTTTAATAGACTGATGTTTAATAGTGGCTGCTGATGCACTAAACAGCACAACATTGTTTTGGTGTTACTAAAATTGGCACATTAAGAAAAAAGGTATTAGGGCTGTCAATCAGTTATGATGTTTAATTGGGTTTAATTACAAATAATGCTGATATCAATATTTGCCCAGGAAAGTCCCCAAATGAAGATAATTCAAAGCCATTACGTATTCTGGCAGACTGAAAAGACAAAAAGTGACAAGAAAGCAATGAATTTTCTGGAAACACTTCAGCGAGTTCGGAGTCATCATCTGAATGGTTGAATTCAACAGGAATTATGGGAGACATGCGTGTCGCATTCTTTAACGTCTGATCAAAAGCGTAAGCTGTTGTGTTTACATCAGTTGCAATAAGAATTCGACTACGCTAAATTCTTATGTGTATGCAAGGTTCATGGCATTAACTCAAACACCGTTGTTCCTGTTCACTTTTGACACGTTCGTGTGTACACCGGTGTGTTACTGTGGGGACATTTCCACACCTCTAATCATGTCGTGGACACAGTAGCATGCCATGTTATGAAATGCTGCTCTAGCAGTGGTCATGTGCGTTGGGTAAACGGGTAAACATTTTATTTATCTTCTTTCTGCCTTCAGAGATGACAGGATGGCCCAAGTTTGGGTTCACTGGGTAATATCCACAGCACTTTCTGAATGTAGTCCACATTGGGTCAGAGCAGTTTTTGCAGCTGTCACCTTGCTTGCCCTTGTTGTAGATTACCAGAAAGGAGAAGATTAGCACATTTCCAAAAGTCAGTATTTATCTTGCTTAGGTTGGCTTCTATAGAGCAAGTTAAATCCCAACAACCAATAACACTCCGTGCAGCACCTGTCTGTACAGAAATAGCTCGAGTCACAACCGCTGGTGCTTTTAGATAAACAAACTAATTAAAAATTCTCTATGACTTTGCAATCATCAAACGTTGGACTGCACTTGATGAAGTCTGTAGATAAATCAATATTACTGATGCAACAGAATTTGCCATATAAAAATAAGTGATAAAAATAGTGAAGAACACATCGGCGGCATAGCCCTGTGGTGACACAATTATTGATCACACAAATAACTCATTCAAATAAACTAGATTCTTTTCATAAGTTAAATTTTTTTTTAAATATATTTTCTTCCACACTTTTAAAAATCACATATCAACATTATCCAGAACCTAATCAGGAACTGTTCTTAAAACAGCATGTTGTCCTGCTTTAATGTTTAATGTAATAAAGGACATTGGCCATACTTAAAACCCTTCAACGTTGCTTGTCCTAACTGCTCATTTTGGTAATAAGTAGCAGGTGGAGCAGTTTCATTACAATTTAAACCTACTGAGCCAATTCCATATTACCTGCCAAATAAGCTCCCACAGTAATGCTGATTTTAAACTCTCAGGGAATAATTTGACTGCCCTTCTTCAGTGTATTCCATTGTGGAAAAAATGAATATGTGTTATTAATTTATTATTATTCATTAATGTGCTTTTAAGATTGTGCAATGATGTAGTATATACTCATTTTTTATCAAATTTACAAGCTAGATTTTGCATGTACATTAGTCTTTCCTACAAAGACAGTGGACACAGAATGCATAAATAGTCCAAAAGCTTTCTGCACTGGTACTGGTGTGCGTTTATATGCTAGGCTCCGCAGAGGTGTGTGTAGCAGTGTCAGTTAAGCAGCTTTGAGATAATGAATGAAAGGTAGCGATCACTGGAAGTAGACACACAAAGAGAGAGAGAGAGAGAGAGAGAGAGAGAGAGAGAGAGAGAGAGAGAGAGAGAGAGAGAGAGAGAGAGAGAGAGAGAGAGAGAGAGAGAGAGAGAGAGAGAGAGGGATTCCCTGGTGGAGGGGCAGTCTATTGCCAGGATGGGGGAAGCCTTGCTGAACGGTGTTAAGGAACAGTAGGAACAGAAGACCTGTCTCACAGTATTAACATCATTTTAATGGGCTCAAACACACATGACTGCATCTTGTCAACATACATGCAATGTGATTACTATGTCAAAATATGAAGTGTGGGCTTATCCTGACACATCCTGCTTGCACAAAATCTCGTAATGATAAACTTAATGATGCATTTATCTATTTTTATTGACAATCGCAAATGCTGTAGGAACTGTTTGTTTTAGACTTCACTTTTGCTGGAAAATACAAGACTCTAGCTCTACAAAGAATATTTTTGTGATGTTGATAACAACACTAGAAATTCTGTAAAACATGTTTTATTATTTGTGAATAAATGGGCTTGGGCCTGGATAGGATCTTTATTCTAAATTTGAGGTATAAAAAGTTGAATAGATTTGAGCAGCAAAGTCTGCGTGGTCCATTCTGCATTTTGTTATAAATTGAACAGGGATGAAATAAAATGCAAATCAACAGACAACTTGCCTTGCCAACATGCTGTTTTCTGTTAATTCAAAGACAACTTCACTTTTTCATCATTATAAAGAGCGTTACACACAGAAAAATCACAAAATTAAAACCACTAAGTAACACCATTATTTAGTGTCTCATACTGTGTCTCAGCTATAGGACTGCTTTTCAGTGAGCAGTGATTTCTGCCTCTAAAAAAGGTTTTATTTTATAAGCCATAAAAGAAATAGTTCAATCACGTTAGGTGGAGAGCTGCCAAGGCCTTTGACAAAACGCTAACAAGCCGAGTGTGCCCAGAGGGGCTTATATAGGAGGTATAAAACCCCTACATTTAATCTCTGTGGCAAGTGAAACTTCAACGCACACACACAGGAATCACAAACCCTCAACTGGCATGATCTGAGCTAAAACTGACAACCCTGACTACAAACACACTATCACACACATTGAAACATTCAAACAGACTCATTGATTCTATAAGAGTAAGAGCATCAGAAGGAAGCTCGGATTAAGGATTACATTAGAAATGAGTACATGTGAGTGCACATGGCTTACGGATGGACTACGGCAGCACATATGACCGAGAGAGCTTCCATCTGATTAGATCGCGTAGTTTGAATGACACACAAAGTCGACCCCTCTCCCTGCACGAGCAACCGTGTCAGTCAGTCACACACGCTCATACGTGTGCTCTGGCAACACACCAAATGTCACATAAATGTTGCTGAAGTCCCTTTTAAAGGGACATGCACACAAAATCCATGTAGAACACATTTTGTAGCATCAAATCACACCAAAAAATAAAACAAAGTTGGTGACAAGACATGTGTTTTAGTTACTTGATAACTCTTTGCTCTCCAGTCCCTATTCACCTCCACCTGTAGTAAACAAACTGACATTTCTGGGCACAAGCATTCACCTGATATGTAAAACACATCTATGCCCATTGAACTGCTATTCAAAAATGATATAATTCTTTCATAAATGCTGGAACAAAGCGATTTTCATGGCTGCATTCTGTGGACAAAAAGATTACAAAATGCTCTTGACAGCAGCGTTGCACCACTGCACCAGTAACATGAGAAAATAAATTATTATCCGAGTTGTAGGCTTGATTGAATTGAGCGATGAGAGAGACAGACGGGGTACTTTTAATTTATACAATAAAAAATTGCCTGTATAGACGGTTTCAAAGTCAACAACATAAACAAACGTTACTGCGCATGCGCACTTTTGTGGCCCAAACTTAACTTCTGATACACATCTGCAAAAAGTCCCTGAAGATTATTTCTGTTAAGTTACATTAGCGAGCGATGAAAGTATGTCTAGTCAGTATTATTTTGGGTTACCAGTAGAAGAACCGTTACTTGGCTAAACTTGAATGCGACAAAGTTACACGACCCATTCAACAAATTATTTATTTAATCAAATAATATACAATAAAATTAAAATTGTTTATTTAATATAATTATTATATTTAATGAATATTAATATAAATTAAATTAAATATAAAAAGTAATATTATTAGTCAATAGCCAGGCCGATCAACAAACACAGACGGGAAGTTAACTTTAGGCCAGGCGTGTGCATCCGATGAAACCGTCTATATGTTGTATAACACTATACTGTGTTGTCTACTCATGAAGATAATTCGTTAAATGTATTGTTTAAAAGACCATGATAAGTAGATCAGTCTAGAGCTCATGAGAAATCAGCTTGGATCGTACTTTATCATACGTAAATAATGGTTTGTTCATCTTTAATAGAAATAATAATGAATTTTTTGGGGAGGGGGATGCTTTCACATAATACTAAAAGAGTTGTTATTTGAATCTGAGCAGAAATATTAAATCTCACATGAGTCTCATCTCCAGTCTTTAACACATTACATCAAACCTGCCTAAACTAAGCTGTCATAATGTGTTCTATATTAAAAGCTATAAATGCTTCAGGCCATTCAGTTAAACGACTCTTTATTCAGGACTTTTACATTTGGAGATATTCTCATGTCATCTACAGGACTTTTTTGCATTACAAATCGAGGTGAAATATTTCACATGCTTATGTAGTCACTTACCTGAGGGAGTGTTTTCTTATAGCATTAATGTAGAATGAGGACAGATATCAGCAGTGTTCAACACAGCACAGCATGAACATAACATTTCTAATAGCGTGAATTTAGATCAACTCGCATCATGTCTGTTACAATATAATATCTCTCCCTCACTCTCTTTTCTCCCCTTCACACAAGCTGCTTTTTAACATCTATAGCTTAGCCCTGGGCCCATCCTCTACCTCCCACTGAGCATTCTACTCAAGGGCAAATAACAGTGGATACAAACCATCTCCACCACCAGCTACCAATGCTATATGCCAACAGCCCCTCAGCAACCAATGTCTTCAATACCTTGAATGTCCTAAGTACAGTAGCCTATCTGACCTTGTGGAATTGGTGGATGTTTCCCGGTGGAAGTTGCACTTTGTGTGTCCCATGAGTTGAATAATCTTCTTCTCTGCTCAAAATATTTCGATTAGTCTTGGTTGATGTATATTTTACATACATATATTGACAGAATATTATTTAAAAACATGACCATGTATTAAAATACTTGCTCTGAAAGCTTATAGTGCTTATGGACACATATAATATGCATGAATAGCATACAACAGCCATATCAGAAAGCCAAGCACTGGGTCACATTCTGATACTAAAGTAACCAGAGATGAATTAGACCCTGTGAGACATTTGACACACAAGCACAAATAGCTGAGAAATAAACTGCACGCGTGATCAGAAATGTTGCACAAATGCATTCAGATTTCATAGGCTTATGTATGAAAACCAGTAAGCATTTTAATTTAATCCGAAATTTCCACAGTGACGCTCTCAATGGACAGATGGACGCGGTGTGTTCACAAACGCATTCACACACATGCAAGGTAACCAAGGTCAGTTTCGCTGTCGCCTAATTAATAATAGAGAATTGAGGCAGATGACCGGCGGCGAGGCTGAGCACCACCCCCTCCAGCTCTTTAACTAAAACACCACACACACGTACAACACACAACTGACACACCCACAGGCTCGCGCGCACGCGCGCACGCACGCACGCACTAGGATGCCCTAACCTTGATGATCATATGGCGTGCAGCTGATATAACGATGCCTTTATCATCGCGTTTGTATGCATAAAAATAGAGTTATCCTTAAATAACAAAAACATAAGGTTAAACGCAGACACAACCGTATCCCAAGGCGACCACTAAATATGATTTCAAATCATAACCTGTAGAGGTCATGTCATTAAAATGAACTTTTCAGATTAGGTTGCTGGATATTTGCTAATGAATTAAAACTAAACCAACCAGCTAATAGATTCTGTCGTGCATTGAGACCTGAAATGACATTTTACGTCAAGTCTGATGTCACAAATCCAAGCAATTTATAATAAAATGACACACTTTACAAAAATGGTCTCAGTGTTATTCGACGATCTTACTAAACATGAACAGGCATACTATTCGGCTATATTATAATTAAATAAATTATGTTAAATATTATATTGTATACATCAGCTAAATGTTCATTTTAAGTTGCACGTCTGGTAATTTCGGTATAGTGCGCGCTCACAATCCTTTTGCACAGCACACCCACCAGAACTGCCACGACTATGCTTGTGTAGAAATGTATGCATTACGTGAATTCAACAGTGTACGTTAAGGTAACACGAATCTTTAGGGTGTACTGATTAAAAAAGCGTAACACCGCCACAGCGCATCATTAGACTGTACAGAATGAAACAAAACGCAAGGATCACGCGTTTTTAAAGTTGAACCACTTTTAACTTGACACTTGTAATACATGGGATGGTGGAAAACGGAACGCATCGCGTGAGTGCACAGACAAACGTTAAAAACGCAGACAGAATGGACAAACGCGTCCGAGACGCTGTCCAGCGCGCAGCCTCCTGAAGGTGATCGGGTGATCGCTGAGCGTGACGGGCATCACCTTCAGCAGCCGCGCGTGCTGGACAGCGCCTGAGCGGAACTTCATCTTCCGTCTCTGCACTTTTCTACCTTACGATTTAATATATAGCTCACCAATGTTTTATAGAAGTAGGCTGACAATATTAACAATGTTGATCAGTTCGCTACTTTAAGTTTGATGATTTCTGTGACAAACACAAAACCCTCGCATTAAATTCCTTTAAAACATTAACGTGGATGTGCCTACCTGATTATGTCATCGTTGTGTCCCAAATAAAATTTCTGCTTGTGTTCCCGTGTGTTGTACACAACTCCGACGCCGGCGACAAAGTAGACAATCTCCTTGGCGGACGTGTAGTACAGGTTGTTGCGGCACTGGTGTCCCCGGTAGCCGTAAACCCACTCCAGTCGTAGATGACAGTTCGGCGCTGTTCTGTCAGCCATGTTCGGACGTGTTTTGCTTGGAAGCGAACGGCTTGTGATTCTTCATTCACCGCCGCGACGAGCCGTCACTGACTCCCGTTTATACGCTCAGTCCGCCGTCAGCGCAGCGTCGACCGGCCGAAGACAAACAAATCGACGACATATCTCTGTTAAAGTCAAATACACAACTTCAGTCTCTTTGCATAATGTTATTGCACTATTTTTGGTTTGTTCGTGCGCTGTAAATCGGCTTTGAGTCCGCCTTGTACTACTTGTGACATGTGCGAGGCATGAAGCGACTCTCTCCACTTCTGTACGGACGGATGGCTTTGCTCTAGTGACATGTCAAAACCTGAGAACATGGATTTCTCGCATTAGTTAACTGGGACCGACCAATGATTAGCCGCGGTGGTGATGGACAGAACGTCTGGCCAATCAAAACGTCAAGATGACCTGCGTGAAAATGCGTAGACCAATGACAGACGGAAAGTGGAAGGCATTATGTGTCTAAGCTGCCTGTTCATTTAGCTCAAATAGCAGTTTAATTGCTTCGGTTGTAGGCCTATACTCCAGTCTATAAATCTCTCTAAACGATCTCAGCTGCATTTTATTAGTAGGCTGATATTGAATTTTGTTAAAATGCATTTATTAAAAAGAAGAAAATTATGTTGGATATTTTCTTTGATGACAACACACCGTCCAAATGTAGTTTTATAAAGGAAGAAGAGTTTCTTCATCATTTTCTGATCTCCTTTTTATTAAAAAAAAAAAACTATGGAAAGTGATGCTTGTCTGCACAAAACTTGCCTGCTAAGGCCTTTTAAATAAAATAATATTTACAATTGCTATGGAGTTGCTCACTGGCCCCACCTTCTGAGTCTCTATAATATTTAAGTTCTTGTGTATACAACTTTTTCTTTTCTTTTTTTGCCTATAAGGCAAAAATAAAACCAAGAAAGTGAAAGCATACTTCCCAACAAAGCCACACTATTTGATCATATTTGTAGTACACATTTTACTTTAATACTTGAGTTAAACTTACTTAAGCAGAGCTCAGCAAGCACCACTAAGTATTTACTGCACATTATATAAATAAGCATTATTTCATTATTTATATGCATCTTAATTAAGATCTGTTTAAACTTATGCATTTGACTAACACTTTTATCCAAAGCGACTTACATTGCATTCAGACTTATACATTTTATCAGTATGAGAATAGAACCCACAACCTCTTGCACTACACAAGAACACTATTATTATCATTTACTACTACCATTATTATTATTATTATTTATACATAAATATTATCGGTTACACATAAATATGCAAATAGGGATGTTGCCCATATGAAAAAATCTTGGGAGGAAAAAATATTTATGAGGACAAAGAATTAGTAGGTGAGTATTTTGTTTCTATTTGACAGCACAATGAAGGCAAAATTACATAGACAAAAGGTAAAGCTGTATTGAAGGCTGCCATTCTCTCTAACTCTCACAGAGCTAAAAGCAATTTCATAGGTAATACAAAACACAACTTTAACACATTCCCCTTTAGTCATATAAACCTGTTCCAACCATCTTGGTATAAACACTCAGGACAAACAAGTGGCTAAACATCCAATGAACATAAAAAAGCGGACTAAGTGTTAGTGATGTCAACATGGCTTACGGTCTTTAACAAGGCAGCCTTTAAATTTGTAGCCCATAGCAATGAAGGGAGGCATTATAGAAAAACATTGTTAGTTAACCTATAAAATATTCCTTTTAAATATGTTACGTTAAAAAAATGGACCCCTTCAGGAGACAAAAGCAAATATGAACATAAGGTGCTTAGGGTTGAGTGGGTTGGCAGTAAGGCATTCGCTTGAGAAAACGGAACAGAATAAGTAGATGCTAAAACTGCGCTCCATTAACACTGATCTAGTGTATTACATTAAGACATTATAAGTCCACTGACTTTGTGTCAATGTTCATTCTGCTCACAGTAAATTCAAAACAATTGTTGGTCAACAAACACTTGTGTGGTCATGTGTGGTATTCAAAATCACTTTATGGGCAATATGTGGTTAAAATATATTTTATGATAAACTTTTCCAGCCTGCATAGCAAACCATTTTGTTACCATACAAAAAGGAGGTCTTAAAGCTTTTAAAAAGAAATGCCCTCTTAAACCTGTGCAAAAAATCTGCAGCATTCAACAACCCTAAACTCATATAATGATGTCAATACAACATTAATTTGTATCAATTGCTAATTATTTAACAGCATGGTTTTAATTACAATAATTCTTAATATTTAGTGCTAAACGAGTCACTCATTTGAAACACACGTCATGGCAGTTCACAAAAGTAGTTCGATCAGCAACCAAACAATGATTTAATAATGTCTAGCTAATTTTACGTCTGTATAAAACTGAAATACTTTGTATTTAGTCAGTTTTTAAGGTTAGCGATTATAAACAAAATTGCAAGCAAATGTTCCAATTTCCTTCTAAAGCAGGAATGGTAACAAGCGTCAAAGCGTTTACCCATTTGGGGAACCGACGTCTCCTTCTGTGCAATTAGAAACGACAACAAAAAATACTCCCGACATATACATTAATATCCATCTTGTACAGTTTGTTCATATATTTAAAAGGTGTGTACTGATGCTTACTGTGTAAAGTCACAAAAAATGACTTACTGGATCAAGTACAAAACATTAGAACTTTTAAAGGACTGTCTGCTAAAAACATTACACACGTATGTACACACACACAGGGAATGTCAAGATATCCTCTTGCAAATCTCTACAAATCTCAACACTGACAAATATTTGCCTGTTGAGGTGACTTTCATAACACATCAAGACATTAACAACACCTGAAATATTTCATATTTCAATCAATCATTCGATTTTTTTATAACATCTGGTGATATGATGCACCAAAATGCATGTGAAAAATGTCAGGTGTCATTACAGAGGTGCGAACAGATCTCGAAGTGTCATGAAATCAGTTTAGCCTGGCGTTTTATGTTGTTCCGTGTGGCCTTGAGTTAAGAGCAGGTCTGGAGACAATGCACGAGCTATAGGATTGCCACTAAATACAGAGCATAAACACATTGTAGGTGTCCTGGAGGTGTGAATATTATGTTCAGTGTAACCACTAACAAGTCAACCCTTGTGTAACAACTAAAAACACTTCCAGCCCAAATGTCCATTCATACTAGCATCAGGTAGCTAACTTCCACTAATTCTCCATTAAAAAAATGCCACAAATCAGCAGATCAATATTGAGTTCCCGAAAGTTCACATTACAGTACTTAGGTATTAGACTCAAGAGAAAGCGAAAAAAAGAACTATAAAAATACATATACAAAGGCATAGGAGAAAGAGTCCAATGCCCATCAACATCATTACGATTATTCCCATTATAGTTTATTTCTGATTACAGATATATTATCAGTATAATAGTTATTATTGTTATTGTATATTATTCACTTTGTCATCACAATTTGTTCAGGGGAAGGCTGGGGTACTTGGGGGCAGTCACTGTGACGATGCCTTAGTGGCTATTGTGGATACGCAGTGCTGTTGGAAGTTGGGGGACATGGCGGTGTTGCAGCCCAGTCTCTGACACGGGTCCTTCAGACCACCATCACCCTCCACGATCCAGGGGCTGCTGTCCGACTCCTTGCCCAGCACGCTGCAGCACTCCTGGGAGGGGGCACAGCTACGCTCTGCCGCACCTAAAGTGGTTTGGTGGGCGGAAGGAGGTGGTGCCAGTGGGTCACTGGAAGAGTGGTCTTGGAGGACGCTGATGATGTGGTTGAGGAGATCATTAAAGAACTCAGGAACACCCTCATATCCTATACAGACAGAAAAGAGAAGGTCTAAGCTCACGGGCCATGAAACTGTATTATACAACCTTTTGAGAGAAATCTTTGTTGGAGCTTTCTATGGGGTGCATGTGTAATTTTAAAGTTTGATATAAACCCTTTCATCCGTGAGTTTTGATTTCCTTGACTGACTCTGGTGTGAGTTTTCACTGCACGGAAGTGGGAACAGTAATGACAGAATAATTATTGCTAATAGTAGGGGGCAGTAAGTGCACTATTTAGGGTGCAAACATCAGTTTAAGGGGAAAAAAGATGCGTCACTTCGCTGCCGACACACTAGGATAATGGTGTCGGCAATCTCTGAGATTCATTTATATGTTCCCACTGGAAAACCTTTATTGTGATACTTGTGAGATTGTTTGGGTATATGTGACATGAATAAACACATAGTGCTTTTATAATATGTAAGAAAATGATCGTTTGAATTTTCATGCATTAATCACTTTTTATTAAGTTTAAGTTTTGAGATTTTTATGTAAAGAACTTGGGATGGTTTTGCTGGGAATTACCCTAATTTAAAATTCACCTCAGCTGCCAACATAATGTCTGTAAATCACGTTTAGTCTCCGTTTTGGCTCGCATCACTATAGTCAATAGCAATGGTTGCAGTTCACTTAAAGGAACAGTTCATCCAAAAATGAATGAATCATGAATTACTCACTCTCTAGCTGTTCCAAACCTGTATACATTACTTTGTTTGTTATTTGTACGAATGCTTGTAACCAAACAGTTCTTGGACCCCACTGACCCCCATTAGGTGTCACTAATAAAAAGGGTTTCTTAATTCGTCATATAGCCCCTTTAAAAGAGAATGCATTTCATCATGCCCATTTGTCACTCATACTGAATTTAATAGCAGGCTAATAAATGTGTGTGCAAAATAAAAAAGTCTTTAGAGGGCTTATAGCAATCTTGAAAACATTCTATGTAACATAGTAGTTAGCAAGATGTTTGTGTGAATACCCACCAGGAAATGCATTGATGTCAATGACTGCATGTTGGCCCGTCTGATTGTTAATGATAACGTCAATGCCGAAGAGCGAAACCCCTAGAGATTCCCGCAGGGATTTACAAAGCTCCCTGATGACATCATCATTAGGTGGCTGGGATACCCCTTCCACATTGTCTCTCTATTAAAACGTGAATACAAGCAGCAATCACTTCTGAGCCTCAACAACAGTGTGTAGATAATATAAAAGCACCTGAAACAGTATGCTTACTTACAGATGTGAGGTCAGACGATGACTCTGGCTTGGACACATTGTGGCTATTGAAGAAAATTGCTTTTCTATCTGTAAATGCAAAAAATTAAACAAATTAATACAACAAACAAAATGTATTTGGGCTCAGCCAAGCCAATGAAATAAGAGTTAAACTGTAAAAGCGTAAGTGCACAGAAAGCCACTAGACAGCAGCAGAGACCTGCGGCCTAGTTCACCGATTCATGAGCTTTAGGAGTGCCAGGCAAACAGGGAAAGGGAGGAAGAGAGAGAGAAGGGGGGGGAGAAAAACAAAAATCTTGTGCCAGGAGGATGCTGAAATTTATAGGCTCCACTCAAATAGCAATAAAAAAAGACTGATTTACAGTGAGACAGCGATCTACCATTTAGCTTTCCTTCTTTCTGCAGACACAAAGCCACAAGCACATGTTTATGGTGCACATCTATTAATCCTCAAAGACCTCTTCTTTTTAAACCCCTTTAGCTAACTAAATTCTGCTTCTAAATACGGCTCTGTTTAACAGCATTGAACGTGGTGCTAAATCTATTTCTAACCCACCTCTGTTTTAACTCATTTAAATGTGTCTGGTTAAAGAATGTAATGTGTAATGTAATGTGAACTTCAGTACGGCACGTTATTTTTCACAGAAGCTGCAAAACCACTATTTATACATTTTTGGCACATTCTACAATAGCATCAACAGATGAGTCTAACTTTATTGTACACTATGCCAATAAAGAAGCGGATGCTTTAACTCTAAATACTATAAATGATCTTATTAAAATTCATAATTGTTTATATATAAATGCTTACTATTATGAAATAATAATTATTGTTATTAATAATAAATTATTAAAATATAAAATTTACTATTAAAAAAGCTTTTCTTATAATCGCTGTATTTACACATCTGGTTGCATTTGTATTACTGTTAGCAGGACAAATTTAGAAACACAGATGATCTCCTGAATTTGCATTAAACTAACAGGCAGCTCTGCCACAACCTGTATCTGCGGTACATGGACTTCATGTGAATTTTCATATGCAAAAGTACAGACTTCTACTGACTGGATGACGGCACAATTTCAGCCATTATTTTCACCGCAAAGACAGTTATAATATGCAAAGGGTCTGGGTTAAACAACGGATCTTCTTTGCACGTAAATCATGACAACATAAACTCAACTGTCTGATGGTGGTCAAACGAAATGACCTACAGCCCTATTATCACAGGGATAATGCTTGGAAAGAGATCACATGCACTTACCAGACGGCCCGGAGGGGAAGTTCTTGAGTGATGGTCTCTCCACAACAGTGTATGACTCCCCAACCACAAACACCTTATAGAGCACAGCGTTGTGGTTTATGAAACTCTGAATGACACATGGCGGCTTCACATCCTTTAGGTCCTCTGCACTAAAGATTATGGCCATCTGCACAGGGTCAAAGCGAGAAACAATTTGTTGAATTTTATTCATTTATGTTAACTTGAAATAATTTCACAGAAATGAAGTCAGAAGGGTCTTACCTCATGGGAGTTTGTTCCGTGAGCCACCCGCGTTTTGCAAACTGTAAGAAAAAGAACACATTAAAAAAAGGTATTGGATGAATATGTGCAGTTAATAATGTAACCAAGAAGAAAATGTAATATTTAAGGAATATTGGTAACCGATTCCCATTCACTTCCATTGTTTAGACACAAAACCAATTCAGGTCAATGGGTACCGCTGTTGTTCAGTTACCAACATTCTTCAAAACATCTTCTTTTATGTTCTAGTTTGTGTCTATGTACAATGGGACCATAATTTAAGCTAAAAATAATCTTTACTGTTCTACACCTATATCACTTTAAAGTCAATTGTAGTCAACACATTAACTAACAGTGTGGATAGACATAACATAGAACTGCCTTTGACGCATCATCTCCTTTACTAAATAGCAAAAAGTAGGACTTACTGAAGGGGAATGTAAGACCGTGTTGCTCGATCTGCTCCAGTGTATCTGGGCCACACTCACTGTTCAACACCATAAACGGAGGAGAACGTATCCTGTCATCTGTGGAAACATAAAGAAAGAGATGAAGATAAATCCTGTTGAAAAGACAGGGAACATATGAAAAAATGAATTTCCAAGCTGGTTTGTGTCGGCTTGTGCTGTACTCCAACAGAACGTAGCTAGTGAGGGTAGGAAAATAGTTTATTTTGCTGTAGCATGCTCTAATGTAAGCATCCATTGACCAATGAGAGCTTTAGAGAGGCGCTATAAGCATTTGTTAACACACTGACCCAGTTCTTTCCCAACTATCAAAATGCAAACAAAGAAACACCCAACTTTAAAATTCAGTTTCTGGTTATACTCGTTGACTAAGAAACCTGGTTAAGGTTATGCACACAAGCATCCAAAACACTTAAACTTCGTATTAAAACCTGGTTAGCTGTCAACAATGGCAGCGTGTTACGGCATTAGTGTCAAAGCTCTTTCAAAAGGTAAGCTTACTCAAATGCTTCTGCATAAGTCCTTTGTTTTTGCCCAATCTGACAGTAGCATCAGATCAAAAGGAAGCAAACAATATTTTATGATCTGAAACGTAAAACTAATCCTTATGACTAGTCCAGTTCACCAGAACAGGCTCATTCCCAGTGATAACATCCACCGTATTGCATTTACGCATTCAAAAGGATGATGTTATTTGTCGAGAATGGATGATACCCGCAGTGAACCTCACAATATAACTTTTGTGAAAGGTCCTCTGTCATCAGTTCCTCTCCGCTTGCCTTTACTTCCCTATTTACTGAACTGAATGCAAAACGCTGGACACAAGGCACAGAGTCTTGACTCACTCTACATAATGCAGGAGCCACTCAATACAAGCGCAGCAACTTGACCCGCAGGTTCAAGGCTTTGTTTGAAAATACTGTACTTTCGCTGTTCTGGGTTTGGATCTGATGAGACATGGATGGAACGTGTCAATAGCTGTTATTGAGTATCTATGTCCACGAATTACAACAGGAGGTTCCTTACTGGACATGAATCAACAAAAAAGACCTGGCCTTGTGGAATAAGACTTAAGATTTAGGCCTGTACGTGACCACATTAGACCCCCAGCAACCGCACAGTGATGTCATGGTAACCACAAACAATATTATAGCCATGACTTTTTTCCAAAACTGTACAAGTCATTTTTATGATATAAGCATCAATACAGCAGCTGTGCAATGTCCAGCTCTCAAGTCTAGACAACGAATTTGCCTAAAAAAACACAATTTAAGACCACCAGCATCAGCACTGTAATCTGGGGAGATAAGGCATGTTTTTGAAAGCGCAGCACAGGAAATGAGTTAAAGAGTGAAGCCTCAACAGCCTGATGACACGGCTCTCTACACAAGCGCTTTAGCATTGACTATGACCTTATCTGAGCCCTATCAAAAGTGCTGATGAGCTGCTTTTCAGATCTGCAGTTAGAAATGTGGACTGAATGTGGACCAAAAAGCTTATATACATATAAACACAATCTTATGGCGTGTCGTAACTATTTTCCATAAGAATTCATTTAAATGTCCTAAATTGTTGGTCACCAATGTTCTTCAAAATATTGTCTTTTAAGTTCTGCAGAAGAAAAGTAAGTCATACAGGTTTGGAATGACATGAGGGTAAGTAAATGATTACAGAATTGTCTTTTTTCAACCAACAAGTCAAATTATTGATCGGACGACACAAAGGTTCCACATGCAGCTTCTCATTAGCCAATAAAAACACACAAATCTGGCCATTTACTTCCTGTCAAGCTTGTTTTTGAGTTTGCACATAATATCACTATTGCAATATAAATAGTTCTCCTAATCCATAGAATAGGTAAGCCATTTAATCAAAGCCAGTCTATATCTGTTTAAGACTTACAGATGGTTAGTAATGTACAACTTACAACGATTCATAAATATTTGAATCACACGGAGCAGCCAAGTTTATAATACTAGTGCTTGAGGTTTCTTTCTTTGTTGATCCTCAGAATAGATTTCTATGGTAGTGATAAAACAATGACAATTCGAACAAACGAACTGTGTTAACTGGCAGAAGGTCACAGGCAAAGCTGTGGAACCTGTGCAACGATACGAAGCAGTTCCAGGGTTTGTGTATCTGATGACTGGTAATATGTGACTTATTATTGGAACTTGAGATTCCATTTCATTCGTCTGAGGGCGATTCTGTAAATAAAAGAAAGAGTAATGGGAGATCCTCGTGAGCAGGTACAAATACTTCACGATGTTCCTGTTTCTGGCAGAGTAAGAGTTCAGGATCAATCTCAAGCTCTGTCTAAACACTCTCGGCTCTCTCCAGACACAGCGGAGCCGACAGAGACGTTTATGGGACGTTTGTGGAATGTTTTGAACACGTTTATAAAGCATTGCTATGGAGCTTTGGCCCCGATCCTGCTAAACAACACATACTGAAGATCTTATATCATGTTAGTCTCTTCCTCCATTTATTTGTTTGTTAAAGCTCAAACCGACCAAATGTCAACTTGGTCGGCTTTCAGAGAACAATTTTACAGGGAGAATGTGTGATGAACTGACTCTCTGAAATGACAAACCAAATATTCTCACAAGCAGAGAATACGCAGATATATGTTTGTTGTTCTATATCCTCAATAGACTGAAATGGACTTGGCTTCCCATTTAAAGGTGCTGTGTGTAACATTAAGGAGGATCTATTGACAGAAATGTAATATGATAAACATAATCTAATATGTCAGCCATATATGTGTCAGCCACCTTCGAAGGGAAGGAGTGAGCAGTGGAGTGAGCCGTTGGATGCAATTTACAACCTCGCCGCTAGATGCCGCTAAATTATACACATTTCCCCATTACAGGTCATCTATATAATTTTTTTATATTAAAAGTAACCATTTTCATTTTTTCTAAAAAGGATAATCGTGGTGGCACTCAAAACTTTTGTTTGTTTGAGTAACATGACTATATAACTTTTGGTTCTACCAGTGCTGTGCGTCTGGAGTACCTGTTTGTCACACATTGACTCAACTCAATCAACTCAAGTTTATCCATTTTCATTGTTACAAAGCAGCAGTACATGAAACAAAATGACTATAAGCAAAACAGGAAAAGTAAGACCAACAATTTCACATACCACGCAAAAATAAAAAAGAATATATGGCGCACACACACACACACACACACACACACACACACACACACACACACACGCAACCACATACGCTCGTGCTCACCCGGTACAAATGCAAGAAAACACAAGCACACACACTCGTGAAAAGATATGTAAAACACCTGTATTTCACTGTATATACTATAGTACAAACTATTAACTTCCATTTTTAAGGAAAAAAGTGCTATATTGTGATTCTATTGTGCATTTAACCTTTCCTCAAATCATGTTAACTGTACGCACTATGTTTTGGTCCTCATCTTTTATTCCAATTCGGCATGTTTACATTGAAATCTTCATTCTCATATATGGGAGGCACTTTTCCGAATGACTGTGTAATAAACATTTCCTGGAAAAACCCAAAAGAATTCTTCTAGAAATGACATGCAGGTTACCACATAAGTGGATTCATCTACAAATGAAATAAAGGTGTGAATCTTTGCCTTATAAAGCAACCTTCTTGTCTCCTGCACAAACAAATGAAGTCCTGTATGTGAATTACATAAACAGAACGGAGAGAAAGTATTTCAGAAGTGTAAATTCCGGTCCTGCTTTGTCTCCGCAGGCGAAACGTAAGATAGGAGGACAGTGTTTAGGTGAAGCCCCTCAGGATGTGCATGAGTCATATAGATGACAGAAAGCCAGGAAAAGAGGCACTTATCACATCGCTAGCTCTCATTAGGAAATGCTTTGAGTGACAAAGAAATAAGTGTCAACAGACGAGAAACAGCGTTGAGGGGGCGACTTCCTGTGTGGTGCAGGAAAGCCTTTTAAAGGGATGGTTCACCCAAAAATGAAAATGCTTTCATCATTTGCTCACCTTCAAATAAGTCCAAACCTGTATGACTTTCTTTTGCAGAACACAAAAGCAGATATTTTGAAGAACGTTGGTAACCAAACAACACTGGCCCCCAATTCACAGAAAACTCAAAATATCTTCTTTAAAAAGACATCTCGAACGGGCTCAAACCCTCAGCCAAAAGAGTCGAACCAGTAATCTAGAGCGGCTGCCAAGTGTGTTGCTATGACAACCACTGTCAGGCATGCTCACTTTTGAGAGGGATGTGGGGCTGTATCCGCCATTAATGTGAGAGGACGAGAGAGAAACGGAGAAGGTGACAGATGGCCGTGTGTATTTTGGTTGTTCAACAGTAAGCGCTGACATGGGCCAAAAACCGCATGCTGATCATCTGAATTAAACGTATATTTCAGCCTGTTTAAATGTTTCTATGTAAATACACATGCACATGACACTAGGGCAGAAAAAGATGGTTGTTGTGCTGTGTGTGTGGGGGGGTCATTTAAAGAAAATATGTTGACAGAATCACATTGTGGATATTGGTTCATGACAATATTAAAATACAGTTATGCTCTCAGGGGGAAAATGGATGATAGATGACTCACCCTGCACTCTCAATGTATTCAAATGTTTGAGCAATGCTTGTTAGAATGATAGAAATACGTCGAAAGAATGGTTGAGAAAGCTTTTACGTGGCTCAGTGGTTAGCGCATGGTGCTAGCAACGCCAATGTCATGGGTTCGAGCCCAGGGATTGCACATATCTTGAAACAAATGTGTAGTATAATGCAATGTAAGTCGCTTTGGATAAAATGCATAAATGTAAATGAAAATACTGCTGAAATCAGGTCTAAGTACCTTTCATGCAATCCTCTATACGATGCACCAGTTGGTAAGACTTGCAGCGATCCAGCAGAGTTCTGATGGCTGGAAGTGGATCTAGAATGATGGTCTCTGGGTGAGCGTCAATATAATCCTGCAACACCAGAGGAACAGGTCAAAACAAATGAACATGACTAATTGAAATCCTTACTGTATTGTGCAAGTTTAAACACTACTAGGTGTTATGTAAAAGGCTTTCATCTAACATGTATGAACTGGTACAAACGTATAAACATGCCAGACGTAGACGTGCACACATGCAGCCAGAACGTTACATCACGCCAACTGTATGCAAAGCTGCAATGTTGTTTCTTTTACATAACCAATCACCCACGTCTCTTTTTCTATTACTGCTCCTTTCAATGTCCTCATTCACTCAACCTCTTAAATCATGTCAAAATGTGACAAATAGCTTTCCTGTAGCTGAAATGAGAGAGCAGAGCACTAGCAATGACAAAGATCAGGGGTTTGTAAAACACAGTAATGTATACATTTTTTTACAGAAGGAAAAATATTATACTGACATAAAGTGTGTGTGTGTGTGTGTGTGTGTGTGTGTGTGTGTGTGTGTGTGTGTGTGTATTATAGGTATTATATCATTCATAGTTGAGATCCTTCTGAGGGCTAATGCAACTCTATGTAATATACATGAGAGCTTTCTTCATGAGAGCTTGGTCTTACAAGACAGCTTTGTTTAAGAACATTAACAGGCTCAGCACTCTTACATTCTCAGTAGAGGTCAATGCTTGAGGTGACATTTCATACAAAGACAAAGCCAACATGAAATGGGAACTGACCCAGCAACATTACAATATTCTTTATTGTCGTCACACAACATCAATGGAAGAATTTGAAGAGATTCAAATATATATACAAATTCCCATCTCACTGACCACAACTTCAGGTGTGTTGGGTTCCATTTAGTCCACTTGAAAAGTTGTGTTTTGCCAACCAATTATTTAGTGTTATTTAGCAATTATCTTGCCATTTTAAACCTGTATGACTTTCTTTCCTCTGCAGAACACGAAAGAAGATATTTTGAAAAATGTTGGTAACAGCAAACGGTTGGTACCCATTCAATTGCATTGGTTTTGTGTCTGTACGTTGTTCGGCTACCAACATGCTTCAAACTATCTTCTTTTGTGTTCTTACTATAAATTTACCTGTATATGTCGTATAGATAACACAGTGGTGGTAGTTGCAATAAACTAAGTTAACCAGCTGTAGTAAAGCTAATTCAAGGAAACAGCAAAGTCCTGTGTTGGATGTTGTCTACACAATCGCACCATCCGATACCCTGCATACAGTATGTTACCAATCAAAACATCGCAAAGCATCATGATGCTTTGTGTTGACATTACATTATATTCAAAGTCGCATGACCAAACCAGAAACCGTTTGCTTGAAAAGCAGGTACGATAGATTGAACGATTTTTTGGTAATCTGTTAAACTAGCTAGTTATTTTATTTAGCAATATATCTTTGTTTTAATATCTGAATGTTGTTCATGTTCTTAATGTCGACCTGAATATATGATTGACATCGTTTATGCTCATCTTTGGTAATTTTTAAAGGCATCTTAGATAAAACTGTGCCATATCAATATAGAGTGTACAGCAGACTTAACCAGAAGAGATGGGACCTGTCTTACACAACGCAGTTTCTATAACTATAAATTAAGAAAAAAAAATACTTTCCTTTAATCATCATTATCTGTGATTGCTTTGTTCTATTTTTCTTTCACTTACAACTCTGAATCAGATAACGAAAAACTTCATTTAGATCAAATTCCTGCTCCAGATACCTGCACTTTATTAGATCTTTACATCTAGGCAAAGGCTTCAGACCACAGCCTGTCCCTCTAAAAAAGCACATTCTCCGAGCGTACGGTTCTTACCTGCACACGCTGGACCAGCAGCAGGGACTGAGTGTCGTTCTGGTCCGCCTCCAGGATCAGATCCGTCAGCTTGTGAATGATAACATCCAGTGGACCCTGATCTTCCAATGGCTGGCTCAAGTCAAGCTGAGGTTAAGAGAAAGGTGAAATGTCATCTAACCCACCTTTCACGTAGCATTAAACAAAAGCAGTTTTGTTAAGACATACGAAATATTAATTCATTTATTGCTTCTAAAGCCATTTTTATCTTTGTGTGATACTTATAATATAGTATATCAAATAAGTGGAACATAAATGCAGTATAAAACACTTCCTATAAGTAAGAACTACTGGCTACAATCTAGTTTCGATCTAATTTCCATGTATGGCCTTGTATTTAGTGTAACAAAAATGTTTGAACCTAGATGACTGCCCAAAGTGGCTTTATATTTATTTTTAATCCTCCCACTTTCCAAATCCAGAAAGGGTCACCACCCGAGTGGTCGTCGACGTCAAGAGGACGGGGCAACTCCAAACCATGCTGTTCTTAAATCCGGCAGTGATGTGCTGACAGACCTGTTCTGTATCTGTTATTCTCATGATTACTGTAAACGAACAAGTCGTCCCACCACAAGGCCATATGTGGAGGGCGAAAACACCGCCGTGCCCCAACTACCGTGTGTCAGTGCCAAGGATCATGGTACAATAACCACAAATCTTACTCTTAGACAGTTTGTTGGCTAAACAGTGGCTTTTATATCACGCAGTGGGCCTATAAGGTAACAGGAGACAGATCTTAATAAAAGACAGGTAGTGAAAAATCGAAACAGTGATATAATCAGATACATTTCTCGCTGGTAAAAGTGTTTCGTTGTTATGCATTAATCAGTATGTCATCGGTTTAGCTTTTTGTTAACTCATATTTTATATTTCAGCTCTAAGGTTTACTAGGAGCTAGAGCTGTCAAACGATTCATCGCATCCAGAATAAATGTTTGTGTTTACATAATATATGTCTGTGTACTGTGCATATTCATTTTGTATTTATAAACACATACACAAACACATACATGTGTACATATTTAGGAAATATTATTATATTTAACAATTATACATTTGATCATTTTGATACACTTTATTTATATTATATTATACATACATTTTTCTTAAATACATGCAGGTATGTGTATGTTTTTATAAATACAAAATTAATATGCACAGTTGACAGACATATATTATGTAAATAAAAACTTTCATTCTGGATGCGATTAATTTTTACTCCAATTCTAAACGTGATATGCCATGTCATTCTAGATTCCATTTCCTCGTCTGTGTGATGACACAGTGAATCAGTTATTCATGATGCTGTACGCCAACCGAGATATCGCAAGTAACTGAACACAAACGTCTGTCTGCCTGCAACCCAAGGCACAACATGACCTGTGATGTCAGTGTGTTTGTGTGTTTGTGTGTGTGTGTGTGTGTGTGTGTGTGTGTGTGTGTGTGTGTGTGTGTGTGTTTGTGCGTTTGCTAAGGGTGGGCTGATCCATTTCTTTCCATTACTGCTTAATATTACACACAAGCACATGCTGAAAGAAAAACTGAACTCTTGAGAATCTATATCTATGCAAAAATGTACAATGTTCTATTAGTAAACTATATGAAGAGCTCATGCATGACAGGAATAAGCAGGCAGAGGTCAGATGCTGACCCAGTCCTTCACTGATGACTCATTCCTGCTGTAAGAAACAGAGGGCAGATGGCTGACAGAGGGAGATGTGCAGAGTGAGAACCTAAAAATGAACCGTGCAGCGAGTTAAAACCATCAGGACATGAATAGAATAACAAGGCAGAGCTAATAAAATAATTTTTCATGTCTAACGGTTTACTCGTGGCAAATAGCCGTTTCAAAATTGGCTAAATGTACATTCAGCCGGTTGTTAATACCAGACACTGTCGCTTCCAGTCAGGATCCTGATCACCCTGTTTGTGTTTATACTGCGATAACAACATGTCAAACGGTATTAAGTTACTGCATTATTGGCAACTCTTAATTACCCAAATCAATAATCTAAATATCTATAATTCCTACAGTTTCTAAAAAGCTATTAGGCTATTGATTAACAATATGATCCCTGTCCATGAAACCTACATGACATCAGTTATAAAGTCAAGTCTTGCTCAGAGGTGGAGCAAGTTATTTCATTTCGATAAAAAAAAAAAATGCCTACAAATGCCACATTTAAACTAGAGATGAACCGATACTAAATGTTCCACCGGTACCTATAGCCCATTATTCAGTCTTGATACTGATACCAATAGTTTGGTGGTTATACTAACTCACATTAACTATATTCTGAAAATTAAATTAATATTTCTTAACATTCTGAATGTTATGAACTCATTTAATTACTACTAATACTGAACATCAAACTGGTGATGTTTCTTAATATTTTCTATACATAATTTTATTGGCTGATTTATCGGTGTATCTCTTCTTTAGACCCAGAAACTCATCTGCAGTGAAACACAATAATCTAAAAGCAGACAGGGCATAAAAACCAAATGCTGAAACCAAAAATACACTAAAAAGAAAACAAAGAAGCAACAGCGGGGGGTAAAATCCATCACCGCTTATGTCATCATTCTTTAATCTCCCCTCATTCATAAAATATTGACACGCTCCCAGCCAGCATTTGTGTTTGATGGTTCCGTTTTAGAAAATAGGCAGGGAATGAGTACAAAAAGCATAATGATGGGAAATACAAGCACCCTACAGTCTACTAAGGGTTTAATGAGAAGCACTGATCAGCACAGTAAAGAGGTAAAAAAGCCCATATGACGAGGGCAGTGCTCTTAGAAATGCTTGTTTCATGATTCATCTCATTATGCCCATGCAGATGCGCCCATCAAAGAAACATACAAACAAAGCAATGTAGGCGCTACATAAAGCAATGCAGCATCCGAGGGAAACAGGAAATGCTCTTCACTCTAATGGAGCCTCACATCAACAGCCTCAAAGTAAAAGAATTAAAAATGAATCATGTAGCGTTTAGAAAGGAAATGAGCCTGAAGAAATCATTGTCTGGGTTAATGTGTCTGAATGCATTATAGCTTGGTTTATCTGGACATAATAATCTGACAAAGAACATGTCATGTAGCCTGTAGGGGGAAAAATAACAAGTATTACAAATAAATACTAAAGAATTTTGACTGATGTGTGCAGTTTAGATATATTTTTAATGCTGAATGTTTTCACAAATAATGTAGTCCAGTCTATAACAGTTCATATATGGGATTCCGCAGATATTTTTGTGATTGCTGTGGAAAAAAATGTTTTGGGAACAAAAATGATTTTACAGCGGTTTTTTATTAATAGTACAAAAAATGCTTGAATTGTCAAGCACATGACTCTTATTTAAACTACTTTTTTAACATTATCTAATAACTTTTTATTACTTTTCTGACCTCAAGAGGCATTGGTCTCTGACCTTCTATTTATAAAACGAACATTTCCAACTTAAAGGAATAATTCACTTTAGAATTAAAATGTTTGATTATTTACTCACCCTCAAGTTGTTCCAAATCTGTATACATTTCTTTATTTGGTTAAACACAGAGAAAGATATTTGTACGAATGCTTGTATTCAAACATTTCTTTGCCCCCATTGACTACCATAGTAGGAAAAATGACAATCGTACAATTTTCCTACTATGCTAGTCAATGGGACCCGAAAACTGTTTGGTTACAAGCATACTTCCAAATATCTTTCTCTGTGTTTATCAGAACAAAGAAATGTATACAGATTTGGAACAACTCGAACTTTATTGTATATTTCAATTGTAATATAGATCTCACTTTTTTTTTTTATACTTTGTGGGGGCTGAAGGGAATTCCAAGAAGCCTGTCCTTGCCTATTTATTCACCACTGAGTCCTGCTTTTGTTTTTCCCACACTTAAAAAAACGTGAGGTCAGCCTCAGGGGACTTCTGGGTTTTGGGATACTTGCATGCATTGATGTGACCTTCAGATTACAGTGAATGTCCCAGTGAACACATGACAAGCGATGACGTCAAGAGCAAGCGAGGAGATGACTGAAACGGAACTAAAATGAGAAGAAGATTGTACATTGTACTTGTTGTCGTCATGCTAAGGTGTTCAGTTTTGCCAGAATGCTGCTTTGTGGTTGCTAAGGTGTTCTGTGCAGCTGCCAGTAAAAACCAGTTGATAGTTGGCAAAGATACTTTGCCAAGTACTTTAAAAGTCTGGTTATTCGATATTCTGGGTCTTCTTTTTAACAGTTTAAATAATGGTCCACCAGGAAAAAATCTGAACAGCTTAACTGACTTTAACAACTCCCCTAACCCTAAATATCAGGGAAAAAAACTGACAGTCGCGTGACTTAAATCCCAACGATTGTATAATAGCTTACATAATGAACCTTTATGTTTTTATTACCTTAGAATTAGTTATTTCTATTTACATACACCACGGGTCCCCTTTGCCATGTTGTGCCGCCATGTTGTGCCGCCATGTTTCTACAGTAGCCCTAAACGGACAAACTGCTCTTCAGAATGCATTTCGTAAATACATTATCTCCTTTGGCAAAGAAGCGAAAACGTGACGACATAGTAGTGTTGTGTCATCCGCTGTAGTGCTTTAAAAGGGAGGGGAGAGCGGCGGACTGAGCCGTTGGTTGTAATTCGCAACGTCACCACTAGATGCCACTACATTTCACTGGTCATTTAATGTTCGTTTTTATTGCTGGTCAGAAATATGTGTGTATCTCAGCCAGCAGTTTTAAAAGAAATTTGAACTGAAATTGCAGTCCGAAACTGTTGCACATATGGCCGCTAAGTGGTATGACTTCCCTAAAAAGGGACTTTGTACAAAATAAGAGTTGCTAGATGGATAATATTATAGTACATGCTAACTATGCAATGCTAGCAACAACAGCGATGATCATTCGCTGTGTTAACATTTATGAAATATAGGCACTGGGACATTGTTACATTTTATTTGCTCGAAAGTAAGTGTTCATCGACAGTCACTGTTGTGCTCTATGCAGGATTAAATACAGGACTAATTCTATACACTAATACACCGATAGGTCAATAGTTCATATATTAATAGAGTTGAAACCCTCTTACCTGAACAACTTCTATCCCTCTTTTTCTGAAAGAAAGAAAAAAAATTATTTTATTTTCATGCTCCAGATCAAGTAGGTACATTAAAAAGGATATTACATTTTTAAAAAATTATTCAAGATATCATCATAGCAGATTACTTTCTAACATGAAAATCAAGCTTGGATAAAAATATCTGTTGCTTAGCAACAATGAGTTGAGATCCAGACGAGCCCAGTCCTACTGGCTGTTGGAAACACATCAACACAACACAAGTTAAAGCTGGTTTGTGCTCCAACGTGTAGACAAACACGGCCATCAACCTGCCTGTGAAATCTCTCAACATTGAGACAGCACACAACCAGAAACCACTGTCACAAACCAAGTGCAAGTCAATGTTACATATAGTGTTGCTAATAACCCAAATGCTTTAACAAAGAAAGCGATAATACAGACACGGAGTATATCATTTGTGTCGTAGGACAAATACATACGTTACACAGTATATGTGATTGCTTGACTAATGCATTGAAGTGCATGGCCCTGGCCCTGATCATAGAAGATCACTGTTTATGGTAATTATTACTGACTTTTGCATCAATGCTTAAAGAGTACACGCCACATGATCATCAAAATGTAATTTTATGCAGTGTGTAATGTTGCCGTGTTTGGAAGTAAGCGGTCTGCAAAATTGTAAATCCAAAGGTGAATTAATAACAAAGTTATTGGCTTGGACAAAAGGGAGTCGACTCTGAATCACGCGAACGAGTCGTGACCCGTCCGATTCTCTAACCGTCGTGTATCTACATCAATAGAAATAGTCCCCGTCTGCCCGCGAAAACTTGAACACACGCACTAAACCACAGCAGACTAGACCACCTGACCAATCACATCAGACTATGCTAGCGGAAAGGCGGGGATTAGACCGATGAATCGCGGAACGAATCATTTGAGAGTCAGTCAAGAAGTAAGGTAAAAAAACGGCTTATTATTACGAAATAATAGTGTTTTAACACCATGTATGTACATACCTGCTGTCGGACACTCCACAAACCAAAGTAGGCCCTTAAAAATCACAAGCTGTATACTCTTTAAATACAACGCATACATACATGTAGACTGCATTATTAATTTGCTTCGACACATTTTGGACATTAATACATGAAAGAAAACTTGTTTAGCTGGAAGTATTTGCCCTCTTTCACTTGTGTGGAGCACATTTAGAGTCCTGATAAAAAAGCTATTTTTAGAGATGCTCCGATATATCGGCCAATAATCGGTCGATAAAAGCAATTTTACACACTATCGATATTAAAAATCGCCAATTGGTCAGGGTCAATATATCCTGTGAATCAAAAGAGGACAGGAAAATATAATGAATGTGTGCCCTGTGTATAGAAAATGTTAAGAAACATCACCAGTTTAAGGTTTAATATTAAAAGTCATTATATGAATTAAGAACATTCAAAAAGTTAAGAAAAATTCATTTAAACTTCAGAAACTTCAGAATTTCGTTAATGTAAGTAAATATAACCACCAAACTATCAGTATTGATACTGGTATCGGCAGATATCACTTGGAATAATCAGCTATAGGTATTAGAAATTTAGTATCTAAAATATGTTGATGATCCTGAAATTGAAAAAGAATATCCAAAAATATTTTAAGCTGCGGTTTTGACAGATGTAGGTGTGGCTCAAATTTCATTGCTGGGTTCTATTCTATTATCCGGCTAAAGCAAAATTAATGAACAAAGAAAACCAAACATGGTGAGTATGTAATCTTTTATTTTGACTATGAAACAAGGTGACTCCAAAGAACAATGTGTTCAGTTTCAGGCACATAGACACAATACGTTTTCTGATTAATCTAACAGGGCTAAAATAATAAACTCACATATACTCTGGTATGGAACTCCTATGGTGTGGAAATACACACACACACAGCAGAGTGACACACACATTTTGTCCTAGCACATTAGCATTGCTTTCCAACATTTTGGAAAAAACTTTGATATTTTAATAATAGTAACACACATAGTAATGTATCACTTTAGTTATTGAATTAGCTAACATGGACTATTTTTACAGCGTTTAGTTGGTTGATGTTACAGTAGTTACTACAAATACAATGGTTTATTGTTTGTTTATGTTAGTTGTCAATCAACTTATGTTAACAGATACAACTGTTTGGTTTGTGTACTATGGTAAATGTTGGTAAATGTGTCAGTAAATGTTGCAATTGACATTAAAAGAAACATAAACGCTGTGTTGTTCATTATTAATTCATTTTAACTGTTAAGTCAAAACCTGTATGACTGTTACTTCTGCAGAACTCAAAAGATATTTTAAAGAACATTGGTGACATTGACTTCCCTTGTATGGTAACAAAACCACAGAGACACTGAGACCACTAAAGTCGCTTTTATCATTAAAATTAAAGTTCCTTGAATATTTTAAAGATAATAAACAGAATGATAAATGGCCGCTTCTATAAAAAAAAAAAAACATTGTTTGTTTAATCATAACAGCGTTAAAAAAACAAACCTTCAAGAATCATTTTAACATCACAACTCTTGTAACAAAAACATATAATGTTCCTCCTTTTGCTCTATACTAAAGTATACTTTAAACTAGGGTTGTTCCGATACCGATACCAGTATCGGAAATACTGCCGATACCACAACTAATTTTGGCATCGGTATCGGCAAGTACTTGAATCCATGAACTGATCCGATACCATTTTCTTAAATATAGACCAAGCTATCAGAAAATAATTTTTCGCTGTCACTGATCAGAGCAGCGAAGAAGAAACGAGAACCCGCTACTAGCAATATGTTCGCTGTTTGGAAATATTTTAAACTTGGTGAACCAGCCAGTAAAACGGCAACATGTCTAATATGCCATTCTGCAATTTCGAAGGGTGGTTTAGTTTTTCACTAAAGAAAAAGATATTAATAAACAATCATACTGTCAGATAATAATAAATATTATTATGACTGTTCACTGTATGTATTTGTTCATACAGTTTTATTAGGGGATAAGTCTGAAGCACACGAGAAAATAATTTTATCACTTCATACAGGGCTAGCAGTATATACAGATACACACCCAGGTATCGGATCGGTACTCGGTATCGCCCGATACCCGGAGCCCAGGTATCGGAATCGCATCGGAAAGGGAAAAAGGGTATCGGAACATCCCTACTTTAAACATAATAAACATGCGATTTAAACTTCGCAGAGGTTCTAGGCCTCCACGTCATGCATTAAAATCCTTTATTACACGGCTCGTTGTAATGCTTGATCCTGATTGGCCAGTTGCGACATTTGCAGGTTCGTTCTTTTCAAATAATAACCGCTGCAAACTAATAACGCATGACCAGTACTACTTGTATGTTTAATATCCCTCCACTCCAACAAAGATTACCGTCTGGCGCCATCTTGTGACTGAAACATTAATTTCGACAATAATTTCAACATGTACGGTAAAAACAAAACGCTTTAACAGTGGATAGATTCGCACGAATCGAATGACTCCCTAAATAAGATGAAAAAACGAAAACTGAACAGTCTACATATGCTTATGTTTCATATGTAGTGCTTACAAATGGTTGTACTACATCGTTTGTTAGGAATGTTAATAGTCGCTTGGAACTATCTTTTCGCGGAAGGTTTGCACTTTCAAATTAAAACATTAATAAGCTAATAAAATGTTTTAAATTCATATTTTATGTCCAGTATTTTCCTCATTTGGCAAGTAGCTGTGTAATAAGCGGGATAAAGTACAGGCAGCGGTAGTTATCGCAGAAATAAGTCCCGACAGTGTGATCAGGACCCGACTACCGGCTGCCTGTACATTATCCCTTACTTAATGCTCGGCTAGCCGTGGATTATCACGCTTATACCATGGTCATTTGCCAAGTTAAAGCTGTTATTGACGTTTACAGAGTAATTTTTGATCAGACAGGTGAAAATGACAGTTAGTTTTGTCAGTTAATTTCAAATGATGCACTACCTGTGCATTAAATGGTTTTAATGCACACCTTCCAGCCAATCAGAATCGAGTATTCTAACAGACCATGGTATAATTTCAAATAATGATCAAACTGACTGGAACTACTACGACTGGATTTAATGCACAGCTTCCAGCCAATCAGAATCTAGTTCTCAAATAAATCCATGGTATAAATCTTAACGTAGGATATGACGAGGGGTTATGGTCGAGACGATGACCTCATTGCTTCAAGAGCACAAACCTCCCCTGACCTTTGTTTACCCCCCACAGGATAAATGAACAGGGAATAATGACAACCATCAGATGTCTGGGACAGGACACATCCACACACTTTAACAGGAGGAATATTCATGGTTACCAAAAGCACAAACGGTTTCGTTTTTACTCGTCTGTTGTTGCTATGCCTCATTTGTTGCCCCGGTTACAAAGAAACTTAAACAACAGTTGGCGGGTTGGTGATTGCGAAATGAGGAAGGAACAGGGAGAGAGTCGTTCATGATCAATAGATAAGGATTTTTAAAAGGTGTTTTATATAGATTGCATTAGTCATTTTTATCAGTGAATTATTTTATAGTCAAGCACAACTAGAAAAATGTCCCTTTACTAGAGAATAATACATTTTCAGCTCTGAAATGAGTTTTAAATATAACAGCATTTAACAGTTAACACTATTTATCATAGATTAATATAATAGAGTGGGTCTCTTAAGTGAATTATGTGACAGTAATATAATAAAAAAATGTTTTGACAAAATATGTTGAAAATGTACAATAAAAAGCATGTAATTGGTAATCTGTAATGGAATAATGCGAAAGTAACCCTCCCAACCTGCTCTACATGTACAATAAATATAATAATAATTTGGTAAATATTGCAAACATTCTCATTCACAAGAAGAATTTTATGGCTGGGTTGAGATTTGTTTAAACAATGAGGATTATATGAATCACCTTTATTATCCACAAGTTTTCGGAGGGAGCTACTGTAAAAGTGAAGGTAGTGTATTGCAGCGTTGATTAACTTATTCCGATGACTTAAAATGAGACTGTGATTCATATTTGGATTTGTAATACTGTTGGTTTCATATGATGAGCAACACCTGCTGTTCGTGGCTGCACTTATAACCAGGCAAAGCTTATTTTGCGTCTTCATAAAAAGAGAGCTTCACACATAGATCTGAAGTCAAGATAGACTGTTGTGAAAGACTGTACAGTTTATAAAGATGAACTTTAAAATGTGGACCGCTTATCTCAAGAAAATAGCTAACAAACATTAAACAATATCACATCATGTGATGCGAACTACATTTCTCATCTGATATGCTTGATGTAAAGTAGGTATTTCTTCCACTTATCGTCTTATAAACAAAACTAAGAACGTTTGCAGCTTTAGTGATCTTTAGTATAATGTTTATCAGACTGATGGCGAGCTGATGATCGATACAGCAACTTTATGATATGCGCGCACGGACCGTGTAGCATTTTGCTGTCTGCTTTTAAAGGTCCAGTGTATAGTTTTTTGAAGGCTCTATTGACAAAAATGCAACATCATATACATAACTATGTGTTCAGATGAAAACCTTACATAATAAAACGTTATGTTTTTCTTACCTTAGAACAAGCTGTTTTTATCTTCATACACACCTTACATAAAATTCGCCATGTTTCTACAGTATCCCTAAAAGGACAAACCGCTCTACAGAGCGCGTTTCGTCAATATGTGATCTCTTTCGGAAAAGAAGCGAAAACGTAACGACATCTTAATTCTCTTACGTCCTCCGTAGCGCTTCAACCGGGAGGGTGGAGTGAGCGCTTAGTTGCAAATCGCAACCTCACCACTAGATGCCACTAACAAAATTCCACACAGTGCCTTTAAGTACAAAAAAAATTGCACAAAATCTACATCATGTAAAGATATTGAAAACCCTCCATCAATTTCAAATTGCTCATTGGTTTCCTGTCACAACAACCGAATCAAAAAAGTTGTTAACTATCCACCGTCAAGAATTAAAATCATCATCCCATTTCTCTATAAAGTAGTGGACAGTATGCTGATGTAGTTTATAAGTGATGTCAGTGTGTAAGTTCACATTCTCATATAAACGAAACGAATAACTTCACATTACAGAAAAGCGTTTGTTTACATTGAACCGGAAGATTCACCCATCATTCACGCAAAGCGTCATGGGGCGTAGGAAACTTGTGGATACTTCTGTAGTGCTTTTATTCATTTTTTACAGCTCAACAGCCTAAATTCCCATTCCCACATGTTCAAACACAATTCCTTTAAATGCAAGTGATGCAGCAGATCTGTGATGAAAGCAATTAAATTTGTCTATCACTGTCATCTGGTCACTGACAAGAACACCAAGCTCCCCGGGGAAATCTAGATTAGAGCTCACAGGGGGATGACCGTCATAAAGCCTGTCCTAGAAAATGATGCAATATATTTGGGGCAAAGTGTGACAGGTGACAAGGCAGTTATACTTAATAATGAAAAGGTCTGTCCTGAACTTGGATGTCCTGCCTCTGGACAGCTCGAGTAATTTGGCTGAGGAGGTTATAAAGAGATTACAGATTTAATCCACAAAACATTTTTAATCTGTGTTAGTCAGAAGATAAAAAATACATCCAAAGAAAACCGGAGAAAAGTCTACACTATAGCTGTACAGACTTGTCATACCTAGAGTACACAGTCAAAGACCATTTTCAGTTTTTCTGAATTTACTATTCATAGGTTTGCGTTTAGAGAAAATGGTTTTTGTGTGTGTATGTACATATGGACGAAAAGGCACAAAAATGCATCCCAACATTCTCTGTCCATTGGCTTACAGTGTTGACTCTTACAGTGATCACATTGTTCAAATCCCTCTTTCCTTCACTTTCTCCCAGCTCGGTCACACACACACGCACACATCAGGCAACACTAGCTTCACACATTACACAATTGATCATTCAGCTGGAGAGAGACACTAAAAAGACCTACACACATACACATACAATCCTTCACTCCACCACACACATTTACTATTCACTCAGTGAATGTGTGTAACCTTAACCCTTTACCGGTCCAACAATTCAGTTCACTCAAGTTTCACAGTCCATACAAACACAGAACCCAAGCTCTTGGAGTGCTTACTATGCCAAATCTCTCTCTCGGTCTCTCTCTCTCTCTTTCTCTCCTTCTCCCAGTCTGCTGTCTCTTGTACTTTCTGACTGCTGACTAATAATCCAGGGACCCTTTAATGATGACTAAAGCAATGTGTGTGATTGCAAACTCATATTAAAGTGTTGGTGGAGTGATACAGCACAGTATGTCAGGACTGGTCACCTCAACGCGCCGTGTAAAATCATTCAAGGGTATTATAGTTTACACAGCGGACACATTAGCCAAAACACACTCGGTGCGGAACAAAACACCGGTTTGAGGGAAATACTGCAAACAATGGTCCTTTTAAAGCTTGTTCTGTTTTTTAACAACCAAACTACCCACCCTTATGTTAAAGCATACCCCGACTACAGCTAAATAGATGTAACCGCAAACCCAATTAAAGGGATAGTTCACCTTCATTTCTTCATTTATTCCCCCTCATGTCATTTTAAACCTGTATGACACAAAAGAAGATATTTTGAAGAATGTTGGTAACCAAACAACATTGGGCACCTTTGACTTCCACTGTATGGACACAACATCACTGAGACATTTCTTAAAATATCTTCCTTTTGTGTTCCACAGAGTCATATACAGGTTTAGGCCAACATGAGGGTGAATATACGATGACAGATTTTTTTTTATAGGTGAACTGTTCCTTTAAATGGCCTTTTATCAGAGTGTACCCTTGGAAATTAAGTGAAAACTTTTTGAAACCTTTAACAGGAAGTAAATGACAGATCCCTACGTACAAAACAACTCAAGTTAAACTCAGCAGATGAAACGGATTTGTCTTGCCCGTGTGGCTGTTGGCCCCATGATGCTGTAGTGTTGTGGGTGGTTGCCACAGCACTGCTAAAGTGGTTATTAGCACTGCTATATGGTTGCTAGAGTGTTCTGGACGGTTGCAAGGCAGCTGCTTCCCCAAGACGCCTCTATGTGATACTAACCGTCCCTTCTTCAGTGGAAGTCTGTTACTGTACATCATAAACCAGGAGTCTGTTTACTACACCTCACCTCAACATACCACAAGTTTTGTGTATCTGTAGCAGTAACATGTGAGAGACAGTTCACCCAAAAATGTCTTCATTTACTCACCCTCAAGTTACAACTCTGTATACATTTCTTTGTTCTGATGAACACAGAGAAAGATATTTGGACCAATGCTTGTAACCAAACACTTCTTGGCCACCATTGACTACCATAGTAGGAAAAATTACATTTACATGCTTTATACATTTCTTTGTTCTGTTGAACGTTGAAGAATGTAGTTCTGGGGTACTCTTGACTACCATTGTCATTTTTCTACTATGGTAGTCAATGGTGTCCAAGAAGTGTTTGGTTACAAGCATTCTTCCAAATATCTTTCTCTGCGTTTATCAGAACAAAGACATTTATATAGGTTTGAAACTCGAGGGAGAAAATGATGACAGAATATTAGACGTGACAACATAAACAAACGTTACTGCGCATGTGCGCTTTTATGACCCCCAATTTAACTTCCGGTACACATCCACAAACAATAGAGATTATTTCTGATAACAAGCAAAAGAAACCCAGAAAAAAACATTACTTGGCCAAACTTGTCTCTCCTATATCTTGAATTTCGACTGCGATACAAAGCTCAACCGCTAGATGTCAATGTCCCATACGGTTTCTTAAATGCGATCAAACTACAGGACCCAGTAAACAAATTTTTTTTTTTTTTTTTAAAATCAACAAATCGTTGATTTAATACAATTATTATACAATAAAATAATAATATTAACATAAATTAAATTAAATAGAAATAGTTATCTTAACTATTACTACTACTATAACTGGGGGTCAGCGCGCATCCCATGAAACGGTCTGTGATGTCCCAATGAAATCTTAATAGTTTCTTTGGCATTGTTAGCTTTAGCAATACAATCTAGTATGCTTTAAAACATTGACTTTTAAAAAATTCACTTTCAAGATTAAGATCACTTCTGAGAGAGAATATGAATCAACATGTTTTATGACATCATGCCGCACTTTAGCTTGTCAGGCTATGAGGTATTTTAAAATGTGTACCGCCTTAAGTTCATGTTTCAATGGAATTGAAGAAAGCAGCTCATACGAAGGCACTTTAAGTGTGTATTTTAAAGAAATCTGCTCAAACACGAACAAAACAGAAAAATACAGCAATTTCTGCTGTAAGGAAGGACAACCACCATGTCTTAAGCATGTCTTAGCATGACTCCCTGTTGCACGCAGATTTACACAACCTCAGGCAACCTTCCTGGATCCTTTTAAATGAGGTTTAACACTGGTGTCGGAACAAAGAAGATGCACTTAAACTTGTTGTCTTTAGATGATCTGCTGACCGCACGTGCAGAAACAACCCCACGGCAACAAGCAACCTTACATGGATACACATGCAGAAAAACATCCAGGAAAAGATGAACGGATCTACGGTCTCCCCTTACCTGCACATTTCGGCAAACGCCAAGAAATTGAGTTTCTTCATCTTCTTCTCGCTGAGCCAGTAGCCCACCCGTCTGCCTCTCAGGAAGGTCTGCATCTTCAACCGCTGATGGCCAGATGTGACAGCAAATGTCACTCCAGCGAAAACAGGAAACAGTCTTCTTACACAAGCCCTGTCAAGCCCAAGTCAAAGACATGATCAGTCCATTAAATACAAACCTATGAACTTCTCAAAGGGTGTTAGAACAGAAGACATGCAAACAATAAAGATGCTGAAATAAGCCAGTTGGGAACAGGTCCTCTCCAAAGTGATGCTGGAAATCTCCATGACTGTGCTTTAAAATCAAGCGAGCTGTCTACTCAACCACATTTTGTCAAAGTTCGCAACACAAGTTAAACATTTGACTCTTTATATCGCTTTATGTGATCGTTCGTACAGTTGATTCGTCGGAGGAAATGAGAGGAAAGCGCCTGTAACGTCCAGAAATGCTGTCCAGGAAAGCAGCTGACATGGTGTTGAGACACAGCCCAGTTATTTGGTCTGGATTTAATGTAACTGTCACTGTACTATTTACTGTACAGAATACAGCTGGATCTTAATCTTTTACATATTTCTGTTCATCCAAAAACAAGAAAACGACACCCGAGAGGACTTCTGAAATCCGCCATAAACAGCTCATTCACGGCAGCACAAACAAGCTAGCACTCCACCTACTTTCAAATTCAGATCATCTCAGGTCTAACTGATGCATGTCAGAAATCTCCTGCTCTTGTTTTATTCCCGGTCGACACTTTTGAAGAGCAGATGGAGCGGTATAAATACCTGTCTAGTGCATTTTTCGGGCTCCGATCGGATAGCAGTTAGCTAGCTGGAGGGCAGTCTGGTCTCCATGACTCGTGGAGTTGTCTGTCTGTCGCTGAGACTGCGAGTTAAAGGTGCTCTGATAGTGATCAGACGGGTTGAATGCGATCCGATCTCAGTCCAGAGGTGGGGCTGGGCTCAGTTCAGTTCAGTTCAGGATAACGTGTGTGTGTGGGTGCTGCTCCTAAAGCATGACAGGAGGTTTGTGCTGTTCAGCCTCGCTGCTGCTGCTGATGAATTGGTGAACCCTGCTGCGTAACCGCAAGAGGGCGCCAGCGTAACATGCACTGTCAACGGGAGAACATAATGGACTACGTGTGGTTTAAACGAGGTAATAGTCCTCTGGGTCTGGTTATGTTTTGAGCTTATTTATGTTTGAAGGTCGAAAAAATTGATAAACGTCTTGTTTTACTTTAAATGTTCTTGTATACAAATGTTATACTCCGAAAAAATAGATTATTTGCTTTTGGCATGATATGCTGAACAAAAACATATTTCCTGAAGAGATTATAAAATATATATATACTTTACTACGTTTTTTACAGTAAAGAAAGGCCACCCTGTTAAAATACTCAAAATTGAATCTACCGCCCGTTTCATCGGAGACATGCACGTGCCTGGCCCGAAGTTAACTTCCGGTTTGAGTTTGTTTATGGTCAGGCTAGTGACTAATAAAATAACAATTTATATTACTATTAATTTATATCATATTTTATTGTATACTAATTGTATGTAAAATACTTAAGTTATTTATTTTTGCAGAGGCCTACCGGAAGTTAAGTTTGGGCCACATAACATTTGTTTACCTTGTTGCCGCGTCAATACTTAAAATTGCACTTTACTTTTCGAATGTATATCAAATATATTCTTTTCTTCATCACAGTATGCTACTAGAATTTGGAGGGTTACACTTTATTGTCATAGTAATGTAGCATTACATATTAATAGTCCTAAGGATTCTATTTCTTCATACATATTTTGTAATATTGTTACCAGTTCAATTGTTCACAAGTACTAAATAAAACACAGACAAAAAACCAGCATGACCAGTTCTACACCAGGCAGACAGCAGATGTTTAATGCTCATATATTTGTATATCTAACATTTCATTGAAAAGCTGTGGACACAGCTCAACTAGTAGAAAACACAAAGGCACCACACATATCTAAATACACAAGACAAAGACAGCAAAACCCATTATGTACAACATAAAAAAATATATAATTTTCATAATCTTTGGGACTATATGTACAAAGGTTAAAAAATGTATTTACAAACACTCAAAGCATTTTCATTAGTCTAATGTGACGTAAAAAAAACAAGTGCTAAGGTCACATAAACTCTGCGTTTGTTCGGCGTGTGATGTGATTTGTTTTTCTCAGCGTCTGACGGCAGGGCTGGCCAAGAGTCCCAGGATGGTGGAGAGACAATGCAGCTTCTCTTTGACCAGCTCTGGTAACTTCTCATTCTCTTTATACCTGTGAGCAAACAGATATTATGAATGTATACAAACTACTTTCTACACCTGTCATTCCTAAAGATAACATAACATTCAAAATGAATAAAAATAATGTTTGTCTTCCATTGTTTCTAGATGAAAGTGTGTACCTGGTGATGTGTCCATCAGAGGAAGTAAAAGTGATGCAGGAGACACCAGCTTGGACCATTAGCTGGGACCCATCATTAAACTGAACCCAAACCTCACCACTTGTAAGCTAAAACACAAAATATAAAATTAACCGGTAGTACTTAATATTTTATTATACTGTAACTTATTATTTTATTATTTATGAATAAGAAATTAAATAACTACCTGAGATGCCCAGCCAATGTTTGGTACAAAAATGGACTTGAGCACCTTTCCTGTGTTAATGGTGCGTTCATCTTTGGCTGACTGGGGCGAGCTGCCTTTAGCCATACTGGCTGTGGTGAAGTCTGATCCAGCATAGGAAATCATCTAGAGTTAATAACAAAGTAGAGTTAATACCATTTCTGAGTGATTGAGTTGTAAAATAGTAAAAAGTTGCGTGACATGACGTACTGATGGCGTAATGTGGGGGGGCTGTGGTGGACTCTGAACGACCTCAGCAGGTGCAGCAGGGCTCGAGGCAGATAAACACTGAGGCTGAGGGGCTGGAATAGCAGGATTGGTGGGTTTCCTGATTTATAAACATACACAAACATGTCACAAATACTCACAGTCAAGAGTCTGAGTTTAATGGTTGAATCTTGTCTCGAAACATGCCTGAATCACATTTAGCCTCAAAATTAAAATAATTTGCATAAAAAAATTGAATCAAAATTACGATGTTGGAGTTATATATAATGATGGAAATGAGAATGGGGGTACACTTAAATAACGGGAAAATGCCACAACGTGAATAATCCTAAAAATATCTTCACCAAAAGCTTACCTGCCGATAGTGATGGGAAAGAATGCAGTGTTTTTAGAGCTATTCTGCTCCTCAGCAGTTATAGCCGCTTCCAAAGACAGACACATCCGATGCCCCTGAGAGAGACACAAATATCTCAGCATTACTATCACGGGTACATGATAAGCATAACATAGAAGCTTAATGTATGTACATTAGAACTGTACAGAACCGAAGCAGTAATGCATTACCTCTTCAGAAAGCTCCATGTAAAGTCTACACTCAGGACTCAGCCCAGTCAGTCCAACATCACCCTTCACCGTGTATGACTTCCCACTCTTCTCCACCACACGCATCTGCTCGCTCGTCTTATGGGTTTTTGCCCCTAGCCCCAAAAAGACATAATTTTTTTACACCTTAATAGATGTCCTTTTGGGTGTTTAAACGTGTGTATTAAACTTCTCATCACAGTTTAACTTTTGACAACTATATGCAAGCAACATCCTTTTTTTTTATCTCAGTGTGGCACTTTAAATTTAGTTTGGGTCTGGCATAAAACTTTCTGTCACAGTGGCATTTCACACAACAACATATTGTTCTACAAACTTCATCATTAGGTAAAAATAGATTTTCAGTATATGTGCCACTCACCGTCATAGAAGCACACCTCTATGTCTGCGTTAGGTGAGTTCTCCATCAACATACACTTGGCAAACTTTGTGTACAAGGTGACTTTGGGAGTCTTTGATTTTACCAACTGGACAAACTTGGTAGCATACTGATACTTCTTCCAGTATTTTTCTGTGGAAAACATATATTGTGTATAATTGTAAATACACCCTCCAATTTTAATAAATCAAATTTCAACTGCTTTGTTCTTGATTTATTTTACCTGGTAAATCCTCAAAGCTACAAATGAGAATGTCTTCAGGTGGGGAAGGGGGATGGTCCAAAACAGGGAAGCCTTTACCTTCATTGGGCTGATACACTGTCACCTAAGCACATGATTAAAGAAGCATATTAACATCCATAATTAACCAAAAAGATTTTTTGTATATATTTGATGATTTTTTGTAGTTTTCACACATGAATGTATCCCTAACCATTGATCCATCACAGGAGATCCTCAGCACTTCTTTGACTCTCTCCTGAACTCCTTGTCCCTTCAGCAGCTCCATACACACCTCCCCTGTGTCCAAAATACTGACCTGAGGAAAAAACGCACCGTATCATACATTTTTCATATCTAACTCAAGCCTAAGGTGAAAAGGAAGCATATATAGTTTGACTACATGTGATATGTGAAAGATAGACTAACAAGTAATGCTTACCACAGCGTTTTTGGTCTTTTGTCTAATAGGCTTGAGCCTGGCAGCACAGAGCGGTGAAAAGTTCTTCTTACGGGATGTTTTTTCCTTCTCCGTGTGTGCTTTGCCCTTGGACACAGACGGACCAGGAAACTGCGGTTCCGAGTAGCTCTGAGGTTCTTTTGGGTGACCTGATCCGAACCCATCCTCTCTGCAGGGCCCAGGGTTGGTGTGAGGAAATAGTTTGGGTTGCTGCTGAGAGTAAACACCGCTGGGTTTGTCACCGCAAGAGGTTTGCGTCCCAGCTGGCTCCCGTCCCGCGTGGAAACTCCCACTGCTGCTGTGGCTACTCATATCTGCTGGTCTCTTGAACGGGCCTTCAAGTAAAATGTGTCAAGAAGACATTACATCTTTATTTGCTGCTTATCCTACCCTTAAAGCAACACTAGAGAACTTTTGCTCACGGGTTCCCCCATGTGGTTGATAAGCGCAATTGTCTGTTACCAATGTTGCAAATAATGTCCCTTTATAAGCTTCCCCGTGGGCAGCGCAATACACGTGAATTTGTTTACTAAGCTGATGGAACCGGCAAATGCAGAAACGTTGTTTGGAAACCATGTCACACTCTTCCGCAGGCAGGGGATGGGCAGGGCTGTGCGTGTACTGACCAGAACACGAAACTTACAATTGCCGTTACGGCTGATAGGAGGCTGCTCAGGCAGCAGCGGCAGTCAAAGTCATCCAGTTAAGAGTTGTTTTACCACTGAAATAATTTTAGAGACATTATTTTAAGGTCGAAAAACTACATAGTGCCGCTATAAGATTGAAAACCAATGTCATTCATTCTCACGTGTTTTAATCACAACAACAATCAACACAATTAAATTATGTCAGTAGGTGTTAATTTAGAAAAGTATATTTTAAAAATTCATATTTTGGCCTGTTTTTTTTACCTAAAACTCAAATCACTTCAGGATTGCTGTGCACTTTATTTTTACTATACTTATGCCCTTTGTGAAGTTTTGATCCCCACTGACTTCAACTGTGTGGAAAAAACAGCTCAGACATTCTTCAAAATATCTTTAATGTTCCATCGAACAAAGAAAGAATGTCATTTTGGTTTGGAATGATGATGAGAGCATTTAAATTTTTAGATAAACCAGCCCTCTATCAAACTGCAAGACTGTATAGAACAAAGAAAGAGTAATACCGTCATTGCTGAACCAGGGCTGTGTTTGAGAGTCTGACATCTGTTGTCTCACAGAATGAGCAGATGTAGAGAAAGACGACCCTGAACTGAGAAAGAGAAAAACAAATGCATTGATTATAACCACAAAACAGTACAATAAAACTACATCACATTCTAACAATACTAAAAAATGCTTTTTTCCCCTTACATTGCAGGCTGTTTGACAGGTGGAGAGGGAAGACGACCATGATCAGAGTAGCTATGCGGCATATCTCTGTAACTGGAGGTTGGTGGAAACAAGCGGCCAGACCCTGAAAGCATCTCTTCTGAGTGGCATCTTTCCAGCTCGGCCTCCTGTTGATTGTGGTTAAACCCAGCACCCGATCGGTCTGACGAATGAGCCCGTCTCAGGTAGCGAGAATGAGGCCTTCCACTGTCTGCGCCGAGGGGAACTCGCCCACCACCTATCCTGGAGAAATCTTCTTGAGAATTAGGTTGCCAGTCTTGCCCACTCTTAAAACTGGAGCTGGTGGAGTGATGGGAGTGGCTGGGGATTGGCGCCATGCGATTGGGTAAGGGCTGTCCAATCACCTGCCTGGTTTTCCTCTGAAGCCGGCTGACGCTGCTGCTGGTGGTGATGTTGGAGGTTGTGGATATAGTGGCTATGCCGCTGTCTATGGACCCTCCGTCGCTGTTCCCAGAGTCCTTACTTGCGGTGGTCCCAGTTTGAGTCATGAAGGGATGGTCCAGTACTGCAGAGAGGCTTGGCCTGAGGGTGGGGTTCTTTTGTAACAGCTGCTGAATCAGATCCTGAGCTTCTGGCGATATGTGCATGGGCATCTGATACTCTCCTAGAACCACCTTGTTCAGAGTGTGTTTCACGGTGTCCGTGTCAAAGGGTGGCCTGCCTGTAAGGAAGGCGTAGAACATGCAGCCCAGTGACCAAACGTCCGACTCCAGGCCGTGAGCGCTGCGGGTGGCCACCTCTGGGGAAATGTAGTTCGGGGTGCCGCACATGGTGAAGTGCTTCTCGCTGGGAAGCTTTAGCTGTGTTGCTAAGCCAAAGTCTGCAATCTTAATGTTCATGCTGCTAGTGAGCAGGAGGTTGGACAGGGTCAGATCCCTGTGCATGATGCCATGAGTGTGCAAGTACAGCATGCCCTTTACAATCTGATTCATGAAGTGCCTTGCTGTTGATAAAATAAAAAAGTCAACAAATAAAAACAATCAAAAGTCAACATATAAACACATATTAATTTAATAAAACACTCAATATCAGGTTACAAACATTAGATTAGAGCTCCTGAGTGGTCAGACCTCCACAGCAAAAAAAAAAGGAGTGATAGAATTGTAAAAGTGTCTAAATACTTTTTGGGCAACTGTATATGTGGATATACAGTAACACAATAACAGACATTAAACATTAAAGGAGCAATTTTATTAAATAAACTGTGTGCTTTTACTCACCGGGTTTTCACTGTAAATGTAAAAAAATATGTAATATAACGGCAGGCTTACAATCTAACATTCAATTTAATATAATAAGTAACAGGTTTAGTACGTAATACTTCTCAGACCACTAATGTAAGAGATTAAGCTGAAACTCACCTTCTTCTTCTGTAAAAGGTTTTCTCCTGTCTTTCAGATAGCGGCTCATCTCTCCATTGTGAGACATCTCCAGAACCAAGTACACATAATTACTGTCCTCAAAGTAATTGTACAGCTTGAGCGAGGGATTCAAAATAAAAGGTTTAGTCAATATCTGCTAAATAAAGTCATTCAGTGTGACATATTCCATAAAAAAATCCAGATGTACAACGACACACAATATCACACATTTATTCCACATTATTTTTAAATTCATGCTGCACATAGCCCTTTCTCTGGTTCATCTCTCGCTATACCAAACAAACCTAGAAGCAAAGTTCAGTATTTAATCCCTTTTTATTTCGTTTCCTTTTTATTTGATTACAGTATTCCTTCAAAATAAAAATGGAAATCACAATTTTAATATTCTTTGATATTGGCTATTTATGTTAGCAAAGTTTAATAATCTGATCAAATCAATAAAGCTGATCTGACTTGATCTGACTGAAAAGAGTTTGAGCTCACCTCAAGAACTGATGGATGCTTTAACCGACACTGAATCTCCACCTCATTAATGACTCTCTGCACCATGCCAGCTTTGTGCATTGCCTTCTTGTCAATCTGCAAGTACACATGCGGTACACTGAACGGTTTTGAACAGATGCTGCACAACCACAACACTGGTAACCTTCAGGCTAGTTATACAAAAAACATGAAACACAACAGAAAGTATGTTCTTACCATTTTGATTGCCACCTCCAAGCCTGTGTTTACAGATTTAGCTTTGTAAACACATGCAAAAGAGCCTTTACCCAGCAGGGTGAGAACTTTAAAGTCCTGCAATATCAAAAGAATGTATTCTGAATTAGATGGCATAGTAATAAAGAAATTAGGATAAGATTCATTCAACAGTTCAGTCATGTCCCCATGGGATCAATCTTATCCCGTTGAGGATTTCTTTGCACCCAAATCTCAGCATGAAAGTTCTTACCTCAATGTTAAGATCCACAGATGATGCTAAAATTCTGTCATCTTGTGGATCTTTTCTTTCAGTTGTTAGATTTTGTAGGAATGAATGAATAATGTCCAACATCTTGCAGAAAGTGTTGCGATCGCGGATAAAAACAAAAGCACAATAGCAGCCCGTTGGGCACAGTGTGCACTCTTTGTTGACGCGTCACTAGTTACCTGCATTTGACAGAGACATCTGTTCATCAATCTCCCGCTCTCCTCCCGCTTCTCTACCTGACACTAACGCCACCGCCCGTCGCATAGCAACCGTCTCCATGCTCGCAATTCCCCAAACACCTTTGCTGCACTAAATGTTCGCAGATGGATGAACAGACGCGACGAGAGACCCAGTAGGTGGTGAAACGTGTAACGTAAGGGGGCATATAGACAATTTAACTGAAACCGTTAACGTTACTGGGGTCGTGCATTTTGGCATAGTCCTTAGTAACTAAATAATATGAGTTTAAAATATTCTGCCGAATGTTTAGGAACAACAAACACACATTGAACGAAAGTAAACACCTAGGAAATCATTTTAGCTAGTACAAACATGAACCAAAACACATTTAATAGCTCGTCGGGCTGGATAGCGCTCGAGCCGCAAGCGACCGCTTAACTTACCTCAATCTTATCACCGATGGAAACACTCATTTTTACTTCATAATTTCTTCAGTACAACGATTCGTAAAATAAATCCAACAGTATATTTATTTTCCCGTAGATAAGTGATGTTTTGACTTGAGCATGGCGTATAAAAATGCATTTAATCTGTGTAATTGTTTTCCCCTCCAAAATGTTTGCCTTTCCTCCATTTTGAAAAAGTCCGCCCGTTACAACTCATAACGACGTGCTCGACGTCACTGCGCAAACTAACCAATGGGCGATCAGATGTCGAACAACACGGAACTAGACAGAGATTGTCAAAGTAAAGGTCTTATGTTAGCGCAGTGCGATATCGACGATAATCATTTACAGTTTATACTACAAAAAATGTAATGGAATCATCAATAATGATCTTTTGTTTTTTGCTTCCTTATAATTGATACGATTATACGATGCATTCTTTGTCATTTATTTAGATAACAATTTTTTATTTTATAATTTATTCAATAATTTGTATTATTTAGAATTGTCTTGTATCTCCCAACGTATTGTAAAATAAAAAAGTCATCTAACACTCCAAACCCTCCAAACTAGTAATTGATGTAAAAATAATATAATAAAATGTTTGATATAAACAAATAAAAACGAATGTATTCTACAATAGTAAACACACATTGTCATAAAGGCATGATTTATTATTTGTGATCATCAAACCTTCATGGGACTGCATGAAAACTGGGAAAAAAGGTAATGAACCGCTCAGTACATTCTACTTTCTTATGACACTACGGAGCTAAAAGCGTTGCAATGTCAACAATATGAGTGTACCTATATCTAAGCACCCATAAATTCAAATTACTAAAATAATATTTACAGGCTCTAGACAACACATCCTTTGGAAATGTTTATATTAAATACAAATATATACCATATATTTATATATATTGCATACATATTTGCTTGTTTTCCTCAACCTTAAGGATTGATCGAACAATATTTTAATTTGTTTCCCATAACAAGTGGCTGTGCAATATGACTGACCTCTTGAGATGACTTTGGGTCTCCCAGTATGCAAGTATCACATTACTTCAGGGATACAATATTGTTAAGAGCGGCTGCGTTGTTTCAGTTATTGAACTACATCTACAGTACTTTATATGATCTTCCAATCCCATACTGACTTTAAAATATAACTATAACATTCAAAGGATAGCCTTATCCGACCCATTAATAGGTACAAGAGAAAACCAACAAAACTGCAGACTTCAACAAACAGATGCACGAATACAGCCAACTGAGTGGTGGACACAAAGAGAATGGTTCCAGCTATTAATTCAGAGTAAGTTGAAAAGGTTTAATAGTGGCTTGAGTAAGAATTTCAGCAGGTTCAGTGTGGAAGGGCTCAGTCCACCTCCATCTCTCCAGACGGAGGTTTCGTCTGCTGATTGCCTTTGCTTTCAGCACCTTGTTGTGCAGCAGGGCCGTTGTGTTCCCCATTGTTTTTGTCTCCCTCTTCTATGGGCTCCTCGGATTTGGGTTTGGGTCGGGTGAGCACAGGATTGCAAACCTCCTCTAACTCCTATAATTCAACACAGGTCGAATAGATTTCAAATCATTGTTATTTCATTTTATCATAGTATGATATTTTGGCTCTTTTTACTAAGAAAGCTGCACTAACCTGAATCTTTTGAATGATGTCTGCTACTTTGACTGCTGGGTCTTGAGCGATTTTGAGTTTGCTCTGGGCATTCATCTTTGCATTCATCCAGGCTAAGGCTTCACTTACACTCTTCTCAACAACGCCCATCTCCTCAGCGCTCAAATGCTGGTAGCGCTCATCCTGTTGGTCAAATGTCAAAGATGTGATTAATGTAACTCAACTCCCATTCATTTTGATAAAAGCTTTTTTTGGCGTATATGCGTATCTCATGTTATTCCAAACCCATCTGACTTTCCTCAATGAAATTAAGGAAAAAGGATGTTAGGGACTGACAACTACAGTCACCATTTACTTTTATTGTTTAAGATAAAAATCCATGAAAGTAAATGGTTTCGTCTTCCACAGAAGAAAAGCATACTGATTTGCAATAACCTGGCAGTGAATAAATTATGACAGGAAAGCCCAACTGAACAATGTTAATACTTAAGATGATCATAAACAACACATTTACTCTCACAGACAATGACCTAAATGACCAGCACAATATTAAAAACCATCATCTCTGTGCACATATTCCCTGAAGACATTAGCAGACATAACATGGTACACTAAACAGCTTCCAGATGATGAAAATAATTAAAGTTGTAAACGTAATTAGGCCAGTAGAGCTGTGTAAAGTTATTATTCCAAATAAGCTCATTAATATCTATAAAAAAGGAGGCTAAACGTCACACTTTGGATGCTAAATGCTCCACATTTACATTAACTAAATAGTTTTAAAAATCACATTCAAGTAATAGAATTATGCACTTATGCATTTGGCAGATGCTTTTATCCAAAATGATGTGATATATCTATTTTATCAAGGTATTCGTTGTTCACTGGCAACAGTGTGTTGCTTTTTATGCATATATACATAAAAACTTCTTGGTCTTGTAACCTATCGGTACTGCTTATTGTGTTGACAAAATGTTTTATGCTTGTAAGTTGCTTTGGATAAAAGCATCTGCCAAATGAATAAATGTAAAATGTAAATGATAGTTTAATTTTCCATAGTATTTATAATCACTTACCCTCTGTTTAAAGGCCTCCACAGCCTTCATAAATAGCTGTATTTTTTTGCCTAGCTCATCAAATGCTCTGGGTCTGCCCTCATGCTCTCTGTACCGTTCTTCAATGGGCTCACCAAACTTCTACAAAAACCAAACACAACATCCTGCTGTAACAAATGGCTCATGGGTAGGCCAAACTATTGCCTTTATTAAATCAAAGCTTGTTTATGCAAAACAACAAATGCATGCAGCGGTAATTGTATACAATGAAATGTGTCTGCAAGCTCTAGGGCAGAAAACAGAACCTATTTAACTAGTTTAATGCCACTGAAAGCCACAGAGAGAATCGCAAAAGTAATGATGGTTATTAACCTGATTGTCTGCCATTGGTTGGCATGCTAATGCATTTGGCTTGATAAGATGCTAAAAAAAGCAATATTCTTAAAGCACCACAGCTTTACAATTCTCTCTGGTTCTGACACTTAAAAAATAAATTAGGTTCAACAAAAGACAAAATATACCTATCCTTGTCATTATAATGTGTAAAAATAAAGAATCTATAAATAAGCATTCTTTGAGATATTTCCATATGACTTTTCAAATAAAAATACCTACTTTTAGTTCAGACAGTTTGTCCTGATAGACTTCTTTCTCTTGATCTTCTCCTTCTTCATACAGCCAGTTCTCTGTGTCTTCCAGCATTAGGGTGAGTCGATTGCTTTCCTGAAAGAACATTCACACAAAAAACAGTGCTGATCATGACAATAGCTTGTTCTAATACATTTGTAAGATAGTTTGAGATTTTCCAAATGGCAAGGATGTGATTCAAAAAGCAATACACTCCCCAGTGGTTTCTCTGAGAGCTACCACTTTATAGACAACAAAGAGATTATGTTCTCACATCTTCAGTGACATATTTCTCATAGATGCCACACAGTTTGTCTCTCAGGTCATAAACGTATTCTTCAACGCCATTTTTAGCATCGTTCCTCTCCTTTTCCAGCTTGTCCTGAATGATCATTTTTTTCTGAAAGACAGAGTACAATACAATACATTCTTCAACTAGATCATTGTAATGTTTTACTCATATACTAAGAGTCTTGATTAACATCTACAGTAGGTACATAGTTACAAGCAAGTTCTAAATGTAATTGAACACGTTCATGAGTAAACAACTAAAGCATTCAACCATGGAAGTCATTACATAAACCCCCCAACAGAGATAAACAACTGCAGCCTGACAAGCTTTTTCTAAGACATAAGCCTTACTATAGCACAAGACTGTGCCACTATTTTCCAGCCCTTATCAAACCATTACATATTACGTATATGTGACCCTGGATCACAAAACCTCAAGTAGTACGGGAACATTGGTAGTGATATTTTTTACGCCAAAAATCATTAGTATATTAAGTTTGTAGATTTTTGTTGATCTCCTACCGTAAATATATCAAAACTTTATTTTTGTGAGTGAATGGCCTGCTACAGCACCTCGGATGGACAACTTTAAAGGCGATTTTCTCAATACTTTTTGTGCGCAAATAAAGAAAAATTTGACCGTATTTCACAATTTCCTGACTTCCGTGTTAATTTACAGTGCGCGTTCATGAGAGCACCACTAGCACTACGCAAGCCCAGATGTACTGTCATTGCGACACGCATGCGTAGTGCTAGTGGTGCTCTCATGAACGCGCACTGTAAATTAACACGGAAGTCAGGAAATTGTGAAATACGGTCTTATTTTTGTTTTTTTGTGCACAAAAAGTATCCTCAACCGGACTATCACATGGACTATTTAACAATGTGCTTCGATCACTTTCTACACTTTGACAGTTGGTTGCATTGCAGTCAATGGGGGGACCGGTGCAGCATCTAAACCATCCTAATTTGCATTCTGAAGATAGACGGAGGTCCTATGGTTGTTAAACGACTTCAGTGAGTAATTCATGGCAGAATTTTCATTTTCAGGAGTTCCCCTTTAAAACTGGTTTTGTTGTTCAGGGTCACATATTATGATAGTTTTAATGAAATGATAAAAGTAACAGTACGTGTAGGACATGATCTGTATTGTCACTCCACTGACGTAATGATCCACTAATATCTTTTCCCTGAGGTCTGAATTGAGCTCAGTCATGGATATTTAGGGCAAACGCTAAATCTTTCACTTCATTTCAGCAACAAGCACATTGTAAGTGACCGTGAGGAACATTCATTCTACTGGCGGTATTTGTTAATGCATTGATTATTATTATTATATGGCTTGATTATATATTTTTTGTGTTTTATGATACTATTTTTTAACAATTCATTAATAACTAACATCAATTTATACAACTTGAGATGTGAAACATGTTAAGTAAATGCCATATATCCAAAATAAATTCCTCTCAAAAGTGCTTTAAATGAAGCTCTGCTTTGAAACAGGCATCAAAATGCATGGGATGAATGGACATAAAGAGAACTACTTTGAAGTGTTAAATTAATCCCGGCTGTCTGAATATACTCAAGGGATCCGAGGCAAACTGAAATTGAAGTAAAAAGCTTGAACTCACCTCATATTCAACAAAGTTACTGAGCACATCTTTATCCAGCTGTCTGGTAGTGCTGGCCAAGACGGGCAGATCAACACTCTTAACCTTAGTTTTGGGTTTGCTACTGCTTGCACTTTGCTCTTGCTTATCAGAATCACCATCCTTTAAAAGAAAAAACATGTTGACAAATGAAGCCAAATACAGAACTATCATGTAACATATTGCATTTAAAGGGGTCATATTGAATTTTAAACCTGTAACTATAATTTCTTCCACAGATCATTTATTCACACAAAGCAGCAAAACCAACTAACATTATCCATTTTCACATCAATGTAACCTAGCCTATATGTTGTTAAGAAACTTGGCCTACCCAGTCCCGATAAAAAGGAATTAAAATAGATGTATATTCCTAACACTGGGGGGTGGTTTCCCAGACAGGGATTATCTTAAACCAGGACTAGGCCTTAGGTTAAATGGGAAATTTAAGTAGTTTTAACAAACATACCTTACTTAAAACATGTGTGCATTTTGAGACAACAGAGAGGCACTGATGTATTTTGAGATAATGTCAGTGCAAGTTGTTTTTAGTTTGGACAGCTCTTACATTTCGTTTAGTCTAGGACTAGTCTAATCCCTGTCCGGGAAACCACCCCTGGATGTTTTAATGTGAGTAAAATTTGAAAAAATCTCTTTTGAGATTCAGTTACAATATAATTTACAGCAAGTTCTAAAGGGGCAGCATATGCTATAACTTGTTTCAAATACAATGTTTACAAATCAAATTGAAGGTACATTAACAAATAACATTTAATTCTAAGCTTGTAAAATGGTAAATACCATCATAGAAAAGATATAACCTATTTAAAAGCAACAAGGACCTATTTAAAGTGTGTGAGAACATACTGTATTTCTAAGTTAACTTGTACTGTACCTTACTGCCAGAGTTATTCATTCTCTCCTCATCAGTGCTGGGTTCTCCTTGTCCCTCCTGATCCACTTGCATTTTATTCTATAAAAAGATGTAAAAATAGCATGAGTGGCGTCTGATCCTGCAGCGTCAGATAAACTGAAAAAGCTCACACTGCTGAAAACATCTGCTTGTTATGTAAATTCTTTATAAGTGGAGCACCATTGAACTGAACTGAGGATGAGTGCATTATTATACTACACACGCACATTAGACATTAGATTTTCACAGTCATAACCCAAATACAGCAAAAAAGCACTTAAGCCCTGAATGTCAGATTGAACTGAAGGCATGGTCAGATATTGTGGGTCAAAGATATTGTTGTCCTTTTGGTTATGTTTAGCCGTGTGTACTGTTTGTTTTACAGGAATACTGTAGCTGCACACAAGCAGGGTGAACTCAAGCAGTATTGAAAGACAACACACGCACAAAAGTTTATCATATAGAAGTTCTCTTAGATCTTCTCTTTAACATTTTCTAACTTTTCTTGATATAACTTTTGTATAGTTAGTTGTGCATGTGTGTCCATACCTGATCTTCTGGCCGTCCTTCGTTCTGTATGGTAGGTTCTGTGTCCATCTGCACATCATCTGCCTCTCCTTTCTGCTTCTCTATAAGTGAAGCACTGGACACGCTGAAGATCCCGTGCACGTTCACACGAACTTTCACCTTGACCTTAGAACTGTCACCATCAGGTTGAGGTACAACATTCTGGACAGTAAAACGCCCTGACCACAGAAGAACAACAAGACAATCAAAACTAGAATAAAAACAAGCATTATTAGGTTGGCTCATATATTGGTTTTACCAAGTAATTTGAATTTGTCAAAACTGTACAAACTTTTTAAACTATAATTTTTAGGACATTTCATTGGCTGGTGCTCAAGTTTCACCATTATAATTAATATTATTTATATTATGTTTTTAAACATTTTTTAGTATTTGTAACATTTACTTAATGTTATTTGCATGTTTTTTTAAGTGGTTCTGACTTTTCAACAAACTTTTGTAATATAGTACAGCACTAATTTAGAATAGATTTCATTCATATTATATACAAATAAAAGGAAATCAAAAAATACTCCTTATCAATCAATTGAGTTGTGACCCACCAAAATGTATCAGCAAAATCAGTCAACTTTAACATTCACATGTTGACGTAAAATATAATGTTGTCACAAGTGCAGCATCAGCACCCATAAAGCCAAAGGGATTCATGGGATGCCACATGGGAGTGTATTGGCCCCTTGGATACTGACACACACTCAATATGGAGATATTTCAGCAAGCCGCTGATGTGGTGGCAGTTGAAGCTTATGGGACGGCATGTCTCAGTCCTAATTACCTGGCAGGAGTGTGGTGACACACCCCTGAGGTTAGGACTAACCCTAACCCACTTCGGCTGGAGTAATAGGTGCTCTGACACAATGGAGCACAATGTTGAGGCCATTCTTAATCAAATGAGGACATGAATGACTATTTCAGGGTCCCTTGAGCTTTCCACCGCAGTCTCATTTTGGTTGTGAATAAGGCTAGAGACCCCCGACTAAAACTTTGACGTGAATTATCTCACACGATAAAAAATGTACTGTGATACGCACCTATTCTGGTATCGGGATAGGGCAGTTCATGTGGAGAGCTATAGAACGCCTCCAGGTCAAAAGGATCCTTCTTGTGGAAGGTGATGACTTTGGAGAAAGGTGCAGCATGGTTCTTACTGTACACCTCACATTCACTAAAAAAGAAGAAACAGAATATAAATATAAGAGCATTTTGATGCCCATTTGATTTCTAACCACCCCAATTCAAAAAGTCCAAGTCTCTATGATATTCTGATCTCTAAATGGCTCTTGGAATTTTGTTTAGTTTTTTAACCTGATTTATCGTTCACCAGGCGGAAATCACAAGTGTTGCTAAAAAATAACAGCGCACCTCTTCTCATGAATTTCATTTATACCCGTAGTGCAGATGGCGGGGGATAAATTATGCACAGCAATTCAATACAAAGCATGAGGGGTTTGTTCAAACTCTAAGCGTGAGCAATAGTGATGCTTGCCTTTACAAGCACCGGTAAGTAATTACATGCAATAAAGAAAAACTAGAATAAATAACTCAGAGGTGTACCGGATTTATAAATGGATGTTTTGATTGAGGTAGATTGAGACGCCTCTTACCCAACACTTTCATCAGTTTGAGACTTCCAGCGAAGAGTAATCGGGAAAGGAACGGCGTCTGTGATGGAGAACTCTCTGACTTTGAACGCCGGAGACAGGATTGCGCACTTACCACACACACACAGACGCACATACACACCAAAAATAAACATTTATGTATACACAAGCAAATGCTGTTACATAAGCTGTCTAAATAGGGTATTAGTGTAAGAAGTCAGAGAAAGCATAATCCATGCACGGACCACAGATTTCATCTTGTTTTTATGACTCTCCCATCCAAACGCTCCCTGCTGTGTTTACAATTACTGTCATCAAGGCCATTTTCACATTTATAAATTCAGCAGACGCTTATCCAAAGCAAATTACAGCGCATTCAAAGAATACATTCGATCAGTTTGTGTGCTGCCTTGAAATCAAACTCAAGGCTGTGCCAGACATGAGATGATCTAAGATGAGTCTGGAGAATTGCTCATATCACCGATTCATTTCCAGTGATTAAGTTTAAGTGACATCTCACCTGTAGGGCACATCCGCGCGCCACAGCCTCATCTGCGTTCAGCGTGGTGCTGATGTCTTTACAAAAGAACTTAGAAATTTTCTCCTTAATGGCTGGAATCCTGGTGGCTCCACCCACCACCTCAATGGCATAGATGTCATCTCTACTAAGCTCTGCACAAGGAAGACCGCAAATTGGGAAGATATCAATCTGTAGCATCTGATCAATCAATAGATCCTCCTAAATATTACACACAGCACCTTTAATGCTAAATGGTAAATGGGAATAAATTATGGTAAAATTTACTTTCATAGCTCTTAAATACCATTTGTGTTTGTGTATGTTTAAATATGATGAGCAATGCTTAAGTCTGAATTAAGTCTGAGCTCATCTGTTGCTGCGTACTTGTTTGTTCCATGACCGATTTCAATGGCGCCTCCACTCTCATCAACAACTGAGTGCACATCTCTTCAAACTGAGCCCTGCATCAAATCACAATGGCACATTTACTGAAACCATGAACTTCAAACAGTTACCTCTTCCAACAGTCAATAGTAATTCTCTTTATATAATAAATATAATAATAAAAACATTTGAGTTACCTGTTCAATTTGCCATGCACATCTATGTCATTCATGAAGCACTCGATGTTGAGAGGCAGGTCAGAAGAGTTTGCACTCATGAGTTTCTTCAGCTTCTCACACTCCTGATAGAGCCTCAGCAAAGCCCTCGGGTTGTCTTTAACATTTAGTTTGAAACGTTTTTTGAAGTCTTCGCAGAAATATTCCACGAGCATTTCGTCAAAGTTCCGGCCGCCCAAATACGGGTCAAACGCTGTGGCCAGAACCTGTGAGGAGGGTTAGAAAAGCTCTTGTTGTTCATTAAATGCACTGTAAGCATATTCAACAAAATAGTAGAAATAACACAGACCTTCAACTTCCCCTTGTTGAAGGAGGCAATAGAAACTTGATAAGATGAATGCCCAATATCAACAAACACAACATTACGAGGCTTCTCCTCTGGGTTTGGCAGGTCCTGTTTATAGATCCCATAAGCCAAGGCCACTGCAACAAAAATCAAAAAACAAATAAAAATGTGTTAAAGGCATTGAGAATCATAATAATTAACAGAAGAGGGAATATTAAAATATTTCATTAAAATACTCCACTTACATTATAGCATCACACAAACAGATCTGTCAAGAATACTTCATTCTGATTGGTCATTAATGGCATTCTGCAGTCTAATATTTTTAAATAATAACTGCTAAACTGTATAATTGATTGATTTTCTAATTCAGTTGTGCTAGTTTGTCTCTCATCTGTGGCCAATTTCTACTTACATAATTAAATAATCTCAGATGAATATTTTAAGTCCATTTATTTTACTTGTAAGTAGCCATGTATTAAGCATAAAGCAAAAATAACCCCTTTGGGGCATACAAGACCCCTACACTTCATGTCAGGGTCATGATCACCCTGCCAGAGTTTATTCATTTAACTGCATGACTGCACATTATCATCCCTTACTTTTTTGGTGTTTTGGTCACTAAGATTCAATGAACATCGAATGCATTAAAAAATGCATATTATTATTCCAGCTTATCTCTGTGTAAATCTGCTCTTGTAAATGTTGTTTAGTAGATAATATCCTGCTTTTTGTCAGCTCTATAGCTATAAAATGCCTCAAGAAGTGGTTGTTTCAAAACCACTGAGGTTACACAAACAGCTGTTTGTTAACCAGCGGGGAGAATTGACCAGCATCTTTATGATTGCCAAGTTATGAAAATGACTAATGAAACCGATCATTACGCAAGGAAAGGAAGCTGCAATCATTTGTTTTGATTGGAAATGAAACCCTCTTCTAGTCAATCATCACACGTTAAATTGCTTTCCTGATGCTCTAGTACATTCAGTGATATGACATATCAACTGTCTGTCAATAAACAACCTCTTTGCATCAACACTTAAAGGTGATGTGCGCAGCTGCTGCACCACTAACAGAATTAAAGTCACCATAAAATATAAAACTGACACTTCTTATATTTTTATGTAATATTGCAGTGTTTATTATAAATGAATTATCCATGTGGGTCATTATGAAATGTTATGCATACAGTAATGATTGTTTCTTTTTTATCTGAATAAATGAATCAGAATAAAACTAAATAATTCCCAGTACATAAGAGGAAAATGATATGTAGGCCTTCATAGGCATCTGAAAATATCTGAATATCAGATATGGACAAAAATCCAATATTGTGCATCTAATACATTAAATGGTTAAAAGAGAAAAACTTATCTACCATTACTATTTGAATGACATTGTGAAGATTGCGCTGGTCATCTTCAGTTTGATTTTACTGACCTGCTGTTGTGTCATTAATAAGCCTCAAACAGTTCAGTCCAGCAATCTGAGTGGCATCCATCAAGGATCTCCTCTCTACATCAGTGAAGAAGCTGGGGACCTGGTTAGAAAATTACAGAACGTATAAGCATGTCAACTGTGCCATTATGTCTGAGGTTTGCACGTTTCACAATCACTTACAGATATTACACAGTCCACCACAGGCTTCTTCAAGGCGTGCTCGGATGTTTCTTTCAACTTGGTGAGCAACATGGCTGTCATCTGCTCGATGGTAAACACCTTGTCCTCGTTCAGATAACGTACCTGTGATGTGGACATTACAAATATGTTATATTATGAGGATCTTGATTCATTATGCTTTCACTCATACTGTCAAAACTTCTTCTACAGTCAAATTGTTTTTAAAACCAGCAGCAACAGCTTTGTCTGATATCCTTGTGCATCTGATGTCAAGAACTCACTAATGCATGACCGTCCACATGCATGTCAACAATGCTTATTCCATCCAGTTAAACAAGGGGGCCTGACAAACCTTCCTGGAAGTATGTCTTACCTGCCACTATGGATATTCCTCTGGATAATCCCAATGTTATAAACGAATGGCAAGGTCCTCGATGTAAATGAATTTTGAAAAGATGTTGTTTATAATGGAAGGGAGGGTAAAAAAATATTGAACTTGATGGCTAGTCCACAACACACAAATATTTGCAGCAAACAACAGTTCTTATTACATACTTTTTCCCATTTACATATGAATTCATAATATTTTACATTATTTCTGAATCTATAGTAATTGATGATTTTCCAATGGTTTTCAACAGGAATGAAGATTTTAATCTAAAAATATTATTGTAAATAATGGGCAGGCCTTGTGATACTTCATTCTATTTTTTTAGGAATTTTTAGGAACATCTTTCTTAACTTTGTATACTGGGACTCACAATGGCTCAACGACCAACAGAACACAGTTTTTGTCACCTTTATTCCAGCGCTGCCATTGTCCAGTTTGTGAAGGCTGTAAGGCAACTTGGATTTCTCCCCCTGAATGTATGGATCATCATGTGCTCGACCGTGAAATTTCTTAAAGCCATGAACCGTGTTCTTAAAGTTAGTTATGATCTGCAGGGAAATTGTGTATTGGTTACTGATTCAAATACATAGCATAAATCGATTATTGGATCTTTGACAGTAAGACAGTACCTGACTCTTAGCAGCATTTCCAATAGTTCGGTTTTTCGACGCCAGTGAAATGCATGCTCTGTTGGTAAAGATCATATTCACACATAATTAAACACTTTGATGTTAACTTAAATATTGAAAAGAGCTCCATTCAGAAACCTGGATAAGGAAAGGGTGGATCAGCACCTTGGACAGCGTCTTTAGTTTCGTCTATGCTGTAGCCTACACAAGTTATTGAGATGATCGTTTTTTTGTACCTAGACATATGTAATTCCTTCTAAAAGACAGCGAGGTCAAATCTACATTTAACAACCACTGAAATCCTGACGATATGAAAAGTGTAAGTGTTGTTGTGGGATATACGGCAGTTGTGCTAACAACATAATTCGATTTGAGTAAGCGCTGCAGTGACTAACACACCACGTTTGTACTTTGTTTCCATACGACTATAAACGGTTTTTTTTTTTTAGAAAATTTACATTAAGCACATTGTAAGATACGAGGTTTTACGTACGTGCTGCCCCGCCCAACTGTGTGGATTTGTCCACTGGAAAACCTACACGACGACACGGTCACAGTCTCGTGGATTTGCCCCATCCATAGTGTCAGATTATACCGTTCACGTGCAGTGCCGCTGCACACCCTTTTTTAACGCCACAAAGTAGTGAAAATAATCCAATTCTTACATTAATGGCGTGTTTTGCAAAAACCAGTCAATATTAAATAAGGACAAAAAACTTGCGGCTGTCATTAGCCGTACTGTTTCTCATAAATATCAATTGACCGCATACACACTATTGCAAAACAGTCAACTATAAAACGCTTTCACGTAGATTTCACACAGATTTCGTTCAGGGCGTAGCTATCTTGTGGAAAGCAGAAGTGAACCTGAAAAAAGGTTGAGTATTCACTTAGAATTGTAGCTGAAGAATAGCTGCATTGTAAAGCATTAGCTTTGGGAAGCTTTGCATCCACAGTCACAGTAAGGAGCGAAATCCACGGCTCAGGAACACGGCCAGCTAGGCAACACCAAACGTTGCGTAACAACACACAGCATCATTTTACAGGGATGGCAATGTTGTACTTACGGAGTGCATCTGTCACTGTATTCATTTGCAATGGTTTCAATGCCGCCGCTCCTGGCAACAGCGATGTAACAGTTCTGGAAACCCACATCAATGCCCACCACAGACATGTTCAGTCCTTATTTCTTTATGCTTAACACCTCCAGTCCAGTTTTGAACAGTTGAGCTGGGTGAGGTTAACACAACACCCCTATTCTACGGTATGTGCCTGTCGTTTTTCTAGACGGCGAGCTAACTTAGAAGAAGAAGCACTTGCTATTAAACAAATCAGGCTTTTAATAGATAACTCGTCCACTCTAATCCTAGCAAAGAACGCTTCTACTGCATTCTTGCTGCCTCCACTGATATTGTCAGCCGGCAATATGGGTAAACCTGCGCATTTGTCAAGGGACTGGAATTGAGCCAAACCCCGCCCACCTGCGTTTGTCATTGGTTACTGGACGCAAAACAGCTCGTCGATTGGTGCAGCATCCTAGATAAGGGCGAAAAATCTAGAACCTAGCGAAAGAAGCTCACGTTTTACGTCACCGGGAATGACCGTGCAACTAAACGACCTATGAGAATGGATGGTTAACCTTCATCATGGGCCCATCACTGAATGTGGAGTAATAATAATAATATGCCACCCATCATCATCATCAATTTAAAAAAAGTCACCACAACAGATATATTACGTCATGACGTCGTTTATATTTTTCTGTATTTTTTAATCTTTTAATCGATCTTTTACCACAACGTGTCTTTATAAGATGAAAGTCGTGTAACGTTTTAGTAGTGAAATTGTGTTGTGCAGTTGAGCTGCTGATTTAAAAAGTCCAAAGCAAAAGAGACACTTTATTAAAGGGTAGCACTGAACTTACTGGTTCTCTAGTTTATAAAATTTGTAATACCAAGTATCAACAGCCTTTCCAATGAAGAATATAAGGGCTTTATAACACAAGGAAGTATTAAAGCCGGTATTGTTATTTTGTCTTATTTTTATTCTATATTATTACTTACTTTGTAATTAATTTGTGTTTGACTAAATGCGTTTATTAAAAATCAGCTTGATTTTGTATAGTTCGTGTACTTTTATTATGAAAGGAAAACTACACCATCGCAACCGGAAGTTACTTTTTATGTTGTCGTACGTGAATCAGGAAGTGGGATTGTAATGTACTGTTTTGATTGAGTCCGACGCTGTTTTAACCAAATAATTTGGAGGTTTAAAATGGGGCTTTTTGGAAAGACACAGGAGAGACCACCGAAGGACCTTGTAAGTGAATGCGTCGTTTGTACTGGGTGGTGTGAAATAACGGTTTCCTTTAAAATGTTTAATCGCTATTCATAGCAGGCCTACAAGCCCCATTTTGCTCATATTAGTTGACTACTTGGTTAATCACATGTCTTAATCTCTAAAGTTAAGTTAAAAACTTAAACGCTATATTTACTAACTATGATACTAAAGTTATATTGGAAATCCAAACTAAAAAACGGTTCTGAACCCTGTCAGTTAAACCTAGATACAATAGGTATTTGACGTCATATGTTTACTCATCTCTTTCACATAGGTCAATGAATGGTCTCTTAAAATCAGGAAAGAAATGAGGGTTATTGACAGACAAATCCGAGGTGAGCATATAATAGTAATATACTTTCAAATTCCTATATGATTTATCAAGCAAATTACTGCTTATTCTATTGTTATAGTTAGATTGTCATGATTGTGTTGTAGTTTGAAAATGAGTGTGTACATTAATTAATTGGGTGTTTATTTTCATGAAGATATTCAAAGAGAGGAGGAGAAGGTGAAGAGATCCATCAAGGATGCTGCTAAGAAGGGACATAAAGATGTTTGCATCATTCTCGCCAAAGAGATGATTCAGTCACGGAGGGCTATTAACAAACTATATGCTTCAAAAGCCCAAATGAACTCTGTGCTTCTCAGTATGAAGAATCAGTTATGTGAGTACAATTGTTAATTTGCAGACCCCACTGCAAAAGTAAACAGATGGTGTACACTAAATTGCAGTAGTAGTATATTTAACATTTATTGGTAACATTTATGTCACCTTACAGCTGTATTAAGAGTAGCTGGTGCTCTGCAGAAGAGCACAGAGGTCATGAAGGCCATGCAAGGCCTGGTTAAAATCCCAGAGATTCAAGCCACGATGAGGGAACTCTCAAAAGAAATGATGAAGGTTCGACACTTAAAACAACACTTGAAACTACACATTTCTTGGACTTATTGTGCCTGATCCTTTAACCCCACTGATGTTGGCACTGATGTTCCACAGGCTGGTATAATAGAGGAGATGCTGGAGGATACACTAGAGGGTATGGAGGATGAAGACGAGATGGAGGAAGCAGCAGAGGCTGAGGTTGACAAGATCCTGTTTGATATTACAGCTGGTAAAGAACCACACCCCAAATTTCCAGCCTTATTCTTAAGGCTCTCGCTAAAGTTCATCACATTTGTAGAATGAAAATAATTTCATTTTTGCTTTGCTACATAACAGGTGCTCTTGGTAAAGCTCCCAGCAAAGTTACAGATGCCCTTCCTGATCCAGTGCCAGTTGGGGCCACAGCAGCTTTAGAGGATGAGGAGGAGGAGGAGGAGGAGGAAGAAGATATCGAGGAGATGCAGTCCAGGCTAGAAGCACTGAGAAGCTAGAAGACATTTTCTCTCACACTAAAGCTTTATAGGCATAGACAGCAACACCATTTCTTATGTCCTCTATAGATATTCTTACTCTTAAAGGACGTTGGGCGTTTTGGTGTGGTAAGTGTAGGGTTAAAGTCAAACAGCACATAAAACGAACAGAATTTGAAAAAAATGACCCTTGATTACATACTGTAGAAGGAATAACACGATATTTTATGTTATCAGATGGACTGCAGTGTCAGATACAGAAAGATAGCAAGTGGGAGGACATTCAGGAGGACGTTTTAAAACCATTTCACTACATTTAAATGCCATTTTGTTTAACTCAATGCCTATAGCTTAGCAGCTTGTCCAAGGATCTGTTGTGCAGTGGTGTCATATCAGTGTTGGTCTGTCGTTCTGTTTCTTTTGTCCAATTTGCTGTTTTTCTCAAGCCGCTAAGTGCACAGTTCTTTCCTATATCTGGTAAATTGGTTTTACTCTAGGAGGACAAATTCATGGAAACCATCACTTGTAAATCTTGTAAAAATAATGAATATAAAAATATTGCTAACTGTTTGCATTGTTATTTTATAAGTAAACACTCCCTTATATATACAGTGTGGTGCAAGAAACAGTTGACAAATTATAAGAGAGTAAAACAGGCTTTCAGAATAATGGAATGGTTGTGATCAAAAACTTTCTTGGTTTTGCAGCTGGACTGTTATCACACCAGGTGTTGAATGGTTTAGTTTCTGTTGCTGTTTTGTTCTGTAAAAGTGAACTATTTGGTCAGATATGGTGACCCATACCCGAAATGTGACCTCTGCATTAAACCCAACGAGTGAATAGTGAACACACACACACTTCAAGTCGTGAACACACATACACCGGGAGCAGCTATCACTGCAGCAAGCGGGGGTTAGGTGCCTTGCTCAAGTTGTTACCTGCCGGTACTGGGAATCGAACCGGCAACATTCTGGTTACGAGTCCGACTCTCTAACCAAAAGTCTCTGCTAATGCCTGGTATGGTTCAAATCCTTTTATGTGTTTATATGTTATTGATATGGATGTTTTTCATGCCTTTGCTAATTTAGCATAACTAATTTCAAAGATTCCTAAAGACAGTTAAACTTTCTTTAAAAGCACATATGTAAAATGCTACAACAGCTTTTATAAAAAGGTATAAATGTACATGTGGCTATGTTACATTTTTTGGCTGAGTGCTGAGTGTGCTTCAACAAAATGTCTACGTAAGAGAAAAAGTGGTCTCCAGAAAGACAAAAATATAACTTAGCTTCAAGATGACATTTTTAGTATGACATGTCAAATCAATATCTGTTTATTTTTTTGTATTGTATCCTGGAGGTGTTAGGTACAAGGGTTCTGCCCAGATCCAGACTTAATATGTTCATTCTAATCACTTATAATATCCTGAATTAACCAAATTATTTGGGTGTTTTACTTCATTTGAGACCTGGTTAAATGTTATTAAAAAAATCTGTACATAAGAGAAATTGTGTTGATAAAACATACATTTTATAGACAAAGGAGTCATTTCAGACCCCAAAAAACTATGATATTGTGATCTCTAGTATATAAATATCTCGTGATAGAAGTCATAACAGAGTTTGATCAGAATTTATACAGTAAAAGAAAATATCAAGTTTCATTTTTGTTTGCAACCTGCTTGGATTCCTAAAGGATTTTTCCTCAATCTCTCCCTGTTTGACCCCCCTCCTCCCGCACTCCTTCAAAGCTTTGTGTAAGAAACCAGATATCTTCAGTGTCTTTTGACTAAAAATCTAGGTTACTTGCCTCTGTGAAAGCTCTTTATTGTTTCACATGCTTCCAGACTTTATTACAAAAACAGTTTGTGTGCTTCTCCCACATATTTACTTAATATGAGTATGCAATTATTGCTTTATTTAATTTATTTGTAATAAAATGGTTGTGCACCACAACCTAGTGGGCTGCTTTACTAAACTGCCTGGGCATCATATGATGTAATTGCACAAACATGTCTACAGTATCCATACTGCAAATGAGCTATTTACCATTTTTATATTTACAACAAAAGCACTATATAGAGTAGACCCGTAAATAACATGCACACTACAAGCAATGTGTTAAAATGACAGTGTACGCATGTAAAACGTGATCTAGATCTATTCCAATGTTTATAGAGACAATTTTATTTATGTGGCATTATTTGTCACATTTAAAATTAGATTTATTTGGTCCTATCACAACATTACAGTTAATGGTTTTCTCTTGGTCATTATTTATATCGCCCGTGACTGCACGAGAGCGCTTGCGCCGCCGCTTCTGTCAAACGTTGAAGTGCCGACGACAGTCTCGCAGGAAACTCCTCCCTGTTGACAACGCACACGCTGCTCTCATAGCGCAATGGTCTCCTGGATTATTTCTAGGCTTGTGGTGTAAGTACTTATTCTGCTCTTATAAACTATTGTTTTGTTCTTGTTACGATACACAGTTTAATGCTCGGTCTTGTCGTTTTTCTACGTTTTTAATGCGATAACGAGAGGTCTTTTGGGGGCTACTCTTTATTCTATAGGGTGAATAGGATCATGATTTGAAACGGTTATTTCTCAGGCCCGCTTCGACCCGGTTAGTGTTGTATAATGTTTATATTACAAGGCTACCTTGGTTAATATTACAACAGACCTTCTGTAGGGTTGTGGCTGGGTCTTAGAAATAAACATCAGACGGAATCAAATGGCACGATATTGTGAATTATTTACATATTAGCCTACAAGCATCAACAGATGTTGAAGGAATTCATTTTACTTAACGCTTAATTATAATTGCATAGTCTAAATTTAGAGGAAATTCTAACGTGGGATGTGCCTGTTGTTGGAAATCTTGAGGTCTTTCATGTGTCTAGAAAGACAATAGGATGGGTCAACCATGATGACCAACAATCTGTTCAGTTTCCCCCTCTACATTACAGTAGGATGTTTTAGTTGACTATGTTCTAACGAATTTACGTGTGCAATTTTATGTTTTCCATCATTTTTACGTTTTAAATAGTGTTAATATATAGCACTTTCATTTAAGCCCGCTTGCTGTGTGCGCAAAATCTCCAAATAGGCTTCCAATTCATTTTAGATCACAATATCCGGTGACATTGCACGTATGTTAACACTTGCGCAGTAAATTTGGATACGAGGCGCTTCTTAAAATAGACAACAAACATATGCTTTGGTTGGTGTGTCCTAAATAGGCTGAAGTGGACTTTGTCTATAGTTGAAAGTGTTTTGTGAGTGTCGTGGTACCGCTTTGTGGGTCGGTCATTTGATCGGGTCAGAGGCGCAGCTGTTGCTGAGTTAAAATACACATGTGCAGGTCACTTGTTCTATTAAATATCAAACTGCGTTTTTAACAGTTTTAACATATTCAGCAGCACTACAATTATGCACTATTCGTCCCGTTCCGTTTGCTTCTGCGCCCTTCACACAAGCACACACTTGACGGGTCTATTTTTATCCAGCATGCAGAATGTAAACTTGAAATATAAACGGGTTCGTAGGCTACAGATCTGTCGCCTGTAGAGGTGCAACAGTGTCAATATATGCAAGAATGATAATGTCCTGCTGGATTAATGAGACTCATGCGCGTTACTAAAGTGCAGTTATCTCAAATATCAGTAATGGAAAGGGTGTGGAGCGGTTTCCTTTCAGGGAACTGGACCTATAAAGTATACGTGTGGTTTTGGTTCTTATGTAATAAGCCTTTTGTGCTTTCAATACCATATACGGTTGGTGTTATTATTTCTTTCACAAAGAAGTATGAAATCTTATGAAAACAAGAAGGTGTTTCCTAAAAGAGGTGCATGCACTGATGAGGTATTCCAACATTAAAGCGGTGATGTCATTTTATAGGCTAGTCACATTTTACTCCAGTAAACATTTACATGGGAAGTTGAAGCTAATTTTTGCATAAGGCATTGTCAACAAGATGTTCATACACTGTTAAAATATTCTACAGAAATGACAGTATTACTGGCAACAGTTTGCCAGTAACTTACTGTAGATTTATATTTAGCCTACCTAATTTATTGGCAACAGTTTGTTCGAAGATAAATGAACATTAAACATTAACAAGTCTTTATCTTTACTGAAAAAAAACCCTATAAAATAACAGCTTCATACAAGCATTTCTGGGAACCAAAAGTCTGGAAAAATAACAGAAAAAGATTGATTGATTTTTGGTTCCCAGAATGCTTTGCATGCTGTTACTGTATAGTTTTTTTCTATAAAGATAAAGACTTATTAATGTGTAATGTTCATTTATCTTTGAACAAACTGTTGCCAATAAATTAGATAAATATAAATCTACAGTAAGTTACTGGCAAACTGCTACAAAACTACAGCAATTTTTATTTACAGTGAAATGTTGAAATGTTCATGGCTAAAAAAATCACATTTCCAACATTGTTAGAGAGGAAAGTCACATATGGGGGTCATGTTGTCACAAAAGAAACTGCTTTGTTTTAAAAACACCTTTTTGAAAACACATTCATAAGTTAAAAAGCCTTTTCGACAGATTAATGTGTATTATAGGCATTTGCATGTGACTTGCTCTAACCTTACATTCATTTTGTTTTAAAGCTTAAAAACTCAAAGCTGACACTTGTACAAATGTATTTCATTTACATCTATTTATTCAGTATCCAACTTTATCCAAAGCCACTTTCAAATAAGGTTGCATGTAACATTTTGTCTTAAAGAGCTAACAAAAGCATGTATGCAATTCTATGATTACAAGTAGGAATGTCTGTTTTACCCAACATCTACTTCAAAAATGTTATGATGACATCATGATGTTTTAGATTGCTGGATAGAATTAATAAAAATGTTATATTGGATGGTAGTTTAAACTCAATTTAAAACTTACTTAGAAAATACAAGCAAACATTTGCAATGGGACGTATGGCTCCAAACCTTGTGGTTACTAAATTATAACTTTATAACTTTGAAAGCAAGCATCCATCTTTTCAATACCATTGATCTGATGTCAAGCTATCTGTTTGTTGTATCTCTCACAGGCTCATATTTGGTACCCTTTACCCAGCATATTCATCATATAAAGCTGTAAAATCTAAAGATGTGAGAGAATACGTAAGTATAATTTCCAGAGGTTTAGATTCAGCTAATTTACTTGCATGCTCATTCCTGATATTTATGACATTGTTTTCTTTAAAACAGGTGAAATGGATGATGTACTGGATAATATTTGCACTTTTCACAACAGTTGAAGTATTTACAGATATCTTTTTGTGCTGGTAAGTACATTATTCTATTACCGATTCTGTCATGTCCTGCTATTAAAAACGACTCATATTTTTTATTCAGCTGATGCTTTGTCATGTGGGTTGCATCCAGCATGACACATAATACCATGATTGTATTTTATTGTCCTTTGAAGGCTCCCATTCTACTATGAACTCAAAATCGCCTTTGTGGTGTGGTTACTTTCCCCATACACAAAAGGATCCAGTGTGCTGTATAGAAAATTCGTGCACCCTACACTGTCCTCTAAGGAGAAGGTAATATTAAAAAAAGAAAAAACGAAAGAGCCTGTGAAATCAATGGATGAGCTCAGTTTTCTTTTCTTTGCTCTGAAACACAGTATTTGGATGAGACATCAAAGAAGAATTATCACAGTGAGAATATAATGGAGAAGATCTGTGGTATATGAGTCATCATTGAAAAAAAAAATTGTTAAACGGGAAAATCTGCTGCCATTTATTTTGTCTAATATTTTCATTTATATTGTACTGTAAACCACAAAATAATGGACAGGCATGAAAAAATGTATTTATACTGAGCAAAAGTTCAAATACATTGAACATTTTGTCAGTAATATTGTACTTATTTATTATTCCAATATGCATTTAGAAAGCAGCATCATTAACAGCCATGTTTGTAATGTGAACAACTGGAATTGTTTGAGCGATCTTGACTCCTTTTTCCTGTAACCCGTTTCAGTGTTTTCCCTGTTTGACCGGCAATGAGCGGTCATAAGGAGACTGTACTGTGACTTTCCTGTCTTTTCTCTGCTTTTTATTTTTGTGTTAGGAAATTCATCACAGGGACATATTGAGGGCAAACAGATATGACAAACACAAAAACACTGATCACAATAAGCAGAATTGTTAAACTACAGAAATGATGCAGACAGAGAGTAGAGAGAGAGATGTTAAACAGTGAATTGGTCATACGTACTGTATACTGAAGTATTCTTTCTTTTTGACTCTTTTCAGGACATTGATGAGTGTCTTTGCCAAGCAAAAGATAAAAGTTATGACACTCTGATGCATTTCGGAAGGAAAGGACTTAATGTGGCGGCAACAGCTGCAGTAATGGCTGCCACCAAGGTAGATGTCTATATTCACTTTGCTGTCATGCATATTTATTTATTGCATGTATGGATTGTTAAAATGATGAAAAGCATTATTTTAATTTAACACTTGGCTACAGTTGAATTTTATAATATTAAATATTAATGCATATAGATGCTTTCTAAAACATTCTATAGTGTATATGTGTTCCCTTGATATCAAATTCACTAATCACATCTCTGCTTGATTTCAAACACATTTTGTGTTCCTTTTAACACAACTTGTGTTGTCCCCTTTGCACAAAAACAACACAAAAGGTGTTAACTGGCATAACTCAAACAGTGTGTTAAAATTAACACATCCTTTTTAAGAGTATACTTACCGCCGTGTCTTTCCACACTTGTATGACTTTCTTTCCTCTGCAGAACACAAAAGAATATATTTTGAATAAAATCGGTGTTCAAATAACAAGATCAAATTGACTTCCACTGTATGGACAAAAGACCACTATAACATTTCTCAAAATATCTTCTTTTTGTGTTCCACACAGATGAAAGAATCATATACAGGTTTTGAACAACATAAGGCTGAATACATTTTTACATGTTTCTTCATGAACCTTCCATGTTCACGATCCAGGGCCAAGGAGTTCTTTCAGAGCGGCTCCGGAGTTTCAGTATGCAGGACCTGTCATCCTTCCAGGCTGAAGGCCAAGCAACTAACCAGAGTTCTGTTTCCACTCAACCCGCATCTGCACAGCACCGAACACGCACTATGATGCGCAGCAAATCTGAGACTGGTTACAGCAAGGGTAAGCGTACCAAATCACATACATTCCTGTTAACCCTTTGAGGATTCTACCATCCACCATCAAGTAATTAAGGAATATAAGGTCGTGGTCAAAAGTATTGGCACCCTTGGTAAATATGAGCAAAGAAGGCTGTAAAAATAAATCTGCATTGTTTCTCAATTTGATCTTTTATTTAAAAAATCTGAACTGAAGAAGAGGGAGCACCAACATTTGAAGGATCTGGAAAAATTACATTAAAAAAAAAAAGATTAGATTCAGATGACTCTCAATGTATTCTCAAACCTCATCAGACATAAAAGAAAAGACTCAGAGGTGTTTGTCTTGCAAATTGAGGTTGCAGAAAGTATTAAATACAAGGGAAAATTTTCACAATGTGATATTCCCCCCACTTCCGATTGTTTTACTTTAATGAAACGTTGGAATTTTGTAGACTTTTTAAATAAAAGATCAAAACGAGAAACAATGCAGATTTATTTTTACAGCCTTCTTTGCTCATATTTACCAAGGGTGCCAATACTTTTGACCACGACTGTATACTATACAAAACCTGTAACCCTGCCAATGTCTTGAGTGAAGACATGTTAAGGAAGTTTAATGGTCTCTGCTTACTGCTATTTATAACTGTTCATCTGAACAGAGAACAGAGACTTTTGAGTTGAAAGCTAGTTCAGAACAGCAATCAACACAATAATAAGTAGATATTTCAAATGCAGCAGGTATTAGTTATAACTATTAGTGATCCAGCTGACAGAGGCAGGAGCCATAGAGAAGCTTTTGTAATGTATTTCGGTTACACTTTATTTTAAGGTGTCCGTGTTGCAGTGTACTTATACGTTTAAGTACTGAGTAATAGTTATTAGCTACATGTACTATAGGGTTAGGCTTAGGATGAGGGTGTGCTTTTAGGTTAGTTGCATGTAATTATGCCCAATTTATAATAAATACTATAGTAAGTACATGTAACATGTGTAACAAGGGCACCGTAAAATAAAGTGTTACCTGTATTTTTAATCTGTAACTTTTAAAGTGATAGTTCACCCCAAAATTAAAATGTATTCACCATCTTGTCATTTCAAACCTGTATGACTTGCTTTGTTCCTCACAACACATAAAAAAGATATTTTGAAGAATGTTGTTAACCGGCACCCATTCACTTGCATTGGTTTTGTGTCCATACAATAGAAGTGAATGGGTGCACCTGCTGTGCTGTTACCAACTTTCTTCAAAATATTTTCTTTTGTGTTCTGCAGAAGAAAGAAAGTCATACATGTTTAAAATGATAAGAGGGTCAAATAAATGATGACAGAATCTGTATTTAAAACAATTCACAACTATAAGCTTATAATGATTTGTAAGTTGAGCTGTCGGGTACGATTTTGAATGTATATAAACATAAATATGTAACCATGTTTCAAACAGAGGTGGCGATATAGATCTAGATCATAGATCACAAGAGCTTGATGTACTAGGAAAACATAAACATCTTTCCTATAGTCCAAATGGATATTTATAAACAATGGTTCAGCATTTTGAATATAAATGGCTGATAAAGGCACAAATAGTTTGTTATTAATGCAACAAGCTCCGGGTATTTTCCCTTTCTACATTTCCCATAAATTCTGATGACAAGGGAGAATTTTCTATACAGGAAAAGATTAGGCAGGGAAAACAAGCTTTTCCTTCTGACAAGTTTCCTGTTTAAGCTTATAGACCCAACATTGTTTTAAAAAACTCTGCACATCAACATGTACTAGAATCTCTTTCCTGTGCCACAGGAAGTGTATTGTCTGCTCCAACAGTTTGTTAGCAGCGTTGTCTTTCATTATTTTAAAGGCATAGATTACCCAAAAATAAAAATTCTGTCATAATTTAATCATCCTCATGTTGTTAAAACCTGTATTTGATCACAAAGAAGATATTTTGAGAAATGTGATTTAGCATCCATACCATGAAAGTCAATGGGGGTCATTGTTGTTTGTTTACCAGTTTCCTTTAAAATATCTTCTTTTGTGTTCTGCAGAAGTAAAAAGTCATACAGGTTTGAAATGACACAAAAGTAAGAAAATGACGAAAAAAATATTTTGGGGTGAACTATCCTTTTAATACTAAACAAGTCTTTCAGCCTTCCATAATGAAATGTCAATTCAATATTAGATTATACACAAACCACAATTACAACTGATCTGATGCCCTGTTGTCACGGTACAGGCTATGATTTTGACATGACTGAATATGAGGTGTTGAACCCCTCCGTGGAGCCTTCCTGCCAGCTGACTTCCACACCTGCCCCGTCGCTGCCTGACCCCATTACGCCACTGTCTTCCCCCCCTGAGTCCTTCCAGGATAAACTCTCACCTTCACCTCCCTCCACACCTGTAGCCCCAGAGGAGCCTCTGGATAAAGGAAAAGAGGGATATGACCCAAGTGCAGGGTCACCCCAAGTCAAATTTAAGAGGCGTGCCCCTGAGGTACCCCAATTTTTAGCTGTTGACTTGCCTGGCTGCACTGATGGCCTATTAGATTTGTTGTGACTAACCCACTCAACCACTTACCAATGCAGCTGTATAACCAGCAGTCAACAGAAGACTTGTCCTTGTCTGACACTCTTAACCAAGGTAGACCGTCTGAAACATTACGTCTAGCATTTAGTTACGGCGAGTAATAGGAGAGCGATTGCCGTCTTGGTGACTCAAGTCTCTTACACAAGCTTATTTTGTTGGTCACAAATATAACACCTTGTCCCTTTAATGGTTGGATTTTAAGCTGTTGGAAGAATGAGTCTCTCTGATAAAGGGATAGTTCACCCAAAAGTGAAAATTCTGTCAACATTTACAAAACCCTCTTATCATTTCAAACCTATATGGCTTTCTGTCTTTTTCAGAACATAGAAGCTATTTTGAAGAATGTTGGTAATCGAACAATGGCGGCACCCATTCACTTCTAATGTACAGACACAAAACCAATGCAAGTCTATGGGTACCGGTGTTGTTCGGTTACCAACATTCTTGAAAATATCTTAAAAAGAAAATAAAAATACATATTTATTTTCCCTCATGTGGCTCAAAATCTGGATATGACTCTTTTGGAACACAAAAGAAGACATTTTGAGAAATGTGTCCATATAATGGAAGTCAATAGAGTCCATTTAGTTACAATGTTCTTTAAAATATTTTAAAATTAAGTCGTACGGGTTTGGAATGACATGAGGGTGAGTAAATGATGAAAGATTTTTTGACTAACTGAGCATTTTTGAGTTACTGACACTTTGTATAATACAATAAAAGAATAGTTCACTATTTGTTTATCATTTTTAATGGACTTTATAGCACCTAATGACAAAATAAATCATAAATAATATAAGTGCACCAAAACAAGGGTCTCTAATCCTGTACTGTAGTGCAGTGTTCCTTAACAAACTTCTAAGCACTCCTCCGATGATAAAATTGTATCTTAAAGATCAAATCTAAATGTTGTTGTGGACAATAGGGGGCCTGGAAGTCAAGAAGGTTAAGATCCACTGCTGTAGTATACAGCTAATATTTGGCAAGTAACTCTGAATGCTTTTGCTTGCTTCAGGTGTGTTTGCCTCTGGCCGCTTTTAAGTAACAGACAAATTCAGAAATTGTTCCTGCTCTCACAGTAAACATGTTTGCATATTGTAGCTCTTATCTTTTACCTGCTATATGATGTTATCTCATACTGTCCTCTCTTAGCCTCCTCCTAGAACCCTGAGACCCGTCACTCGCTCCAGATCAAAGACCGCCCTCTCTCCAGACACTGAAGCCATGTGACTATGCGCATATGCTCCGAGAGCGCTTTAGCTGTCCTACCTGCAACATAAGAGGAGACGCAACACGAAACGAGAGACGGCAGAGAAAATAAGGAACGCAGCCAAAATGTTCAAATATTCAAAAGCAGCCTTGCTCTGTAATGAGGTAACCAAAGCGATGTGCAACCTTTCGCTTTTGATCTTCGACACTTAATGGGAAGGGTATCCATTTACTGTAGGTAACACATACGTGTACATACTGCTGCTCTGGGACTCTTTTTAGGTTATTGAATTTGTTTTGTACATATTCACGTTATGTTTGCTAGATTTTGTTGGTATTATTTTGGGAGAAAACAATGCATGCGTGTCTCTTTGGTCTGGTCTTTGGTAATCCACCAATAATCCATTATCACCACACACAGTCATTACACTTTTTGTTTATGAACGTACAGGGTTTATTCTCATTAATTTTTTTTATTTATTATTAACAGGAATGGTGTTGAAGTGAGTGTCAAAAACTCACATCTAAAGCAAGGAGTTACGATTCTATTTTTCTTGGAATGGCAGTTCTTTATAAAAGCGTACTGCACTGATATGGTTGGTGTGTTTGGCCTCAAACAACATTTATTTAATAATTTATGTATCAACAAATGCAAACATTTGTCTGCAGAGAGTGACATTTAAATATAAACTGGTATTGATTGCTATTCTAGTTATATTGTTGCACCTAAAATGATTTATTGTTTGAAATCGATAAATAAAGTGCAATTATATAGTGCAATTACGATAATAACAAAAACTATGAAAACATTGTGCTGTTGCTTTAAAATAGAAAAATATGATCAACAACTATCTTGGTAAAAGAGCTTACAGATTTCATTATTTTTATCATTATTATTAGGCACAGTATTTTAAATTATTTAGAAACATTTCTAATTCTGTTATTTGCTTTATCTGCATGGGTTTACATGACATGTTGACGATTTGAATGTGTTCCACCTCTTTGGCCTCCACTTGTTAAGCGTGTGTTCAGTATTACTGTACTTCATCAGAGTCGAGTAGGCAACACAAAGCGGGTCCGTTACTCACTGTGTGTAGTTTAACTCTTGTAGCATTCACACGTTTAATCATATACGGGGAACTTCGTTATAGAGATGTCCAAACACTGTGCGTTTACACTGGCATGTATCACAGCTTGTTGTTGTATCATTCCTGATGACAGCAGTCTGTTAAGTGTGACGTGAGCTTCGATATGACCTGAAGGGGGCAGCAGAGTATCAACTGTTTCAAATGCAAGCGAGACAACTGATATTCTATATTCAGAGAGGTTGAAAAGTGACAATGCTTAACGCTGTGAGAATGATGACAATCCAAATCTCATAAACAGACTTTGCGGAATCAAGAGTGTAATGAATATCTTTAAAATGTCTAAATGAAACTTTGGTATCAAACCTCACTGATAAAATATCTGCCTCAGGAATTGTTCTTTTAGCATTGCATCACAAATATATTTACACTTGTGAAGTTCTTTACAATGTGAAGTTCAAATATGTGATAGTGTAGAAACTTTCAAAAGGTCAATTCAATATTAGCAGTGAATCTCAACAGACTGTCTGAAATTATTGCTGTTTTGCATTTCATAGAGCTGTTTTTATTTAGAGAGGTAAGGCTTTTTTTTTTTGCAGCTTGACGCTTCTAACTTTTACAGCATACAAAATAGCTGTAAGAATGTTGCTGAACTGGTTCTTTAAATATGATGAAAAGTCATATTTTTTTTTAAATCTGAATTTGTGAAGTTGTGGACTACATGGAGAAAGACCAAATTTACTATTGGTAAAAGATGTAAAGAAAAATGTGTAGAATGGTTGTTTTCTCCAAATCTGCAACATGAAAATGAGACATTTCAGATTAATGCTCGATCAAGCCATAGGAAGATATGTTTTGATTCATTGCAGGGAATTGAGGCTATATGCCATTAAAGGTTTTAAAAGCCCTGGGTTTTGTTGAAATGAAACTTTTTTTTGAGCTGTTTGTTTTTTGTACTATGTGGTTCAGAGCTGAAAAAAAAAAAAAGAAATCAAAATGTCACTTTTAGGAATTCACGTTCTTTATAACCATTAAAATGTATTTCCATTTTTCCATTACTGTCATATATCTGGCAGGCCAGAATGTATCTCAATGGTCAAAGTCCTTAATTTAATAGAGTAAAAAAGAGAGATTATTGTAAAAAAAAAATGACATGTAACATTTATTTGACATTCGGCAATTAAAAGGTGAATTTGAAACCATTTCATGACTGCTTTATTTTATCTGCAAAGTTTGTGTGATGATATTCAGAATTAAAATGTTTTTTTTTTGTAAATTAATATACAAAAACAACTCCATAGCATCAAATTTGAGAACTGATGTATCGTATTCTGTAAGAAACCCATCTCCAACATAGTTATTTATTGACAGATTTTTTACACTAAATTGTTAAATAGCAAACATTACACATTTGTTTGATGTAGAACAGAAATATGGATACAATAAACATTCAATGTGTTTCATACTTTGAGGTTAACTCTATCATGGTACTTCTGGTAGGGATCATTGAGGTACCAGTTTCTTCTTTTCCAGAAGGATGTGGTCATTTTATCCAACAGTTTACATTGAGTTTTATTACAGAATACATGTTCTCTCAGACGCTTCTTCCTGGCTGCTGACTTTTTCCACAGCTTTTTCTTATATCCAGCCTACAAAAACAGATTATTACAAAGATGAAACCTACAGGACAGGCTAAAGTTTACCTATAGGGCTGCAAGACATTATCGAAATATCTCAGCTGTGCCTACTGCAATATGCATATTGTAATAAGATTTTAATACTGTTTTAATAATACACAAATGTTTAAGGTCGATGCGGATAGCAGAGTAGCTAGATGCTTTTCCCAGTTTTAAAATATTTAAATAGGCTATATATTTTTAATAATGTGAAATATTTGTACACATTAATTGATTTTCAATGCATACTGCAGTACAATATTTAGCAAGTTGACATTCTTCTTGTTGTGGTGTCAAAGAAATGAACATTCATATAGTTCCATGATATTATCAACCTAGTAAGATATTCACTATAAAACTAACAATTAATATGAAAAATCTAAACAGGATCACAACTTACCTTTCTCCTCACCCACAGGCCAGAGTGTAGCCTTAGAAACCTTTGCACAACAGACTTCACAGACTTCCTTTTGCCTTTTTTAATACTGTAGTATGTTAAGTTTCTCCTCGGCTGCAGGGTCAGGGAAGGGATGAGTGGGGTTACACTGCAGAACAGAAATGGGGACCATTACAAAAACAAAATATGTATAATGTACCATCAACTTGACCCATTTAGCCAATGTGCAGGGGTATATCACCATTTGTTGCTTGTTCAATATAATCAAACCCCTTTTGTATATGACAAAGGACATAAAGATGTATGTACCGGTCCAGTAGAGCAGTGTGTTGGACAGTGTTATGAAGAGGCAGTGGTCTGAACACGTGTCTCTGCACTAGAGTTGAGAAGCGAGGGCTTTCATATGTGACTTTGACAGCGTGAGTGAGACAGTCTCTTCCCAACACCGACAGAGGTCTCAGCAAACCTAAACATCAAAATAAAAATAAGTCACAGTTACACAATTCCTGCTGACAATAACGTTACTTCAACTATTACTAGATGTTCGGAGATGTATTGTGTGCTAATTTACAATAGCGCAATATAATGACGTGCAAATACATACATTATGTGCTTTCTCCGCCATGTTACTATAATGAATCGGTTGTTTCATGATTATTTAGGTATTGTAGTAAAAGCATAAAAATGAACAGACCATTAAAGTAAAGCATTTTAACATAACAATGTCCGAAATTCGAAGAGCTCTGCATTCTAACAGACACGTCAATTTGCACAAACGCTGTATACAAAGCATTATTAGCATCTTAGTAAATTGCTTTTTATCTTATAAAACATGAAAAATGAGCATTTCATACCTGGAAGTGCTCTTGTCAAGGTGGCCGCCATCTTAAACCCCACTGACGCATGAACTACAGTGGCCGGTTTGGACAAGTGGTGCTGGTTTCTCATAATATGATTTCTACAAAAGATACAATAAATGTAATACGCACACAATGTCCGTGTTGTTGGGTTTTTAGCTTTGATGTATTTATTGTACGTTGTCTAAATTATTAAAGGGCCTGAAAATTTGTCTCGCGCCAATTTTAAACTCTGTTTAGCAAATATGACGACATGAACCAAATGGCAATATTTTATTACATTATATACGATGACATAAGGTTTATGCTTAATTATTAAAGACAAGTCAGTCAGTCAGACAACATTAACATCACACCAATGTATTTATTTATAGTGCAAAACTGGAATATGAATGTATGTGTATGTATATATATATATATATATATATATGATAAAGAGATGTAGTGGTCAAATTATATTTATACACAAAATACATTTACTTATTCATTTATACAGGAAAAAAATGTATACATTTTCTCACAATTACGAAATGTTATGTCTTTCAGGCAAATCCGTCATCTGGCATATCTGAGCTTTGTTAGCTGGTGCTACTTGGGTCGGCATGTTCGAGTTGTCATTCTTTTGTTGTAGCCGGATACGCCAGGAGTTTCCAGATCAGGCTGGTCTGTATGTTGGCTTTCCACCACCAGATTGAGTGAATCTGGAAACATGCCATGCAGTTGCTTTCTCCTCTGACTGTCTGTCAAAGAGCTGTGGGAACCAGGATGGTCTTCAATTCATCAACAAATGGAGTGGGGTCCATTATCACCTCCTTGAAGACAAGCCTCATTAGATCTTCAACATAATCTGTAAAAAAAAAAATTTATAGATGTAAATATATGTAAAACATTACTTTTCAATTATAATAAATGTTTCATAGCTTACTGTATGTCGGTTTTGGCCGTGCAATGAATTCTCCTTTTTTGGCTTTTGGAAGCTTAGTTCTGTACATTGGCTGTCCTGTCGATGTAGTGTTTTGTTTTCGGTTTGCATTCTCATTGTGATGTAGCACAGCAAGGTACTGTCTGAAATGACAAATCATTCATTAAATTATAGACTCACAAATAATAGCTACTATATTTTTTTTACTTTACTACCTGCACAACATTCCCATGAAAGGAAAAGAGGCATTTTTGGATGTGAACCGGAGAATCAAGCTATGGAACGCCTTTAGGGATGATGTTTGAAAATGGTGACTTAGCTTCTCCACGTCCTTGAGAACTCGCTTGTTGCATAAGACTTTCTCAACCTTGTGGAGTGCTAGCGACCCTACATTGTCAAAAAATTGTATTCGAGAACAAAAATTCATTTTCGAGATGATCATCATTACAGAGAAACATTGTGGGTGTTCTTGGTAAAATGTAATTTTGTACAAATGTAACTTGTAAATACCTGGTTGAAACCATTTCTTGGGATCCCTGGATACACGTACAGGATGTGTACAACTCGGAAAGATGGAATTGTCATGTATGTGATTGTTCTGTAGGTGATTAACAAGTGACGTCCATTTTGCAACCTTCTCTGGTCCTGACGTAGATGAAGTTGCACACCAGTAAACATGGTTCCGGATGCTGCGCAGCCAGTTCTTCAAAACTTCACAATCCTTGTTTTTGGCCAGTTTGTCCAACTTCTTAGACAAAACTGATTTACACAAAGGAAACGATTAGTGACAATGTTCTAAAGGGTTACATAATTTAAAAAACATCAGTACCTGAAAGACCAAGACTTGCCTTTTTCGAAGTGCCACACATCGTAGAATTGTGTTATGCTGCGGTCCCTTACATATTCCTCGATCTGTGGGTGGCGATCAGTAACTATGTAGTCCACTGCCAAACCATTAGACTCTAAACTATCCAGACATCTCTTTAGCCCTTCTTTCTCCATATGATAACTTCCTCCTACTTCATTGCTCTAGACAATCAGCATAATATCAATATTTACATACACATGTGTTAAATATTTAGGAGTCTGTCATGTTTATAAATTAAAAAAGGTTACACACCTGAACAAGCTGGAGGTCCAAAATAGTATTGCTGTCTATGTGCATTACCGAGTAAGTTCCATATTTTGCTGAATGGCCTACAATACACAATAAAGATGAGCACATAGTTATGTTAATAATTTGACGAAATAACTTTCTACTACATTATAACAAAGTTATGCCTTACCTGGCGAGTCTGCACGCATATCTCCAGCTATAGCAATTGCAACCCTCTGTTGTAACTTCTGGAAAGTTTTTTGCTGTTCACTTCTCCATTTGTGCACAACTGCTGGCTCCAAGAAGTTCCTGCAATGTCTCCGGAATGTATCATATTGAAAAATTTGTAACTCCATGGCCTTGCAAATCTAAGAATAAAAAATAATTAAATAAATTACATAAAGAACACTGATTAACAACACTGTATTGATATTATTATTTTTTATATACTTTTTGTATTTGGAAATATGATCCTCCTGTAAAATACGTAGCTGCAGATAACAGGAGATTTCCAAGGGGTGTACTTCCGACTAATGGCTGGCTCTGCCATTTCCGGTTGTATGTACACTTGGGGCAAAGCTGACTGAATGCCACATATGTGCCCAACCGGTGTTGCTGCACATTCGATTTCGCTCTGCAAATTGGACACGTGGCAAACAGCTCACGGAGACAGGATTCAAAAACCATATATTTTGGGCCACCATATATGGAACTTTGCACAGACCTCAGACAAAAAATAAGAAATAAGTTTTCTATAACATCTGTTTATATCTGATATGTACATAAGTATTACTTACTTCTGATAAGTACATAAGTATTACTTACGACAGTTCAGATTCCTCTGTAACAGTAGATTCTCCTTGTATAAATGTTGAGTCATGAGGTTCTGTCTTATATTGCATGTCTGATTCTTCCTCTTCCTTCTCCAACTCCAGTCGAGGTCTTTTGTGTGGTCTGTAAACAGTAGCCTTTACTGCCGTTGATGAGAATGGCATGTCATAAGACATTGATGTCGCACAAAACGTTGCCTGCGAGGCTGAAAACATAAACATGCACTTTTGTTGTGTATTTTTGTATGACAAGAATGTAAAAACAACAACATATTTAGGGTTTGCCCTATACCTTTGCTCCGAGTGTGTTTAACTTTCAGTGTACTGATGGACAGTTGTGTGCCGACTGATTTTTTGGGCAAATCATCAGTATGTGTTCCCACCGAGACGGTTTGCGGAAAGTCAGTCTGACAAGCCACTTCAGTTGATTTGCCTAGACTTGAGACAGGCTCCAGCTTAATGGTCTCCTGTGATATACTCTAAAAGAAGAAAGAAATTATGTAATTATAACCAAAATTAATGTAAATGTAAAACATTTCATAAACATACTAGCATAAACTACAACCCAAACAATAACGGTACACGCGTTTGCTGAAGAGACACACACAGAGAACAGATAAAGTAATGGTCTTTGTAAACAAAACTATTGCTCTATCACAGGGTTCCTCAATCCTACCTTGGAGCACTGCAGAGTTTAGCTCTGCCTTAGGTGTATTTGATCAGGGTTGGAGCTAAACTCTGCAGTGCTCCGGACTTCCAGGCTAAGATTTGAGAAACGCTGCTATATCCTGTATCATGCCTCCAAGTAATAAGAACGGGTGAAATTACAAATAACTGTTAAGTCGACACGGTTTAGAAAACAGCGGATCCACAACTGAGTTAGGTAACGTTAGTAAACTCCGAACAATAACTGTACGGTACCTGTTAGCGTTACATGCGTTAGCTAACGTTAAATAACTTACAGGCATGAAATGTCTTATCTTAGGTCTGTGCAAGTAAATACAAAAAACTATTAGTCACACTTACAGTTTGTGTTTCGGATGAGCTATGTGGTCCAAATACAGTGGGCACTGACCCATCTTTCAATGATAACCGTTTAACGTATCCCGTAGTGAACGCGCCAAGATTAGAGAAGCAGTCGTCGGTGAAATGACGCGCGCACAGTAAAAGGTAGGGGTTATACTCCTTTGGTGTCGTTGTATAAATGAATTGTAACCATTGTTTCCTCAGAAATACATCCTTTGGAAATGAAAATAAGACAGACTTGGTTTCACAACGTAGAACACAGCGTCTCCTCGACATGATGTAAACAAGAGCGAGCTAGAGTGTTTGTGGGAGCTGGGAGGTTCAAGTTTTCGCGGGCAGTCCTAGGAAAACGTAGGCGGTGTTACAATATATATTTAGTTCCTGAAATATTTGGTTCCACTGGACGTGTCTTGCGGAGCTACAGCTGCAGGCGAATGGAACAGAAATTATTGACCTGTCGTTTCCCGATGAAATTATTGACCTGGCGTTTCCCGATGAAATTATTGACCTGGCGTTTCCCGATGAAATTATTGACCTGGCGTTTCCCGATGAAATTATTGACCTGGCGTTTCCCGCTGCTTAACCACCGTAGTACGTTGCACCGTTGGAGAAATTAACATCGTAGTTACGACTGTTTCCCGAAACCGTAGTAACTCTGTCGGAGATCAATCGTTTGAACCAAGTTGGTTCAGCAATCTAGTTGATGACGTCGCACAGGTGGTTGAGTAATAACCTCTACTGATAAATACGTTCACATCGAATTAATATCAAATTCTTGCTGTAAATGACGCTCATTACATTTAAAGACTACTTTTGTTATCCTATTCTTGTTCTCTGTTGTTTTATCTCAAAATGTTTCATTCATTCACACGTTTCCTCCTACGTCATTCCGCCAAGGGATTCCCCAGGGTCCTAGTGCCGCACAAGCGCACTTTTTAAAAACAGCGCTTTAATACTTTTGACAAACTAAAAGACAGAATGGAATTTGTAAATATTTAAAATCATTGCTATAGAATGCACTGCATGTCGCTTGCTTATTTTGCTCAAAAACATGATGTATTTAAGTCTACATGTCATAATAATAAGGAACGATGCTTCTAACTACAGCTATGGATCTGTGTTCCAACCACGCAACTTTGACCAGGCTTCGAGTAATTATAATAAAGAAGTATACCATAGTGGGGAAAATGACAATGGTAGTCAAGAGTGCCCCAAAATTGTTTGCTTTACTACATTCTTCCAAATATCTCTCTCTGTGTTTATTAAAACAAAGACATTTATGCAGATTTGGAATAAATGAAGACAGAATTTTCATTTTTGGGTAAACTATTCCTTTAAGAATATTTAAATCGTACTTAAAACCTTTTTGTTAGCTTTTTCATGATGATTTTACCATATTTTACTTTACTTCGTTTTTATTATGTTTGGTTTTTATTTGGTTTAATTTCTGGAGTTTCTTTTATGTAAAGTGGGTTGAGAAGCTGCTTTAAAGGTGCTATGTAAAATGTTTTAATAGTAGATTGTTACTTTGAATTATTATTATTATAATGTTATCTGCAAATAGGAACTAAATGAAAACCATTAAATCTGGAATAAGACCCAGAACTACATAAAAGGAATTTTGTAAAAGTTTTAATTGTAAACAGCTGATGGCTTATAATGGTATTTTAACACTTTTTTGTAAACAGAATGTACATTGTGTTTTTTTCAGGAGGGAATTTAAAAAACTGGAATCATCCATTGACAATTTAGAAGAAACATGTACACTTTTTTCAAGCAATTTTAAGCATAGACAATTTAGTTTAAATGACACCCGTTAAACTCACAGACATACACATTTACATCAAAGTAGTGCAAAGCTCTTTATTCCAGTATACACCCTGGAAATTGTCAAAATGTGTTTTGTTTTAAAAGTAATGTCACATCACATGAAATACAAGAAGCAATGCAAAAGTATACAATATAAAGTATATGAATATCCCAAGATGTAAAATGTAGTGGTACCAAAACAAAACAACCAGTGGTCTGTGGAAAAAAAGCATAATCCAGTACCAGTACAAAACCTTTTCAGTGCCATGACTTAATATCTGGTGCAATTTATACAAATGTATACAAAAAAAACTGAATAACTCATACTCTTCAATCTTACTGTAACAGAAAAAAACAAAATAGCTTCAGGATGACACTCAGTAACATGGTCAATAGTAAATACGTTTAAAAATGTAATTCAGAAAAGTGCCATAACATGAAACATGTCGTCTTCATTCATTAAATATATATCCTACCATTATATAAAGCTTGGGTCAGTTCAATAAAAGATGTCTAAATATTTCTGACAAGTGCAGTTCAGACAGGTGTAGTTATGGTTCAATAATAAACATTCTCACTTGGGTTTTTTTGTTCTGTGCTCATGTATTACAAATACCTGCTCAAATGCATGTAAGCTGACGTAAACATGGTCTTAGGTTTTTTTTGCAGGAAATCTGGTTTTAGAAGTACAGTATATGGCAATATCACCAGCCAGCATATACAGGCTCTGCATCACACGGGATTCCATAGAAGCGTCCAGGTGGTCTGTCTTTCCGCAGAAGAGGTGTCCGAGCAAGGGACAGCTCACTGTCATTGTCTTTTCTCCTCCGGAGAACCAAAATGATAATGAAGAGAAGACCCACTGTGGAGGAGAGATACAACTTAAAATGAGTGAAAATTGACCCTTTTCTAAATTCCTCCCGACCAATCCTACTTTACCTAAAGCCCCATTTCCAAACTAACGTTAACCCAGTACATTTGCTATGACATATATTGTTGTTAATATTGTTTATTTTTGTATTGATTCATAGTAGAGACAACATTTAAACTAGAACGCATTATAGAAGGTACAGCAGGTATAGCTACAGTATCAAACTAGACGACTTATTTATTTCAGTGGGAAAGTGTAAACAAGTGCACAGCAAAAGGTCAATTCCCATTCCCATTGACTAATCTCAGTCTTTTATCTGTGAAATGGGCATTTTTCATAGTTTGCCTTGGGTACAAAAGTTCAACTGAGGGATAATGTGATATAAAGGTTCATACCTCCTCCTCCAATAACAAGAAGTGCTATGGTAACAGGAGCGAGTTCACATGTCTCGCCCGCCTTTCTAAAGAAGGTCTCCATGCAGTAACCCGGGGCTGTGCTGCCCTCAGGACAGAAAGCGTCATTAGGACACTGGATTGGATTAACATCAGGACTCTGGGATATAAAGACAAAGGAACATTTATTTCTTTGAAGTGACATATTCTAAGATAAACAAGGAGAAAGATCCTTTGACATTTGTGTTTTTGTGGTTAAGCCAAAGCTGCAAGAGGAACATGTGAACTTGAGGCTGTACACGATGTGTTTGTTTGTGTTTGTTAAGAGAAAGTATTCACTCACAGGGCAGTAGTGGTTTTCAGGGCAGAGGTCACAGTTCTCCTGACCCCAGTGGATCTGATAGAAGCCACTGTTGCAAATCTGACACATGGTTTGATGGGAGGGCTTGTGCATTCCTGTCAACAAACATCAAAGCATTACTTGAGTTTTATAACAGTACTGTGGAAATCCTAATTTACCTTCATTTATAGAGACAAAGACTTTGATTCATCACCTGAACTATGAAAAACCCGTTTCACACTCCTGTAAGAAATGTATAGTGTTGTCTGCACATAACCAAATGTCTCAAGGGTACATTTTTCGAAATTGAGATTGTTACATAATCTGAAAGCTGAATAAATAAGCTTTCTATTGATATATTTGTTAGGATAAAGGATAGGACTATATGTGGACAATATATAACTATTTAAAATCTGAGGGTGCAAAAAATCAAAACATTCAGAAAATCGCCTTTAAAGTTGTCCAAAAGTCCTTAGCATAGCATATTACTCACAAAAATAAAGTTTTGATATATTTTCAAAATATCTTTACTTAAAATCCTAATCATTTTTGGCATAAAAGAAAAATCTATCATTTTGACCCATACAGTGTTTTTATGGCTATAGCTACAAATGTATATAAAATGTAATAATACATTTCATAAAAACTGGTTCATGCTTTGTCTGTATATTCATGGACATCATTTACACCTGCATGTTCTGATCTAAACTGCAAAAGTAATCTTGCCAAAGAAATTCATTTCTAACCCAATCCTTACACAATACCAACCACTCATAATAAGATGGAACTAATAGGTCCTGAGCCAGACCTACGCCTAACCCTAAAATTAGTGCTAAATCTAACGTTAAAATGTGACTGGTTTTCATGAATGTTGTTCCAGGTGTAAACAGGGCCCAAGAGATCCTGAATTATAGTGCTATAATGTTATTGGCCCGACTGAGAAGGTACCTGGGCGACAGGGCGTACATTCTTTGGCAGCAACCTGTAGAGCTTCTGAACCTGCAGGACAGATCTGGCACTGGGCACAACTGGAGGAACTAACAGAAAAAGTGAAAAAAAGAGAAAAAGTGAAATGATTACTTCAAAATAAAACAAAATATGCTTTTAATGAAAACTGCTACATGCTTGTTAAGTCGTGATGTATGGAATACCGTTTCCGGGACCATGCGTTTCAAGTAAGGATACTATTTAAACAGCCTTTCATTCAAATCACACATTATATGCAAAACTTTTATAAACTTAAAATGTACACTAGTCTCCAAGCTCACAGAATCTTAAAAAGACAAATATTTTTATAATTTATTTCGTTATGGAGATAAAGGTTAGGATTAACATCACACCATGAGAATATTAGTGCATTGTTTGTGTTATTTGTCTATGGAATCTGGCTGAACCCGTAAGCGGTGACGTCTGACTTAAGACACACTACAAGACTAAGCGGTGCAAAATTTAAAACAGAAACTTACTTGCAGTATGTGCCCTGTGGACACGGATTACAAGAGGTTGAATTTTGCAAAGATGTGTAGAAACCTGAAGCAAGAATGAAATAAATTTGCACTCACATTTTGTTGTTGTACCAATGAATTTGTACATACCCTGACAATGTATCTAGTTTAATTTCTGTGTTTCATCTGAAAGCATCATCACAAAACAGTTACCTGGTGTGCAGGCACTGCAAGACTTCGAGCCTGTGTTATTATTGTAGGAACCAGGATGACATGCCCGACACACAGGGCTTCCAGTTAAACTGAACACAAAATACTATAAGACACAACTTAAGCTTTCAAGTAGCAATAACAAAAGTAAAGGTTTTTCCTCTCACTTGCTGTAAAACCCTGAAGGACAGGGTAAACACCCCAGCTGTCCTGCCAGAGGCTGATAGAAGCCCTGTGTGCAGGGAAGACAAGCTGCTGGAAACACACATAGCCCCGGATCTGGACAGCACGAACACAGCAGAGTTTCTAAGAAGATAGAATGAAAGACAAAGTATAAATCAAAATAGACCCCATTAATTTGCTTAAATACATAATCCCTGAGGCACTCACAAACACGCACCGTTATCGTAATAAGTGCCAGGAGCACAGGGCATACACGTCGAGGTGTTGAGCATGGAGCAGCTGGGTTCTGTAGTGCCGGGCATGCTGGGAGTGGTCACATTCACACGGACTGTAGTGATCGACACAGCAGGGCTGAGGGTTGTCTGACTCATCACCACTCCTATGTAATGACAGAACACAAAAAACATTAAAAGCAATATTACATGCTTTTAAAAAATATTTTCATGCAGAGATATATTTTTAGTACTGGTTACTGATTTGTGTGCCCATTGTAACAGTATCACATGATTCTGCACTGTAAATGGCATTAAGTATCATGAGAGGAACAAACAGAGCTCTTATTGTGACTGTAATCACATTAGCAATGAGGCCAGGCAGTCACCCTCAGCAGCGACAGAGTCACCTACTGAAGAAACGCAATTCTTCTCACGTCATATGACTTGATTTGACTCCAGAAATATTAAGAAGCAGTGAGGAAAACAGGAAGTGTGTCACTTTATGTTCTCTTGCATGCTTTTACTATACTCACAGGAAAATGAGTTTACATGCTCATTACAGAATCATTGAGGGAGTTTTATTATCTTTTGCAAATGAGCAATGAAAATAAATGATATAAATGAAAATAGATAAATGATAAAGTAGATAATGTATAATAATATTGGATTATAGGTGTGTACATACACTACAATCTTAAAAGTAAGGGTTACAAACTCACCTACTTATAAATATTTTTTGACATTTTACAATAATAATAAACTTATCAAAACTATTGACTACAAAACATTAGTTTAAAACAACTAGACAACAATGATATTTATGTATACAGTATGGTCCAAAAGCAGTTCATTCAAATGACAAATCAACTTTTGTGTAGTGTAGTTGAACACATATTTGATGATAAGGACCTGTCAGTACGCCAAGGTGGCTATAAAACACTTAAAATATCCATGAGTACTCAAACACTCACGAAAAAAGCAGTGTGAATATAGTATTTGAAAAATGGACTGTTATTGTTAGACAGAAAAAACGGACAGAGAGCGAGAGAGAGAGAATGAGAGACAGGGATAAAGCTGAACTTTAACATGTTTTGTTGTGTTACAATCATGTGACATAAAGCGAGATTAGTTTCTTATGCTGTGATTTGGCAACTCACCCAGAAAACAAGCAGCGGCGAAAACAGACAAAACTCCCAAACGCTCCATGATCCAGAGATTCACTTCAGGATTCACCACATGTGTTTATTATATTCATCACGTTAGTCGAGAGTTTGGTTAAAAGAGTAAAACATTGTGAACCGCAGCAGAGTTCTTCGCTCTTTCTATGGCTCATCAATGTCATATGACATAACGATCACGTGATCATTCCCTAACACGCACAAACAGGTGATTTACTTTATTTACCAGCCACAAATACTCTGTAAAAGAAATAAAGAACTACGATTCAGAACATATTCGTAACGTTTAAGGGAAGTAACACGCAAACTAGTGTTCTCGTTGCTCGACTGGAACTCTCAATTAAAGTCCCGCCCTGAAAACAGCTGGACAAATGAAAATCCGTGCAAGTTATCGTGGTTTCCGCCAAAATACAAAAAGGAGAAAATAAACAAATGGAAGACATGACATTCTCGGTACTTGTTCTTTAATAGAAGTTTTTTTACAACAGTAACCAGTATACCTAGATCTTCATATATCTATCATTTTTGTTTTTATTAAAATACAGTTATTTTTTATTTAGAAAACATTTAGCTACTGTTTATTATACTGTTTACGGCATTTTAATTTTCACTAGGCTACACAATTTTCATGGCCAAATAATTATTAAAATACAAAAATCTATTTTGTGTTCCCATTGTGTTTTTTCTTTCACCTGTATGTTGAAGTGTCAATCACTGAATTATTTACAATATTATCATTTGTGTAGTATTATTGTTATCAATAAGGTTAATAATATCACAATTATTGACAATACCTGTATATTGTGACGCTCCCTAGACTGAATTTCTGTAGACTGAAATTTTCCTAAACTGATTAAAAATCCTAAGATGTGAGCAAATAAATAGTCTCAGGCGTTTGTACTTTTTCATGTATTTATTTCTGGCAACAAATTAAACGTCTTTCTCTTTTCATTGTTTGTGTTAGTAATGTTAAGCATGCCCTGAGTACAACGCAACGTTTCACGCACTGGACAGGATATAACAATGATACATATAGCAACAATTGAACAAAAACGTTTACATAACACAGATGAATTACAACACTGTCTGAATACATACATTCATGCCAACAATTTTATGTTTTTCACGTTAAAGAGCACTTTATGATATATATTGCAAATAAACAAGTCACAAGAAGCTTTTCCTGTAGCTCAGTGGTTAGCGCATGGCGCTAGCAACGCCAAGGTCAAGGGTTTGATCCCAAGGATTGCACATACTCAGAAACAAATGTATAATATAATGCAATGTAAGTGGCTTTGGATAAAAGCATCTGCCAAATGTAAATGCAATGCAAATGCAAGAAGTGTTAAACAGCCCTTACTGTGAACTGTCTTTCCATATATGTTATATGGATAAAAGAGCTATTATCTGATTTAAAAGGGACATTCGAAAATCCTCAAATTCTTAACATAAAAAAATAGCATTTCTTCTCAAATTAAAAGATAAAGTCCGTAAGTAATCTCTGTTATGAAAAACATATAGCATTCTACAAAATTACATATGGAAGCGAGATCATAAAACTGTAAAATGCGTCTTCTGTGCATTAACTATTTCCTTCCCTGACAGTTGATTTATTTATGGCTTGCAATCACTTCAATAATGTTCAGTGCAGTGGCTCTGTTCTTAGAAAAGCAAAACACATTAAGTATCTCGTTACCTTTCGTATCCTATTCCCTCTTCGATTTTTTAAAATCTTTTTTTTAGATGCTTGTAAATGCCTTGTTTGGTACTTGTCACACCAAGAATGGATTCACGCTACACTCTTAAAAATAAAGGTGCTTCACGATGCCATAGAAGAACCTTTTTTGCCTAAATGGTTTCATATGGCACTTTTAACATCCAAAGAACCTCTGTTTCACAAAAGGTTCTTTGTGGCAAAAAAGGTTCATCAGATTACAAAAAGGTAAGAAAGAGATGGTTCTTGACTAAATGGCTCTTTGTGGAACCGAAAATGGTTCTTCTATGGCATTGCTGTGAAGAACATTTTAAGCACCTTCATTTTTAAGAGTGTAGCTGCTTGGCCGGCACATCCTTTTTTATATCCTTCCCTGTCTTTGATGGAAACCTCTGGGCAATTCCATAGGGAACATGAGCTGCCACAGTTCCAAGCTCTGCTGCTCCTTCCACATGAAACATCTGATCATCAAAGAAGATGTGAGGCCGAATCTTCTCAAGCATGGGGCCTTTAGGAGCCCCTGCGAGGAAGAGAGCCTCATCTGTCTCCAGACCCCAGGAACGTAAGGTCTTGAGGGCTCGGGTGCCTGAACTGGCCGCACTTCGAGCTGTAACCAAATAGGTGCGGATTGGACAGTCCATGCGCTGACCTTTGGCATAGAATTTCTGTTGCAGTTTTCCCAGAGCTTCCAAGAATCCCTTTAGTGGCCCCTAACAGACAATAAAAAACAAACAAATAATTCCTTAAATAACAGATCAATCACATTCGGATGCAAATACATAATAAAGCGCACACACACTGTAACACACTGTAAAATTACATCGGACACACATGATCAAGGGGTTTATTTTCGTGGGCCTTTTCATGCTCAAAAAACTTATCCAATCCATGAGCTTTGTAGATTCTCTCCGACTCATCTGAGAAGAGAACAGCATCTCCATCAAAGGCCACTCGTAGCTGAGTCTCATGAACCTCGGTGATTTTTCCTTGTGAGAACACTGTAGCTGCTGCAATACCTAACCACAACCAATTTCACATAAAACAATATATTATAATATTTATGATTATATTGTTACCGTTAAATATATTGTCTCACCTTCATCGATGGCTTCTCTAACTTTCAGCGAGTCAGCAGACAGGTACAGGTTGGTATGGTAGGCCTTCAGATACCCAATAGGACTGTTGCCTCCGGTCATACAGAAGCGCTCTATAAACAGCTCTGGACATCAGAAACATGAAATGACATCACTTGTGCTTTGATTTACATTTGCACTATAAATGGATGTATAGATAAACAAACATATTGTGTTAAAGCAGATTCACTCATATATGACACTGTTTGAAAGGGATGTAAATGTATGACGTCGTCCAGAAATAGTTCCCGATTACATATCTTCTTGCTTACTGTGATGGTTAATGGAGTTGATGAGTCTAAGTCCTACATGAGCATGATTGCTGGTCATCAGAACAACGTCAAAGAGTTCTTCACTGTCTGGATACAACTCCCTCAACTTCGCATTCACTGCTTCCACCGCCTATAGAAAACAGAACATAAACTCCTTCCTTCATTTGCTCATGCACCCACATTTCTCTTGTTTTAGCTTTTCAATAATAGGGTATAAACAGGACTTAAACTCTAAATAAACTCTAAATTCTAAAGTGAATTAGGATCATGTCTGTTGCTAGTTCCTATAGGTTTACAGTATCAGATAAAGCAGCTTTAAGATTTCGCAGAACATATAGCAAAAAATAGACAAATAGAGAATACGTCTCTGGTAATAAATATTTGACCATAAATAAGGATTTGGTACTATTCTGCACCTTTATTAATGCACACACAGTATTCATTTCTCTCTTTTTTTTGGTTGGAAAAACATTGGAAAGAAGATGCAGTTTAAAGGATCTTGATGAAATTTCAACAAGTTGGGAGAAAAAAAAAGATAAAATAGTTTAATTTATTTTTACATTTCTTTAAACACAACAATTCCCAATGTTTCATTTGTGTTTTTCCACAATTTTATTGAGTTTACCATTATTATAAAATGCTGAAAAAACTATTAAATATATAAACAAATGATATATTTACATTGAATGTTCCTTATTGCTCTTATGTTGGGACTAGGTTCTTTGGTTAGTGTTTGGTCAATACAGCATATATGTCATGACGTTTTGTTGTTGTTTGGAAAAACAATAAAAAGTGGACTCATTAAAATGCTGCTTGCTCTGCTTTTTGCTCTTGTTGTGAATTATTGATCAGTGATCAGTCAGTATGCTGCAGCAGCGTTTACCTTAATGAAGGGAAAAGCAGGTCCAGGAGCAAATGGCTCAGTCTCATGTTGGAACTGGTAGATCAGATACGCCTCCATTCCCTGCTGTTCATAGATCTCCTGCTCCAGATCCATATTGAAGAGGGCACGGGAGGACACAGCTATAGTCATGGCATTCTGAGGCTTTGGCTGTTTAAACATAACGGGACATATTGATATATTGAGCTGAAAGAATATTTTCCTGCAGGCTATTCCTGTGTTCCTTTAGCTCAACTGGTAAAGCATTGCGTTAGCCATGGGTTTGAATCCACAAATAAAATAATAATAAAATATATTTCTATATAAATGTTTTGTATTGGGAGCATTGTACAGGAAAAATAAGACAAACAAAGGCCTACATAGCATTTTTAGCATTCTAATTTTTTTAATTAAAAAATAATTTAAATTGAAAAAATATCCAGTGCACCAAGACAAAAAATAGCTAAGAAATCACAGACATAGTAAACTTTTAAAGTAATTCGCTATAATCTGTGTGCTATAATCCGTACTATATTCCGTATCATTCGAAGCAACTGGTCTAACGCGCGCCATAGTTAGGCTACCAAATGCTGCGTTGCAATGTTATCTCGCATCATGATCTTATATTTCGAGTCTTTTTATTTTTGCTGTTACACTGTTGCATGGCAGCTTCATTTCTGGTCTCAGTGTTAAAAGCATCACTGCACCAAAATGTCGCGTTATCGTGGCGCGCGCGTCTGTTTAATGTCCAGTTGCAGGTGGCGCTTATATTTTTAGAGCTGCTATCACACGTAATACGCTTCTTGTAATCGCAACACAGCGCTAATGTTTTCAATGAAAACTCTTATGCACTCTTTAATAGTAGCCTACATATATAAAACTTTAATGCAGACTTACCGGTTTAGGTTTTTTGCTGGGGCTTGATGGAAGACAGGTCTCCTTCCGCTCCCAAAAACTGTGCATATCTTTTACTGTCGGTTTGTTCATGATAAGCAGCCGAGTGCTGGATGATAGTCAGAAATAACCCTGCTCTGTATGACCTACACACATCCAGGACGGTCTCTGGAGCTTTTTTGCCCCTGGAGCAAAGCAGAATCCAGACTGCAATCAAATGAGCTGGACTTGATATATATACAGTCAAATTGGAGGAGACAGCTGCTTTGATACCCACCTGTTTCCACACCGTCATATCTTCATCATTTCAGGCATCAAAGACTGAGATCTCCCTATAGCATCCAGTCAGCTGAATCCTGTTGCGCATTGTGCAGTGTGTCTACAAATGTATAGACTCTGGGGATCTCTGGCAAAGGGATGCAGGTATCACAAATGTTCCCATGACAACTGCTGGTGTTAAAATGTACTGTTCTACTAAGTCCAGATCACGACAAGTACTGGTGTATGTAGGCTACTGTTATCAGACAGTACAAAAAAATCAAAATAAAGAAAAACGCCTACAGAAAAGATATTTGTGGACAGCGCACCACACGGTTGGTACCAATGCACCAGAATACTTAATACACAAAATCCTCAAAATATCACAAACTATTTAATGTCTATAATTATTTTGTTCAATGCAACCAGTGTTGTTGGTTGATGTGCACTCTACTTTACAATCTTCTTACAACAAAGAGCTTCAAAGAAATAATAAAAAAATTGTTGTTTGGATGTTAAATGGTTTTAATAATAATAATAGTAAGTAATAAACTATATTAAAGTAATAAACAACATAATAAATGCTTCAATATATTGGTAATAAATACATTCTCTGAGAATTTATATTTCAAGTTTTGACTATGGCACATCCATATTGCCCAAATGTTGTGTGTTGAGGACTGTAAACAAGTGTCATGTGAAACTTCCTAAACCTTCATTTTCAGAATTCCAGTATATATACACATACATATGTATGGATTTTCCCAAGGACTGCGATATTGAAGGATATTGATGAAATGCTTCGTGTCATATTGTCATTTAAAATGGCAAAAGGTTTTGCAATTTTATTGACGTATCAGGATGACCCTATTGAACACGGATATGCTTTTAAATTGTTTGTTCATGAGTACTCAGAATCCATTCACTCTATACCGCTCATCTCTATTGGGGTCACAGGGAGTGCTGATGCAGAGCAACACCATGGACAGGTAGACAGTCAACTAAAGAAACCTTTTAGCTAATAAAGAAAATTGATCTCTGTACTGTATGTATTCTGGAACACTCTGGATTAAATACAAGCAAAAAAAAAAAAACACTGATCTCTATATCATTGGTTGCATAATATTAATAATAAACCTTTGTAAACTGTAAAATGAGGCAGATGATTTTGTGTTGCTCAAAAAAAATAAAGAAATTGAAAAAATTATGAGACACCTCCAGTTATATAAAGAAAAAAGTAATTTATTACTTTCATTGCATGACATAAATACTTAGTAGGCTTTGAAAAGTTCTTATTAGACTGAACCGGCCATTACAAAATAAGAACAAGCTTTGAATAAATAGTGTAAATTCTTTCATCGTGATTCTTTTATACAGAAAAAAAGAATTTTATACATATATAATTTTATTATTTTTGCGCTCTGTAAAATAAAACATCTGTATAATTTTAAAGACTCATAACTTTTTCAATGAATACAAAAAAAGCAAAGAGAGACATTGAGGAATGAGGATTGGAAGAGGATAAAACCAGAAAATGAGCTCTTATCATGTGACAGGCTGGAAGTTGAGTCACCAGACGCTGAACCTGCCATCCAAGGAAGTCATCAACTCTTCACCGATTCCCTATTTCACACCATCTCGTTTTAAATTACAATACATTCCAAAAATCTGTTAATTCCTCAGTATCATGCCAGTGTACAATCAAGACATGCCTGAGGAATTCCAACAAAGCAAAACAATAATCTGTATAGCACACTCTGCAGTATATATGTATATATATACTCTAACATACCTGCAGCTAACATCATGAATTAAAGTGAGAGCAGTATTGTTTAGTGCTAATGTGTGCAAGCTTAGTGTCTTCCAGTGTCAGTCTAACCATCTATCCCAATACTGAATGTACAATAACCTACTCATCTGACTAAGTGTCTGTGAAATATGCAGTAAAAAGGCAAAGCAATTGATCGGTAAACCTTATTAGTAACTACTGATGTGAAAACTACACTGAATAATGATGTCAAATTATCTTAAGAGATCGAGGATTTGATTATCTTAAAACATACATTTATCTGAAGACCTGAACTATTGTTAAGATTATGCCAAGTGATATACTTAAACGGCATACATTGACCAATAACCAGCAATTGCAATGGTTTACAAAGAAAATGTAAATGAAATAAAACAAAGCATAACAATCTAGATTCAAAATGTTGTTATTTATGCTTTGCAATATTTCATATCAGATGTGTATGTGAATGCCTGTAAATGCAGCAGAATAATACAAGGACAAAAAAGTAATGAGACAGTTTAAGCATTAACTATTAACTAGTTGTCTCAACCATGAGTGATGTACAATATTGCTTGTACAGAACCTCACAAGTGTTGCATCACAGAATCCATGCAAACACATTAAATCCATAACCTTCTATAAAACTGTTATATGTGGACTGAGACAACGTTTAAAACAGTATGAAAACTTTGCTAAATAAGTTTGTGTTTTTATACATGTAGGTTCTAATACATGTATTATTTTATTAGTAGTGTCACATTTCAGTGTCGATCAGTGTTTATTAATAATAATTCTCAGATATGAAAACAATTTATTCTGCAGTCATTACTTGCATTACAGTCTATTTGAAATGCTATTTGTCATAAAAAGTGCATCATATGTTAGCTAGTAGTGTTTGTCATTTCAATGATTTTCAAAGAAAATGTTTTGGTTAAGGACAGTTTTCTTCCTTGCGGTCCTGCCCTCCATAGTTTGTTTCCAATGTTTATTTTTGCCATGAATGATTATTATTAGTGGCCATTTATGTGCATCACTGGGTTTGCAATATCTAACCAATAAAGAGTATTAAAAAGTGCTTGTCAACGTCGACAACACAGAATTGAATCATTTAAAAAGTACAGTGTTTTTCAAATTTGGACATTTCAGGTTTGCACTGCACAAAACTAAAGCAAGTTTCTCTGATCACATGAATTTCATGGCTTGAATCTAAAATATGAACGCCTCACATTTGATTATAATTACAGACAAACGTAGTGGTTGGTCACTATTTTTTTCTCAGTGGCTGGAAAAAAAACAAGCATCTGTTAGTGTTGATGGACTGATATGATTACTGTACTGTAATAAAACAAAGCGGTATGAAAGGGTGAGGGTTCAGGAAGTCATCATAAAGGATGAGGTAGGGGGTTTAAAGTGTTCATTTGTACCAGAGGAAAAGCAGAAGGCTCCCACACTGCCGTCAAAGGCAATTGCAGTTTTTGGAACGCAAAAACAAAACATTAAAATGTTGCACATTCATGTTGGCTTAAGGAAAAGAAGAGAATCTTCTTTCGGAAGATACATCAAATCCATTTCATACTTTCAGCATAATATATACACATATTTTTTTGGCCATTCAGCTAATCCCAAAGTCTCACATCTGTTTTACAGAAAGCAGCATTATTTCCTAAAGAAAACATTTGAATGAAAAAAAAATCTGTGCTATATTACACCCCACAGGGATCACTGATGGAGCATTTAGTGTTTCTATTATTGTCTTTTATGTCACAGTTTAGCTCTTCTCATATTTAATCATGTGCTCACGGTTTACATTCACTGTGAAAATCTGAGCCCATGGAACCTCAGGCGCTAATAAAGCCATAATCGTCGCAAAGAGAAATCCTGTTAACAAGTTGCCCTCCAAAAAAGCCAGCTTGTTCCATGCTCCATTAAAGTAAATTTCATTGAATTAAGCTTATTATTCAAAGCCCTAAATAAATACTTTGGCTCCCACAACGATGGGGTTACTTCCTTAATGTGCTTCCGTTTCGAGGCGTTTTCGACAGCAACTGGGTCCATCCGTGTCCGTTGTTCAATCGAGGCTCTTTCTATCGCTTTGAAGTGATTGCATTTAGTGTTATATTTACACTTTTTTTGGATGATGACGATGATCAAATGATATGAAGGTTTGTATTCATACTGAAGTCTGGAAACTCGTAGTGTGCTTACGCGTGTGTGGTCAGATACCAGTCCTGTCGCTGTAGAAAGGCGTTACGTGGAACACGTAGCAATGAGTACAAACTCTCACCGGCTTCATCTGACCGTATCTAGGCAACGGGGCTGAGTGCGATGAGCAACGGGAACAGAAGATCTGAAAAGAAACGTGTGCTCTGTCAATCATCTTATTACAGTTGGAAATGAGATCGATGCTTCAGACATGCTGAACACTATCTGATAAACTGCTGTACCTTTCCACAGCTCCTGCAGTGATGTTTCCTTCTTATGACGGTAAACGGGGCCTTACATGCAATGCAGGAATTGCAGGCCTCATCTGGCACCCACTCGGGAGGATCTTAAGAGAAAAGAACAGAGTTTTAGACTCAACCATGACATGTTAGCACTTCTTTAAAATCACAGGCAGCTTCTTTTTAAAGATGCGGTGTATACTATTTTGGAAGATCTATTGACAGAAATGCAATATAAATATACCTCAGAATGAGCTATTTCTATCTACATACACCGCGGATGTTGTTCCTATAGTATCCCTAAACGGACAAACCGCTCTACAGAGTGCGTTTCGTAAATACATTAACTCCAGCAAAAAAAAACAAAAGCGTGACGACATCTTTGTCCCGTGTCAGCTACCGTAGTGCTTCGAAAGAGAGGCCGCTAAAATCTCTACTTTAATGGCCTCTCCAGATTACACGATTTTTTTCATCTGTTACGATGTCACAGTGTCAGATTTTGTGATTTTGACTTTGCAAATCTTGACGTGTGAGAACGGGTTTTCGTCTTTTTCGACGTGGGTGACGTTGACTGCGATGTGATGTCATTGAGTAGGCATTACTATAGCGACTGACTGACTTACTGACTTTTGGAAAGAAGCGGCTTCGGTATAAGATAAACCATAGATATGGGAACTGAAGCAGCGTGTTTTGTACTGGCTGTTTTGGCATCAGAAAAGCGCTAAAAAAGAAAAAAAAATCCTGACAGTGGACACGTTCAGGGGACAGTATGGGTTGTCCATTCTACAGAGAGAACTATAATCGGGCTAAAATCGGGTAATCTGGAGAGGCCATAAGGCAATATAGGAACACTCCACAGAGGCAGATCATGTCACTGTGCTAAACATAGACATATATATAGCTAGATGCCGGCATGCATTACCAGCTGTTTCTATGGGCCACTATACGTAGGTCGTCCGCCATATCGTAACAGTGCGAGTTGGTCCGTGTTGCCAAGAATGCGGCATTCCCCACTTTTAAACTGTTGCTGTGGGTTGTTATTTCCACAGATTCTACATTTTACATTTAGCCGTCAATCTTAAGAAGATTGTATTCATGAAAGTTATGTTATTTGGACAGGGGACATTAGGCTAGTGCTGACTGATTTTGTTACGAGGATCTGACAACCCTGCCAAGCCGGTCCGTGAACACTCAAAATCAAGCTTACTGTCCCTTTTCAAATTAGTTATACGCGTGTATGATTATGAACACTTATTTACTGTTGTGTAAACTCAAACACGTTATTTGTTAAATTTACACTTGACAATAACTAAAAGGTATCCAAAAAAAATCCCAGTGGTTCTCAGAGCCATGGCTGCGCACAGTACACAGTGTTATGGTATTTCAGTAAACTTTGAGTGACGTCATTGAACCGTTCGAAAATGCCGGACACGTCTACATGCCTAAGGCGCTTGAATACAGCATCTAGTTATGTATATCTATGAGCAGCTCACTAGGTTATATTGTGTGTACTAAAAAAAAACTTCTACCTTGTTAGCATGCTATGCCGGTAGTGTACTGTACCAACCTTCAAACTGTCCCTCTCTGGCTTTGGCAGCGAGCTCTGATGAAGAGATGGTTTCCTGACAGAGAGCACAGTCTTCCAGCACTGCACTGCCCAGACAGGGGCCTGAGGAGCATATCAAACAGCGCATTAAACTAATGCATCTGACATCACGCAATGAAAACATGCTGTTAAGAGTATCTGAATCATTCCGAAATGTGTCTCGCTGACCTTTCTTGGGCTTTTCGTGGTCTCCTTCATCTGATTTTGTAGCCATGACCTCAAACAGGGTCTTTAAGATGCTGCGCAAGTCACTCGCATAGTTAGTTTGCAACTGATCGGCCACACCTACAGATGTTTTAAAATGAAGATGGGTAATGTTAAAGATCACAACAATTTTTTGCAGCTCGCATATTTTCAAAACCTGCATGTGCACATGTTATTCAAAATATTTTTTGAATACTAGTGATAACACATGGGTGGATGTCAGAGAAACTCGTCAGGTGACTAGAAATACTCAACGCTCTACTATGACCTGGATAACTGAGCACGCATTTCAAAGACTGTCACATCACAAAAGCTTTACCATGTCACAGATCCTTTCGTTACATAACACACCTGATATGCAGACAAAAAGACGATGGATGAGGTCACTACTGCTATGGAAACGTGAGCGGATCTTGTTGTGAGCAGCGAGTTTGGCAGCATGCAGGGCCACCTGAATGTCCTGATGATCCAGATCCTCAGACATGTCCGAGCTGGTGGTCAGACTACTGACAGGGCTGAGGGGAAGATTACAATTATTAAAATAATAATAAAAACTTAATTCAACTAATAATTACTTTCTAGATATTAAACTAAAAAACAGCAACAACAAAAATATACAGTAGCAGTCAAAAGTTTGGCAATGCTTTCTTTATTCTATCTTAAAGGGATGGTTCACCCAAAAATGAAAATCATTTATTCACCCCTCAAGTAGTTTAATTCGGAATACGTTTCTTTGTTCTGTGGAACACAGAAGATGATATTTTGAAGCATGTGGAAAACCAAACAGTTCTGTGGCCCTATTGATTACCATAGTAGCTTGTTTTTTACTATAGTAGTCAATAGTGCCCCAGTACTGTTTGGTTTCAAACATTCTTTCAAATATCTTTTTCTGTGCACAGTGTAACAATAACATTTATACAGGGGTGAAGCAACTTGAGGCAGAGTAAATGATGACAAAAGTGAACTATCCCTTAAATTAAATATTTAGATTTTTAGAATTATAAAAACTCATCAACAATATTAACTGTGGGAATTATGTTGTGACTAAAAGCATGTCAAATAAATAAAAACGACATGGTTTCAGCATCTTTTAAGTTACAACCCTTTGACTAGAATTTGCCATTTTGTTTGTATAAAAGTCATTTCACACATTTAAACACACATTGAGATTAAAAGACTTTTATGATCATTTCAAAAACATTTAAAGCATTTTCAAACTTCGGACTTGTACTGTATGTGAAGTCATTCTTAAAACACACAATCTAATTCATTTAGAAAGTATGATCCTATGGCAAAGAAAGGGCTTTTTGCAATAATTTGCTAATAATAATATTTAGGGCTTGATTCTCTTTACATAGGTGGTCAAGACAAAATAAGCACTAAATAAAATAAAACTGCTGGCAATTATTAGTGCTTTTTCACACACAGCTCAACACCACAATGATAAAGACTTCTGAGGGTGTTAAAAAAAAAAACAATAAATAAATCGCCATGATGTTTTAGTCTCTAGATATGAAGATGCCCCCTTAAGTGCAGGCTAGAAGTAAACCATAACGTCCTCAACCCTTAAAAAGCTACACGACAGTTTGAGACAAGTTACGGTACACTAGCGGTCAAAGGTTTTGGGACACTCACTCACTTATATGTTCATATTTTTCCTCATTTTAGAATAATCATAAACTCATCAAAATGATGAAATAAAGCAAAGGGAAATATGGGGAAATTATGTTGTAATAAAAAATAAAAATTAAAACATGTTATATTTTATCATCTTCAGTGTAGTCACCTTCTGGCTAGAATTTGCAGAAATGTTTTCATGTAATTTTTTTAAGGGAGTTTAATTAAGGGAGTTTTTATCTATTCTGTGCTCTTACTGGCTGTTCTTTCTTAATTATTCAGTTATCCATTTTTATTAAATAAAATGTTAGTACAGATCTCCTACAGTTGTGAGAGAAGTTCTCTGTCCTTTCTCGAGAAGATGATCTTTGATAAGGAGTGAATAAGTTGTTTTACATTAAGGGTGCACCCTTTTGGCCAGGGTTCCCTATTGTGCTTGAAGACATTTTTTGTTTTCTCAGGAGAAGAATAATGTCCCTGATCAGGACATTTTGGCACCGACCTTACAGTTTTGTCATGAAAAAAATGTGTTTGGAAAATAATATTTTTGTCTACGAAACTAATTTCAGATATTTAAGCAAACAAAACTTCAATTTTTAGTGTATCAAAACTTTTGACCGCTAGTGTACGTGGCAAGGCAAGGTTTAACACTTAATGTTAGTGTTTCAGTCAAGCTACATATGTTTACCTGGGTGTGTATGAACTTGACAAACTGCATGTAGTAACAGAAACACCCTCAACGTCACTGCTGGGGACAGAACTTAGGGGGGACTCCTGAGAATTGCTGCAGATCATTCCACAAAACATTGGGGGGGCAACACATGAAATATAAGGAACTCAAAAGAAGGACAACTTAATAACTTGTGAACAAAAAAGGTTTACCAAAACTGTTCAAATAAATAAAACACCCACAAAGTTTCAAAGCAATGCATGCATTAACAAACAAACCTAGAGCTTTTTTTGGTGTCTTTCGACTGTTTTCCGAGACCCTCTGATCTTCCTTTCCCTGTAGTGTTGGCTTGAATTCGACATCCCGTGTCCTGATGGGGACAACTAGGTCCTCCCTCCCCTTGTCCCGAGCATCTATCCTGTGCCAGCCGAACACCTGCCAGACATTTCTCACAGCACTGATAATGGGAACAGTCCTGACTGCCCCCAGGAGGAGTAAGATGGCCCTGGGCCGTAGGCAGGGTGAGAGGTAAGTGTCCATTTCCTTTACCTGGGCTGCCAGCAGCTACTGCTGATTGGATAACAGAGCTTGTGATAGTGAGCTTGTGTTTTTCAAATCCCAGCCTCAACCCCCGCCCAGTGGGCTCCATGGCAACAGCGTCCTCGTGGTTGTCGATGCACCCGCCAGCGCAGCACACGCAGGAGTTAAGCAGGCACTGAGTGGCAACTAAAGCCCCGCCTTCGCCGTGCTCCAGAACGTCTGCCGACTGAGGTAAGATGACGGTCAGGTCAGATAAGTTTGGAGAATGAGGGTTAAATATTACCGTGGCTGACAGTTTCATTCCACCTGTACGAGTGGCGATCTCTTCGGCAGCCTCCACGCTGTCCTCTTCATGCGACCCTTCCCAGCCGTTCACCAGAGAACCTACGGATTCCACTGATTGGCTCAGTTTGTTGAGATTGGTGGCATCACTTGATTGACAGGATGTCAACCAACCATTACAGGAGGAATCAGTCAAATGGGCAGGGTCGGGCGATCTGAGGCATACGGTAGGAAGGGGAAGCTGCCTCCGGCAAATCTCACCATTTACGCCGCCCCCTAGAACTCCTCCGGCCTCGAGATCGTCCATAAAGAAAACTCGATCATCATCATGGTAGGAGCCTGGGCCTCTCCGTGGAGATGCCTGCGTGCTGGAGGCCGCACTTGAACCTCCCAGACTGTTTCCTCTGTATTGACGAGGGCGATGGGCTGGAGATGGATTCTGACTCGGAGGGGAAAGCAAAGTGGACATCTCGTCGCCAACCTGATGCACCATCATATTGAGCTGCTCTATCTCTTCTTCATCATACTGCATGGAGCAAGCCAGGTCTGTTGCCTCCTCCTCTCCCTCACTTTGACACGGTTCCTCCAGCTGCCCCTTACCACCTTCATCCGTGTCCTGTACTGCATCTTCTACCTGGGTCACACAGAGCGTAAGATCCACCGCCTCAACTTCATCCTTCTCCAGTGTCTCCAGCTGGCTCTCAGGGCCAGTAGAAGTGCTTTGGTCCTTGGACATGCTGGGTCCTGCGGGAAACTCTCCATCTTGGGATATGCAGAGGCTGCGCTCCAGCGTCATGAGCTCGTCCTCTGACAGAGTCTGCAGCAGATCCCTGCCAAAGACCACAGTTATGTAATTCACAAACACGCTGTGTTGTTCAGTTGCTGTATGAAAAATTAACAAGGCTTAAATTTTAAAATCCCAGTGAGCCTGTAAACCAGCAATTAAAAAGTTACTGAGGTCAGTTTTGCTAGAACGCCAGACAAACTGAGAGCACGCAAATAGTTTGGGGGTTTTGAGTTTTGCAGATTTTCCACATGAGGGAACATTTTTACAAGATGCTTATGTCATGTCTGATAAATCCATATTCCAATTTTACAGTTAATATTATTTTACAGTTTATGAGGCATAGCAACCAAAACAAAACAAAAAACACTGATTTGAACAAATACACGAATGGCTTAGTTTCAAAGACATAAAAAGAAACAAGTAAATATATATTTCACCACAGAAAATCCTCTTGCCATCTGTTAATCTGCAAATTGGCAGTGTTGGTTTGAGGTTTAACTGTATGGCTTATGTGAAAACAAACAGTACCTTATTTTTCTCAGCAAAGTGCGAAAAGGTCGGAAGAGTTCTGACATGTCCTCTGGTTTGCGGTCGAGGTTAAGAGGCCCTTCGGAGTAGATAACAAGGCCACTAATAAGAGAGGACAAGTCAAAGGTTATCATTTTCAGCTCAGCAGAATGAAACGAGTATGACATGTAAACAATATACTTAGATTTTGATGTAAGTGACAAGTAGAGAACAGATCATTAAAGTGACATATCACTTACCAGACGATGGCAAGTCTAGGGATTGTAAACATGAGAGCTGGCTCATAGTCGTCAATCATGTCTTGCGTGAGATACTCAAACTTCAGAGCCCTTCAGACAAAACACGCGCTTTTATATACATACTGTGTATAATTTACATACATGCAGTGAATTTCTCGAAACGAAAATAGAATGTCCGTATTAATCGGATGTGGTGAATACTCACCTTTCAACTGTCTCACAGAAGAGTACAATCACCTCCTGTTGGATGTAATACTCTTTAGGAGACTTCACAGGCACCATGGCTGACACATAGCTACGGAAAACAAAAAGAATAATGATATTACTGTAACAACATGTACTGTTTGAATTGTTTGCATTGTCACTATTTGTCAGGAAAATACCCACTGCCCAAAGACAACCGTGTGCCTTATCATACCCTCATCATACATAGGCGCGACACAATTGAACAAAATACTACCATCAGTGAATTTAGAACCGAATCAAAATCAACCGACCAAACAAAGAAACATCTTTAAGACTTAATTATAAATGTAAAATAAAAAATACACAGGAAGTGTTTCTGGTGTTGTTTATGCCTTGCAAAATGGTCTACATACTACATCGTTTTTTTTCAACATCTGCCACTTAAAATAAAAAATAAAAAAAGCTATTTTATTGATGTCATCAGTGCAAACAGTGTAATGCTTAAATGCTGACATCAAATTAAAAATCATGTCAAAGAGGATGTGAAATCTTAACAGGTTCATAAAGAGGATTTTAAGATAGTCATACCTGAGCTCAAACTCAGCAAAAAGGCTGTCGAACTGTCGAAGTGCTTCCTTCATACGATCTGTGTAGTTGTTGAGATCTCGGAGCGCTTGGTCTCGGGTGATGTTTCGTACCTCCTCAAGGCTGCGGGTGAGATCTTTGGCTAGTGGTCGCATGGCCATACTCTCGATTTCCCGATTCATGATGATGGATCCTGCTGCCAGGCACTAAAGAATCAACAATGATACTGTTATTACTGCCAACTGGTCACACCCTGATAAAACACCAGAAAGTGATTTTGGATACACAAATGTGCTTGTTAGCAGAATAATATATCGTTTTTCTGTCATTCCTATAAAAAAAGACCTTCTTTATCTTTATGTAGTTTTACTTCAACTTTATGTAGTTATTGTCATGCTCTCTTGATGGTTAACAAGAGAAGGGTCTCTTGGAAAGATCTCTTGCTGTAGAGGAAAGCACTACCTCTGCTCCAAACCACAGCTGCCCGGCAAGGTTGTCATGGCGGATTTCTTCTGGGAACTTCACACAGAAATCTCTGTTGGCTCGGTCTTCAGGTATGCACTCATCCATAATCTGATTTATGATGTTCAACACATTGTCCTGTATCAGTAATAAGCAGAAGCAAGACGCAGGGTTAAGACAGTCCATCACTCACGTCTTGTATTATGTGAAAGACTTTCATTTATGAAACCATAACTGTGAATTGGTTCCACCCAGAGCCAGACACTTTAGTCCTGGGACACAAAACAAGTGACTTAAAGGGCCAGTTCACCCAAATATTATGCAATCATTTACTTACTCTTAAGTTGTACACATTTCTTTGTTCTGTTGAACACAAAATATAAAAACATATTTCAAAGAATGTTTGAAAACAAACTGCACCATTGACAACAAGTGTAGTTTATTTTCCTACAATTGTAGTCAACAGTGCCCCAGAACTGTTTGGTTACAAATCTTTTGTTGTGTTCAGCAGAACAATAATATTTATACAGGTTTAAAACAATTTGAGGGTGAGTAAATGATGCCAGAATTTTCATTTTTAGGCAAACTATCCCTTTAAAACATGAGTTACACTTAAGGACAGATTCTTTTGTTCTGTCAAGAGAAATATTTTGGCACAATTTAAATGACAGGGATTTCTGTGCTTTTTCTCTATGTTTTTGTTTATTTCTATAAGAATAGGTGATTATATGTGATATAAAAAGCACAGTATTAAAGGACTAAGGCCGTGTTCACACTTTACTTCTTTTTTGAAGCTGCTAGCATCTGTTTCACATTATAATCCTATGGAGTAAACTGTGTTTTCAAAAAAGTCCTGAGCGCTTTTTTATTGATTTATTGTATTCTTAACACCATTCCAGCATCTCGGCTATATTCATGGCGAGAACTAGTCACTCTATACACACACAAGTCAATACAACACACAAGTCTTCTCTATACATGAGTATGAGCACTTTTTTAAAAGCCAGTGCCGGCGTCTTTTTCTGCAGCTCAGAGCGTCTTTTGAAGTTGAAAAAAGTTAACCTTTTTTTGTAAAGCGCCCTACGTCAAGTGCCTTTTTAACAGCTGGCCAATGACAAGCGAGTAGCGAGACTTGTCGTTTCCATAACAACAGGCGAGCAAGATTAAGCTCGAAAAAATAAAATGGCAGCCGAAACACCGGTTGGAGCATAGTTTTGTATAAATCTAAGTTTAATTTTCACTTTCAACAAGTTTGGATTGCATTTCTAGCGAGAAATAAGTATTGTAGTTTTTAAATATGTGATTAGTTATTGCAAAGACGCTCTGTTTATAATTCAAATAGACTTCCGTTATGCTGTATATGAAGCCAGTCACTCTGAACTTTGCCGGCTGCTATTTGTAACCACAACACTGCGAGCATTTTTTTTACTAAAAAGCGCTTTTGTCTACTTTTTCTTGTCATAAAAGAAGTCAAGTGTGAACATAGCCTAACACAGCAAGGTCATAATAAAAACAAAAAAAACAAAATAATTTTAGTGCTGACAAATTTACAAAACTAGCCTTTAAAATACATTAATTATTACTATTATTATTATTATTATTCTTAAAACTACAATGCCGGTTCCAACTATTTAGAGGGACAAAATATATGCCTTTTATATTAAAAGTGGCATTTTTCTATGCCACGCCAACAGGGCTTTTGTTATGAATGAGTTTTGTAAACAATTACATGAGACAATTTTAAGTGAAAAACATTTCTAAATATAATGGTAAGATGAATGTGGTACAGGACAGGAATCCAACCCAATATTAAACATGCCAAAACACTAAAAAAACACCTTGCCAAACAAGAGCAAAGGGTCAGGATTGATGTAAAATGACTGACCTGGCAGGAACGGAACTGGTTCACTAGCAGGGTACACCTCTGAGGGTCTTTCCTGCCATCTAGACTGTCCAGCTCAGTGGCCACCTGGTTTAGCTCTTCATCTGCATAGTAGAACTGGGCCAGCAGCTGTGGATCTGACCTCTGCACAGAATAAAAAGCAAATGTAAACAGACCAGAATGACTTAATCAAGTATCACATGACTAAACACATCACATGATCTAATGATAAAGCTAAATTTAATGATAAAGTCCTGCGGTATGAGTGGTTGGCTCCTTCTACGAATTTTTTGAGGTGAGGCAGGTTTAGAATTCAGTGAATGGCAGGTGTTCCAATCCCACACAAGAAACTTTTGGAGTTCGTAGTGTGCTCATTACATATGCCGCTGGACAACACAAACCATTACATGGACCAGAAAGGAATGTGAGCTACTGTATGACTGCTGCTATGGATGTTAGCAGTGGATTAAGGAGCGCTGATGAGGATTGGAACCTTTGGACCGCTTCTGCTCCACTGGTCACTTAACAGAGAACATTCTAGGCATTACATTATAAACTGAAGATTGAACGTGTTCCAGAGTGCATCACAAAGAGTGTTCATGGCATTGTGTTCTGCTCAAACTACTGAAAATTCTCATCTATATTTTAAAGGTAATACATTTTGTGCTTTTTTCATGTAAAAAAACCCCACCTGATTTCACCTGAAACACAACATTTTAGGCAGTAAAGGAGTGCGTATGCTCAATACTTGAAATCTTCCAAATCATGACCATTATCCTATATTAAAAGTATCTGGAATTCCAGATTGGGAGGTCTTGGTTTTCCTAATTCGTGCCCATTTGAATGAATTTGCCTGGGAAGCAGCAGCCGGCTAAAATGGACTCGAGTCGGGTATAAGCTAATCTGCTTGTGCAGGTCAGCTTTCGACCTCTGTGAAATCCATACAGTAGAACCAAACCACTGAAGAACCACCAAAGAACAATTAAGCACATGTGGAGCGATAGTAAGAGGGCAGTTCATACAGTGCTGACAGATGCCGAAGGCCTCCGCTTTACAAACACTACCATAAATCTGAATGAACACAAGGAATCAATAGTGTTTTGCTTCGTGGAAAACAAGCATCCGGGTTGCGAAGTGAAACAAACTTCAGTGTGATAAACATGAAGTTTATGGTTACAGTACAGTTATGAAATTAGGGCAATGCTGATAATAGGAGAAACTACCTTGTTGCATTGACATACTTTCTAAGCCAAACGCTCTGCACATCTTTAGCTCAATCTTTTCTATTTTTATGACAAACAGAATCCATACGCTAACCATCTGTTTAGTCTTACTGAGCATTTGGTGCAAAAGCTCAGACCTGATGACAACCATAAGCGCTGTTTGTGAAGAATGTATCCAAGTGAGTCACAGTCAACGAGGCAGCACTGCACCCATGGGCAGAGGCTTCTTTGACAACAATGAATGTTTGCACATCTCATGGGATACCCAGGGTTTAATTTCAACAAAACACTTTAACTCTGTGACATCCTGTTGGAAGACAATTGTGACTTTAATTTCCCCCAGAAATGCATTATATGACTCAAAGTCACCAATTAGACCAATAGAACCAACAGACATTCATTTGTTCCTGCCTCGATAAAATTGCTGAATCTTACTTAGAAAAATAAACTTACAGCACAATAGAACTTTACATATCTTGCATTTTATATTTTTATATTGTTGTATTTTAATGTGAGTCCTTACTGTGTACTGTGTATTAATTATTATTGTATGTACAGAGAAACACTGAAGCCCTTTGCCCAAGAGAATAAAGTTGAACCTAACCTAACCTAATTCACACAAAATATCACTATATAATAAGCAAGATGCTTATTCTTTTGGATGTTTTGAATGCTTTCAGTATCAGTAGACTACAAAACTGTAAACATCATAAAAATGTATTCATAGGGGTGCCAGTTGTCGTCCGGTAAGAGTGTTTAAGCACAAAAGCTTGTGCACAAAAAGTTGTGAGCTTGTGACTTATTCATCAATATCCGAACATGTGAAGAACACAAACTGCTGACTCCAAGAAAGTTTTGACCCTACAAGGGGACACAGAATGTCTTCAATGATGCTGACAGAAATCAATGCACAAAACATACTTCAAGGATTCACCCCAATCGTTTACTCCCCCTCTTGCCATTTCAAACCTGTATGAGTTTCTTTCTTCTGCAGAACACAAAAGAAGATATTTTGAAAAATGTTGGTAAAAGTACAACAGCGGTACCCATACACCTATATTGTATAGACACAAAACCAATGCAAGTTTATGGGTACCGCAGTAGTTTGGTAACCAACATTCAAAATATCTTCTTTTGTGTTCTGCATAAAAAATAAAGTCATACAGGTTTGAAGTGACAAGAGTGTGAGTAAATATTTTAGGGTGAACTATGCCTTTAATACCAGCCGGGTAAATATTTTTATATCACAGTTTTCACGTCATTGTACGCCGAGATCGATCATCATCGTTAGAATCCAAACAACAAAGTCTATTCAGAAGACACACATTGTATATTACTAAACATCTATGCAGCTCACATCAAACGATGTCCAAGAATGCTGTCTAGGTAGGCATTTTACATCACATGATCCCAAATATGCTATCTAGGTAGGCAGCTCACATCACATTACGCCCAAGACGCCTATCTAGGTGGACAGTTCGCATTCTATGGTGCCTAAAAATGCCAGGTCACATAATACAATGCCTAGAATGCTGTCTTGATTGTGAGATCACTAGTTTTTGTCACATATTCGATGTGCGTTTACACGTAAATAAATGTCATGCTTACCTTCGGCTTGTAAAGCCACTTTCGAAAGCGATTCATCATGGGTCACCTCGCCAGTTTAGCGACAGCTCCGTGCCAAACCCAATCCCGAACCAAAGCCCCTTTAAACCCACTCGCAAATACAGAGCTAGCGAGCTAAACTAGCGCTCCTCTTCAACAAAGCCGTGCTGACAACGTTGAGCAGGGGCCAACAAACAGACACGAGCGGTGTTAATCCACTATTAATGAATCATGGGCTCGGACTCTGCCCTTATACCCAGCAGTCGTGCGGCTGTCTTTGTCCCCAAACACACGAGCTGTTCATGACTAAGCTACTGAGCTAGCGTTCAGGCTGACTACGGAAGTTGCGCTGCTTGACTGACACTCGGGTTGCCAAATACTCCGCAATTTTTTACGCCGACGTTTTATAGCTCTTTAATAGCTCCTCCTTTTTTTTTTACTTCAATAAGAAAGTTTGCGAAAATTACAAATAATAAATTCATTCATTATTAACTTTTTTTAATGCAATTGGCCACCAACAAGACAATAACATGGGTTATTATGAGAGGTGCTGACAAAGAATAAACATTTACAAGAATATCTCAATACTGACTTCTTTATGTTGAAGCTAAATGCAACTGCCATTTGCTACTAGTGGATTAATACACATTTTGTCAGGTAGAAATAGTTTGTAGCATTATACACCTTTAATGCCCTTAAGTTGGTACGGTCTACATTTGAAACTTTTTTAAACCACTTATTTGAACTACCACTTGTAAAGCGTACTGTATAAAGTTTAGTATTATATATTTAACAAAATATTTATATTTCTTGGACAAAGAAAACAAAGGCAGAATACTAGTAACAGTGTAATATTGACGTTTCCTCGGAGGAAAAGTTGGACTGCCTCTTCGTTGCTAGGCAACAACACAACACTGTAGCGGCAGGATGGGTGTTTTGAATCGCGTGTAGTTCATGATCATTGAAATAAATCCATTCGAATAGTTACTAATTCTCGATTTTAAAGGAATCTGATTTGTTTTCGACATTGTTTTATTTCATTCAAATGCATCCTCTGGTCTTTAGTTATCTACATTATCGGGCTACCGTTCTGTATAATTTAAAGTATTGATCCCGTAAGTGTATTTAATCTGTCTGAGAAATCCAGTAAGTATGAACTACAAAGAACTTGTCAAGGAAGTCACAAGACTCTTGGACAAATTTCAAGAATACAAACAATGCATTGACAGCTTTACAGAAGATGCTGCCAAGGAACTTGAGGTACTTATTTAAAAACAAATTTAACTTTGTGTTTTAAAGTAGCCTATGTTTACTTTACTATAGGAACAGATAATAATAAAAAAATCAAGTTTGTTATCTGTCTTTTAGAATCTGTCCTCTGATGACCTGAAGTTTGTTATTGATGCTTTGATTGGATGTATTACACACAAAAAGCTTTTGGATACGGTCGTAAACATGTTCTATATTCACCAAGGGAAAAATGTACTCAGAGTGGACTGGAACCTGTTTATTGGTAAATGTATTTTGTTGAATATTATTCAGTCTCTGCTAATCTTAATATGGGCTACAGTAATATTCTGCTCTGTTACTTTATGTAAAAAAGATGAAACATCCTGTTATATATTATATTACTGTATGTTTTTTCAGTTGTCTGTTACCTTGCCGTGTTCCAGCTTAATGATTTGGGCCTGGAGCATTTCAGTAAAATTATCAAGTCCTTGGATATCTCAAAAATGCACAAAGTAAGAAAACATTTAGCATTACTATATTTAATTTTAACTGATTCAAATATTTTGACTGTACTGACTTTGTATTGTGCGTTTCTTTCCTTGTATTGGGTGAATGTCTTGTTTGATGCCTCAGTTCCTGAGCTTTTTCTTTAACGTCAACAACCTTACAACCCAGATCCAGGAAGAATGGAGTCACATCTATGATGTTACTGTTGTAGAGAGTAACTGGATCACCCCGTTGATCAGGTAAAATAAAAAAAGGGTAGAGTGTCAGATTATTTGTAATGCTATTTTGCCTAGTGTGATATCATGAATTATTACTTGTAAATATATTTGAAACGCATTTGTGTCGCGTAAACATACCATAGCCTTTAGGAATGGTAAACAAAATCAATTTAAACAGAAACATCTGTCACTAAATTATTTATAGAGCATTTCATCTGAAATATATTATGAATTAAGTGGATCTGATCTAATATGAATTATCACACTCTTAAAAAAGGTGCTTCAAGAAAAAGAACCTTTTGGTTCCATAAAGAACCTTTAACATCCGAAGAACCTTTCTGTGCATCGCATCGCTGTAAAGAACCTTTTAAGCACCTTTATTTTTAATAAAAAGTGCACCTTGACTGGAGGCTTTAGAAGTTGTGACACATTGTTAAGTGACCAAGAATGTTTGAGTAAAATAACACAAGATGTCCTTCTATTTGTGAAAGCATGCTGTTTGATGTATGGCGATTGCCAAACGTTGTGCCAACATTGTGGTCCTCATGTTTTTGATCAGATGGTGTGGTGAGATTGACAAACTTTTAGATCAACTTGCTAGCAAAATGAGCAAAGGAAGTCTGCCAAAGAAATTGCCAAAGAAAATCACAGAACCCAAAGAATTTCATCTGACACAGCCCAAACCTCGACCACTCCCTGCTGCTGAAGTCATTCCACAACAGGACAAACCCAAGCCAGTAAGTACCTGTATCATCATAACACACACCAAAAAATGCTAATTCAGGTTAATACATGCAAACATGCATGTGTAGTGTAATTGAAGTAATTGAAGTGCAATAATTCATAACTCATATATTTACTTCTTTTTAAAAAAGTGATTTTTGGCAAAATATAGACAATCACTAGCTGAAGACCTACAACAATCCAAGTTATTATGAGTAATAGCTATTGTTGTTTGTCTTTCCTCAGGTACCTGCCACCACTCACATTTCTCCAAAGGAACCAGAGATTCTGGATGAGATGAAACAGAGGAATCGGCAGAAAGCTTTAGTAAGCCAAGACATGAGCTGTTGTTTCTTATAACATCACTGGACAGACTGCTTTTAGTTTTGTTATTATTATAATGTAGACATCACCTCCTGGTGTTATTTCTTTACTCCATTAGCAAGTTCTGAATGAAGCAAACTCTCAGCAGTTCAGATGTGCAAATCCACAAAAGTCTGAGAAAGCACAGGTAAATGTCTAATACATTCACATTTACGCATTTGGCAGACGCTTTTATCCAAAGCGACTTACATTACATTGTACTATACATTTGTACATTTTGTATAGTAAGCAAGTGGGGGTTAGGTGCCTTGCTCAAGAGCACCTCAGCCGTTACCCGCCAGCCCTGAGAATCAAACCAGCAACCTTCTGGTCATGAGTCCAACTCTCTAACCACTGGGCCACGACTGCCCGTGTCACGCAGCAGTTATGCAAATGTTTACCCCCCTCAAAAAATATATATGTATGTCTTTTCTGATGAACAGAAAGTGATGTCTCAGATTCTTCAAAGCCGTGATGCGGAGCTTAAATTTGACACGCTGTATACTTCAGGCAGCCCTTCCACCCAAAAGGTAACTCTGACTATAGTCTATGGTCCATGATGTGCTTTTAAAACCAGTATTGGCTTTACTATTTTCATATAGTGAGTCTTTTTGTTATTAAATAAGAAATGTGTTTTTCCAATGGCACAGGCAAACGGCTTACCAGTCAAACTGAATACAACAGCCATCCTGCGAGAGGGAGCTTTGTATAATCGTCAATTGGAAGAGGAGTTACAAAGGTCATTTCAAAGTATTACATATTATTCCATATTCATGATTATTCACCTTTATTCATTGTGCAGTAAGTACAAATTTTCGACTTCAGATTAGAGCAGTTGTCCAAGGGTGCGAGTGAGCCGTCTGCGTTCCTGCAGTGGCAGAAGGAGATGAAAGACAAAGATCTTCAGGAGGAACTTGCCGAACTGGAGCGCCGGCGACTGGAGGGTCGGATCAGCCATGAGGAGGCGGTGCTGGCACGCGAACGAGTCCTGGAGCGCAACCACCATAAAGCTCAGCTGGCTAAAGAAGAGGTGATCTCATAACAAACATGTTTATAGCAATGCCTGAGTCACTCTGAGGTACTGTACACTAAGATCAGCTCATGGCTTTTTATATCTTTCATGGGTTCATGATGATGTAATGTGTGGTCTCTCCAGACAGCAGAGTTGATGCGCAAGTACGCGGAGAAACGTGTGAAGGAGGAGAAGGAAATGAGGGAGCTGGTGCAACAAGTGGCTGATGGTCACAAGAACTCCAAAGCTGCCAAAGCAAAGCTACAGGAAATTAAACAACTCATAGGTATTATTGTGGATGATAAATATAGTATGGTTTTAAGTATGAAGGCATGAATCGACAATGACATGACACTGTATGTGTCTGGTGCAGTTAAGGAGGTCTCTGAGCAGAGCAGGGAACTCCTAAGCCAAGCTCTGGAGGAAGCTCAGGCTGAGCTAAGCAGGAAGATGGAGCTTATTCGACAGATTCACGCTATTGAGTTAATCCCTCTGGTCAGACAAAAGTTTGTAGATGAAACTGAGGTTAGTGGATTATTTCCTCCATCCACCCAAAATAATAAATATAGACTAATTAAATATAAATATAGAATATTATACAAATATTGTTATGTATACTTAGCCTATATAATCATTTGTATTTCAATTAAGAATATGTTTTTAATATATTTTAAATAATTGTTATTATTATAAATTAAATGTAATGTCACTTTTTGCATTAAACAGAAATCAAATATATAATAAAAAAAAATCTTCAAAAATAAAACATTTTAGACAGGGAATGTTGATTTTGCTACACATGCATTTTAAAGATTATAATAGCTGATGATGGGGAAATTTGTGTCTTCTGATTTGTCTCAGATTGCAGGTCATGATCTGCTATGCGAGATGTCTTTGGTGGAGCTGCGCGAGCGTTTGATGATGCTGAGAGAGTTACAGCAGTTTGAGCAGGAGGAGAGGAGAAACCGGATCCTGCAGGAGAAGCAGATGAAGGAGGAGCTGCTGTTGGAACAACTAGACAACATTGCTCTGTGCAGAAGTTTAGCAGAAGAGGCCGCTGCTGCACGCAGGTATCTTCCCACCTGTCAACTGTTACTGCACAAATCTATGTACACAGACATGAACACATTCTGTATAATGAAGATAAATTTGTCACGAAAATGGCAGTAACTTTTTTATTTTGATATGGCATTTTTGCAGTTACTTTGAACCACATGGTCCAAATGTATTACATCTATTTTAAATATGGACATGTGATGACTATGTGTAACAACTAGAAAGTGTTCAAACATTTTTTTCAAAAGCTTATTTTTTTGGAAAATATTTTTCTTTGAAATAATTGTTATGTTGTTTGATAATGTGTGATCTAATTGCTGTGTGAGGGATAGTTCACCCAATAATGAAAAATCTGTCATCATTTACTCCTCCTTCTGCAGAACACAAAAGATATTTTTTTTAAAGTTGGTAACCCAACAGTGGCGGCACCCATTCACTTCTACTGTATGGACACAAAACTAATGCAAGTGAATGGGGGCCATTTAACAACATTCTTCAAAATATTTTCTTTTGTGTTCTGCGGAGGAAAGTCAGTCATACAGGTTTGAAATAATACTACCCCTTTAAATGTCAAAGTACTGATTGATTTCTGAACTGCTCTATAGTCAGGAGGAGAAAAGGATGAAAAGCGAACTGAGGGTTGCTGTCAGTAAAGATGAGCGGGTTCTGGCCCTACAAAAGACCCTGGATCAAAAACAACAGGAAAGACAGCAGAGAAAGACTGAGAAAGCCAATACGAAGAGAAATGAAAAGGAGACTCCATTCACAGTTAAGAACTCTATCCACAAAAAGGTGAAAACAGGGTAAAATACAAGCGTTTCTTAGTTTTTGATCATTTGTCAATACATTTATGATATTCTTCTGTAAGCAGCAGGTTCTTGAAGAACAGTACTGGGAGAATTTGGAGCGCAGTTTGGAACAGCAGGTTCAAGGGGTCATCCAGCAGTCATCCTCCAATAAAACGAATGCTGGTCAGAACAAGAGGCGGGTTTTCTGATGGATTCATGACCATTATACTGTAAAAAGGCTTGTTAGTGTTTCTCTGCTTAAAAATGCAATTGATGTGGTATTATGATGTGCGTATGTTGCCACTGTTTAAAAATAGATTATTAAAACTCTTATAATAAGCAATAGAAGAAATAAAGCAATTTCTCAGTCATCAAGCACACATCTGATTGAAATAATAAAAACTGGATTATGAATTGCAGATACTGTATACTGTGAGGTGATTAGTGTTTTGGAAATTCAACAGTGTGATTGTTTTTCCATACCGTAATATTTCTAGTCAAAATACTGTAATAGTAAAACACCTGCACAGTAACACAACTGAATAAAGACACCAGAATAAATCAGTTTAGTTCACTTTTTCATGTGCTTCTATTTCAATTTCCCATTTAATGCTGTAAATTATCAACTGAAATACAGAAATAGAATCCAGTCAACAGAAACAAAGTATTGCACAGTAAGTACCAAAAATTAATCTGCAAAAATAGGTTTTAGTGGAATGTATGAGGTGCGTGCTACCTTATCATTCAGTTCTAAAACATTCAATGAAACTGTATAAAAAAATTACAATTAAATAATTCTAGCTTAAAAAGACATTTTCCACCATTGGTACAATTTAGAGTAAATAATGTTCAGTCACAGACTTTTCATTGTGCTTAGATTACTCCATTCTAAACCACTTGTTCCAATATGGTGGTAGACACAAAATGACAAATAAGAAAAATGCCTTAGTGACTAATAAGAATAAAGTTAAAATCATATACTTGTATAAAATCATTCAGTCATAAACAAAATAAAGTAAAAAAAAAAACTGTATAGGTTCCAGGTCCTAGTGTTTCCTCACCCACTACTACCTTAAAGGGATAGTTCACCCAAAACTATATATTCTGTCATCATTTACTCACCCTCTTGTCAAGTCAAACCTGTATGACTTTCATATTTTGAAAATTATTAACTGCCGCCCATTGACTTGCATTGGTTTTGCAATAGAAGCTGCTGCTCGGTTACCAACTTTCTTCAAAATAACTTATTTTGTATTTTGCAGTCATACAGGTTTGAAATGACAAGCGGGTGAGTAAATGATAACAAAATTTTCATTTTTGGGTGAACTATCACTTTAAGCTAGTGTTTAAAGACATTTAAACATATAGTTCATTAAGCTGAAATATTAGTGATAACAGAAGCTGCATGTGAAAAATAAATTGAACTGAAGTTTTGTGCATCACTGTTTCTATGTGCCAAAACCATCAAAAGTGCTTAAATTTGTAGTGGTTACATCATAATTGGTCAGTTAAAGACAATTAATGCTAAACAAATGATACACAACTAATATGCAATTCTTAAAGTGTAAATTAAAAACCTGAAATGCATCCGAACTAGACAGCAATTTTGAGAGCAACTAAAATAGCAAGATTAAAATTGGTCTCCTCTTCAGTTCGTGCCCAAACAAGACAGTTTATACATTCACATCCATATACTTTTAACCTATGATGTGAATGGAACAATAAAAAAAGGAAAGAAAAGAAGTTTCTCCATTTTATCTTTTGCAGAACAAATCATTCATGAGGACAGTCAAACAGATCTCTGATTTATTCACCAGGCTTTGGGGTTCATCTTCTCTCTGAATGACATCCTCAGTTTGTTCCTAGGGGCTGGCACCGGAGGTTCCTGACTGTGAATTACCTTTGAATTTTCAGGCATATCAGACTCCTCATTTTTTGCAGTGTAAGGGTGCTGATAGGGCTCAATCTGTCCCAGAGGTGCGTTTTTCCGAGAGGAAGTGTGGTTCTTTTGCAGCTGCTGGATGATGGCAGAGAATTTAGCATCCAGTGATGGTCGGCCTGTTCGAGGCCTTGCCCCTTTAGAGTTCTCTTTCTCCTGATTGGATGAGATGCAGGTAGGCTGAACAAATGGTAATTTATCAGGAGGGGGTGGAGGAGCTCTCCTCTTCTTTTTGGTGCTCGTGGTGGGGCTGGTAATTGACTGGTCGCTTTCTTTACCTGGCGACAGAATGTTTTTTTGGACCACTATTGGTCGAGATCCCTCAAACAGTGCCGCCCAATGAGGAGGCTCTCTTTCCTCCTCTTGACCAATAAGAAAATGCCCATCAGTTTCCTCAATCTTGTTGTGTATTATGTCAGTCAAGCTTTCGAATTTCCCAGGGGAGCCAATGCCTGAAAACGGCAAACGAATTAATTATTAAACAAGCAGTTAAGATAAAATACAAGGAGGTTGCAAGTCATTTTTACATCATTTAAAGTCACAATGAAATGTCTTTGTGTTGATAGTAAATGTATTACTCACTCAAATCATTATAAACAGAATCGGCTTGCTTCGCCAGAAAAAGAGGGGGTTTCCGTGGCGATAAAACCTCGATTTCCATGAGCTTGTTGCATGCGTGTTGCCACTGACCTAATACAAGAATTTATATTAACAGTCGACACAAATTCCTAAGAGGTTATGAACTGCACCATGAATCACAAAATACAATCAAATTCAGACACCGTTGAACTCACTCTGGTCATAAATATGTTGCCATAAAGCATCAAGCCACTCCTGCAAGACATCAGGAGTCTCAGCAATGAAAACATGACCGGCGGAGTCTTCGTTTCCTGGGTTTATTAGGGTCAGTCTAGAGCCTGTCCTCTGGTGGTCTTTGTTTACAACACGGATACGAGTACCCTACACACACAAAATATGAATGAAATGCCGTAGTGAACAGAAAAATACTTTTTACATTCCCACCTGTGCATATCTAACCTTACTTATTTATGTTTAAATTAGATTTTTGTGGGAAAATGGGTAAGAAGTACAAATGTTCCCTACCTTGTTAATGGGAATAATGAGGCTCGGCTCCATTTTAGCTTGAATCTCTTCGGGTGAGTAATAGCAAGAAAGCCGCCCGGCCTTCAGTGTACAGTACAGTCGACAGCTGCGCTGCAAACCCTCAATGCTTTGCTGTATATGCAATAATCCAATTGTTAGTATAGTTAATGCACTCCACAATCCATTTAGATATTAATATCATTATGATGAGCATTACAAATACATTTGTGTGTATGCATAAGTTCACGTGTTACCTGTTGGCTCAGATAGCCTCTTATCATGTCTTGTGTCATACAGTCAGGCTGAGCCACCAGCTGACAGCACAGGTTTCCATACAGCGGCAGCCATGACGAAGCCTCTACTGAACAATCAATTCCGTAAGGTCAATCGAAAAAGTCTAGATCAATATGCTATAAATGTGACTTGTTTGTTCTTACCATTTTGCAGGATCATGAGAGAATGAGATTGGAAAGAGCCTTCGGCCTGCTCCAGACCCAGCGTGGTGTATGCCAGCATTGAGTATCGTGCACCTCTACCATAACAACACAAAGGAAATCAGAGAAAGACACCAACTACTATTTCATCAAAAGTGCAATGCAATTTTCTTAAAATAAATTAATAAATAACAAACATACTGTGGAATTGGGTTGGACTGAAGGAAAGTGTCTGGGTCTCCTCCATCCAGAAGAGGGCAGAGTTTCCTGCTTGAATATCTGCCAAATGAAGAGCGCAGCTTCCTGGCCAGTTTTTTTGGTGTGTTGACAAAGGTTCCGTCCTCCTCTAGTCCACAGCTATACAGCTCCACTTTTAGTTCAAAGTCTGTCTTGGCATCAGAGCTGTTGAATTTAAAATATATCTGATAACTTTATCTATAACTTTGCAGACTTCACAGTAATGTGGTATTATTTATGAATAAGGGGGAAGTGAGAAATAGTATTCTGAAAACTTACAATACGTTTACACCCTCGAAGCATATATCAGTGACTGATGGATCTGCTATCACCATTTGTGTGTCAAAAATCTCTGAGCCAATCCTCATCAAGCAAAAGACGGCCACCCTTCGTTCATCTGTGAGGTTCAAAGCATTTAATCTTGAAAGAATGTTTTCAATTTATGGCACCTTTAATGCATAACAAAGCCGTTTCTTCTCTTTTATTTCGAACCCTGTTGTGTCAATACACAATGCACTAAAAAGCAAAGTTTAAAATGTTGCTTGAAGGATAGTTCACCCAAAAATGAAAATTTTGTCATTTACTCAACCTCTTGTCATTTCAAACCTATAAAAATTTCTTTGTTCTGCAAAACACAAATAAATTTATACAGATTTGAAATGGGAACTATCACTTTAAAGGGTTTGAAATTTTCACTTACTTCCTTTGCTGTTGAAATGTTCTGAATCTTTCCAAAACAAAGGAATTCGCAAACCTAAACAAACAAATGCAAAAACAAACGTGAAACATTAAATTGTCAGCAATTAATCAGACTGATAAAACCAGCAAGAAAAACGTCGTAAAATGATTTTGAATGCTCACCAGATATGGCCACCTTCCCTTTACAAGGAACCTGATTTTGAGAGTTTGAAGGCCTAGCATAAAAATAAAATCCAATTATTTTATTGGTCATTTATTTCTGTGTTTAGCCGGCCTATATTTGTGGTACTGCATGTGCAAAGTAAAGTATTTTATATTAGATTTATTTTAGTTTATTAATCTTTTGCTTAAGTGTCAATAGAAAACATTATTACTAAATGATATTTCTTTATAGACCACTTCTGATGACATAAACAACGCTGGTCCATATTACGAACGGTTACAGCCGACAGAATATTTATTACTAATACAAAATGTTTAAATGAATAACTTTAAGACTTCATTGTAAATGTATGATTTAACAATTACAATATTACATTTTGTAATAAAACCAGAAGTGTTTCTGGATCAGTTTTTACACCTTGCGAAGTGATCTATAAAGTCAGTCTTGACATTACCTGAACTGACAGTAAAATCTGAGACTTGCTTAGAGCAAAATGTGAATATGTGCTGTAAAGCGAGGATGTTTTCTAAACTAATGCCGTGAATACATTTAATTTATCACTCATTAACAAAATCAGTATTTAGTTTAGTGAGACCCTCCTATGCCTTTAAAAGCTTTTCTCTTTGGTACGCTTGCATGAACGTAGAGAAAATCCATACTAACTTTTTCTACTGACACACTAAAGCAAAATATATCAATAAATTGAGTGGCAATATCTACTAAATATTGTAGAAAATGTAGTACATGGCAATGCACATGATCACCAACCTTCTGCTATCCTGGTGCTCATTCCTCCTCTGTGCTTCACTCATGTAGGCTTTAATTCTGGCATTACAGGTTAACAGACTCCTGGAGGCATCTAACACCTGCTCCTTCTTAGTGCTGGCAACCAGAAGCTTGTAAGCTCCCGCTCTCATTCGCATCTCAAAGTCCAACTTCTCCTGAATGTCACAGTCCTGGCGGGAAATACACAAGATTCATGGACATGTTTCCTTTCAGGAAAATAAACCTATACTGATGGAAGAGACCGACTCTAGCGTGTAATCTACTCTACAATAATTCCTGGGGCAGGTGCATTTATAGAAAGATGAGATATGTGGGAACAATGCAATGTGCTTGAAAGATGGAAAAGGAGCTCATGCACCTCCGAACCCTTCCCTTCCCCATAACAGGTTTAAACAATGCTTCTGTTACGTCCTACAATGAAATAATGGAGGTGGGTTAAAGAGGATGGGACACAAAACAACCTATTCAATAATTCTATCTACAAAAAAAATCTTCCTTGCAGAGATGTGATGATGTTTCAAAATTCAGTCAGTCAAGGCCAAAATAATAATTGAAAATGTATTAATCGACTATTTTGCCTGGTTGGCGATTTGGTTGTAGTTAGAATATTAAAGAAACATGATCACTCTCTCGTGCATAAACCACCTTTAGTTTTCTAGACGTCTGTCCTATGTACAACAATTTCATTTGCTGCGCGTCATTCGCACTCGTGCACCGCTTCACGTGTCTCTCTTTAGCCTGTTGGTTAGTTTTAAATTTAGGGATTAACCATATTAAACATCACTAGACGCATTGATAAACAAAACAGTGGTTGTTTAAAGTTAGGTCTTCAACGCGATCGGATCATGATACTCACTCACCTCGTTTGGAAAAAACATGCTCTCCCTTATTTTCTTTCTTTTGATCTCCATTGCGAGTGATGAACATGAAGATACAGTGGATCTGGTGGTGATATTTCGTCTAAAATTTTGAATATCGCGCGATGGATCCATACTGGCCTCCACACTGAGACAAGCCCCTCCGCGATCAACAAACCGACGGATTACACAATCTGGAATCGACCAATCACGTCCTCGCAAAGCTCTTCGTTGCCTACACAACAGCGGGGCGGTACCATTTTTAAATTCTGAGAGGTTGGAATGTAGAGACACAGATTAATAATATTGGCTGTTTAAGACAAATAAACCTTTAATATTTTGTTATATTCATGTAATATTATGTAACTAAACATTAAACTATTTTATGCAGGGGTTTTAAAAGGATGTATGTGATTTTTCTTCTAGGGTTTATTTATCACCGACCCCTCGTCTGTCTTCAAATGGGTTAAACTGATTGTCTGCCGCACTGCATTCTAATGAATCCTCAGTGATCTAATCAAATCTATTCACTTCTAACTGGATCTCTTCAGATCGATTGTAAATTACCACATGATCCGTTTACAATTTGCAACCAGTTATTTTGCACGAACTGCATTCAGCACCACATAAAAAGAAACCAATGTCACCTCTGCCGCTACTGTCACGCTCATTCTTGACAACGTCGTTACTACCCAGATGACTTCATACACCTAGATTGTATGTGAATCAGAGGGTTACCGGTGGGGTTCGGGAAAATATCAAGCAACAGATAATCCGAAGGATCAACAGTTTGAATAAAGGGTACAATCCAAACCCCAGCAACACGCACCAAAACTGGCTTTGGATCACGTTCATTGAGGTATGGTTGCATGCTTATGATACAGATAAGAGAAAATGCCATTTTACTACGTTACCTGTCTGTTGTATAGAAACGTAATGGATCATTAAACAAAAAAAAAATCGATTTCATTTACATGATGTGTAGGTAGACAATTAATATGCATTCATTTAGCAAATATGTAACATTAACCCAGTTAAGCTGCGGACATTTTTACATCAAGAGTGAACGTCAGCCAGTCACCATGAATATAGTCGATGGAAACTGTATTCAGTATTAGCTGGTGACTTACAATTTTTTGTTAGGAAACGAAACACATTATTCTGCTACTGTGTGATTACAGTATAACATCTACAATGCAGCTTGCTCGTGTTGCAAGCTATTGTATGTTACAGATGTTGCATCCATTATATCTATTTTTAGGCCTTGCAAATAGCTCACTGGAGTAAAAATGAGGCACCAGTTATGCATAGAAAAGTGCATACTGGTTGCTTAGTGGATTTTACAATTGATGATGAAAGGGATAGTTCACCCAAAAATGATAATTGTGTCATTATTTACTCACCCTCCGTTTAATGTATACACTTCTTTGTTCTATGGAACACAAAAGAATATATTTGGAAAAATGGAAAACCAAATAATGCTGGGGCACTATTGACCACAATAGGAAAACACTGCTACTATGGAAGTCAGTAGTGGCCCAGCAATATTTGGTTTTCCATTTTTCCAGATATCCTGGTTACAAACATTCTTCAAAATATCTTTTTTTTGTGTTTAGCAGAACAACGGCATTTCTAGAGGTTTGGAACAACTTAAGGGTGAGTAAACAATGACTTTTCATTTTTGGGTCAAAGGTGCATTTTTGTTTATTTTTAGCATTATTATGTTAATAGACTCATTTTGAACCATTAGAAGCACAAAAAGTGGTCCGAAAATTAGATTGAACTGTGGTAACCATGTATTTTTGGTATTATTTGTAGTAAAACTGTTGTAATTAACCTTGGCTTTACTACAGTAACCATAGCTTAACCATGATATTTACAAAACTATAGTTATACAAATGATAACCAAAAACATAGGAACTACTCTTTCACTATAATAAAACCATGGTTACCTTTCTTAAGATACACAGAGGGAAGCAGAGATGTTAACATCAAGTGAGTGTCAATGATGCTATTTTTGCTGTTAGGTCATCCGTGTCATGCAGCAGAAAGTGTGCACCCGCAACACAGCTCTGTTTGTTAAGAACGGCCAGGCATGTGGAGCCGGAGCCCCTCCGCAGTTCCCTTTCCGCTGCCTGCGATGTGGAGAACATGAACGTTTCCAGAGCCTGGCTTCTCTTAGGGCTCATCTCGAGTACAGACACCCTTTCCACACGAATCATGACATCAGCCTCCTGTCCTCACAGGGGCGCTTTAACACAGGCCGCACGGAAAGCAGCAAAGGCTCAAATTGTGACAAGCATAAAATCTGTAATGCTGGCACGAATACCAACTCTATTGCGAGAGATCATCACAAACTTACATTCAACACTGACTTAGCCCCGTCGCAACGAACAGAGCAGACGCTGTCGTCCCCCGAGAGGAGCCTCAGAGTTGGGGAGGCATCGGCCGGTGTTGGGCCTCTCTCGGCTCCAGTGGTGTCTGTTGAGAAGAGACTGGAAGGGATGATGAGGACCGCCAACAGCAGTATGGAGCGACGTCTGTTACGGCTGAGCTCAGAGCTGGCACAGACGGACACGGCTATACTGTGTGAGCGTGCTCACTCGCATCACCTGGCACAGGAGAAGCAGGAAGTGCTGGAGCGAGAACGGGCGCTCAGCAGACAGGTAGATGCTGCGGTCATGGTGATCGCCACGCTGCGGCAACAGCTCAGCATCTCGGAGCATGAGCTGGAGAGGAGAGAACAGTGAGTTAAAGATTTGAATATTGTTTAAAATATGTGACTATAAGATATACAAAATATCTTCTTACACAGGAGAAAGAGTTACATACAGGTTTATATTGACATGAGGGTGAGTAAATGATGAAAATGGAATTTTGGGTGAACTTTCCCTTTAGTAATACAATGCAGGTTAGATCATATTCCTAAATACAACAAGAACTGTTCATAATGTTTGTCAAACCTTGTATTGTTTCTAGCAGTGTGTGGCTCCTCTGTATTTTCTTCAGAAGGATCCCAAATTAGGAAAGAGTGGCTGAAGTTTATTTATAACAGCATCCGTTTCAGTGTGATCTTGACTTTTTGAGCAGCTATTTTTGCCATCCTGTCACAATGTGATGAAGGCTCTGCAAACAGTCTGTTATTGAACAGTGGGGGAAAGTTCTTTTATGCATGAAAACAAACTCTCCGGCATGAGAAACATGACTAACATAAGTAGATTTCTTGTTTATGTAAATATTAGGTATTTCTTGTTCTCTTCCAAATTTTGAGTATCTGCTTCTATCGTATCTGGTTCATAAAGCTATTCTTCCTTTGACTGTATTCCAGGGAGGTTATTACCATTCAGAAGTTTCTGGAAGCAGCGGCACAACACGAGATGTTTGGGAAGGTCCGTTTGCGACGGTTCATTGAAGGCCTCCTGAGACGGATCTCCCTAGCCGAGAGACTATTGGAATTTTATCAGAGCGCCCCCCACAGGCACTATTGCGCGGCTCACCCTGTATGTCTTCATATTGGCATTAACATGACACAGAATACATGGTCAACTTTCAAATTTTCCTCTTAGTATGTACAGTATTCACATGGCCCTGTTCAGGGTTTTTCTCATTTATCCTCTACATTTTTCAGGTGCCTCTTTCTTCTGAGCCTAGTCCACAGAGATTAACTCACAGCAGGTATTGTATTATTGTTGGTTTATTTTTGTTTTTAAATAATATTAGCCATAAATATTTACTACTTGTCCATTTGTCCATATTTGCTGGCTTGATGTGAGGAATATTCTACTTGCGCATGCTGATCTAGAGAGAAAGAAAAGTTCTGAAAGATTTTCAGTTAAGGTGAAAGTCATTTGAAGACTAGTGAGGTGTCTTGTATTTTTACATCGGATGTCAATCTCGCAAGCCAGTTTTCACTTGCTGAGTGTTAAATTTGGACCTTGCCTGTAATTTATTCATGTGATTCTATCAGGACAGTGAAATATCATGTGCCGGAATTAAATGCACTTGATCATAGAGGAAAATATATAGTGTGATGCTGCATATAGCATAATATAGCATTTGTCATTTGTTTAGGTCTTCAGGAGACCATCTAGAACAGGATGAGGATGAGCAACTACTTGGTCGGTCTGGATTGAGACTGTCCAAATCCGCTGCCAGCAGACTGGGTTACCACAGCTGGTGCCAGCGAAGGAGATCAGATGGGTATGAGGTTTAGAGACAGAGTCTAGCAATGAATGTACATTTAAATAACGCTGTTTAAGATATTAGTCCAATTAATAGACTCAATATATCAACAAATATTACAAATATGAAAATCACAACTTTCTCTGAATTCACCAGTATCAGTTTGAATTTCACTTATTTTAGTTTCAAACTATTATAACTACTAAGATTAGTTTTGGTTAAACACACTACAAGCAATCCAGTGGCACATGAAAAATCAGGGTTAGGTCTGATGTTGTGACACTTTAAGCTTGTAGTTTGTTCACCAACTCTCTCCCAATAGACTGTTTTAGTAAAAAGCTGTTTTTTTTAAGATGCTGTCATGTATTTTAAATAGTGGTGCTGCATTGTAAGAGCTGACTACTTATTTGAAATGTAAAAACATGCAGTTAATGGAAGATGTGTGTTATTAAGTGTTGCCAGGTAGGCAAATTTTGTGCAATTGGAGCAACAGCACTTCCACAAAAAAGATCATACTTTGATTTATCAAGTAACAAAATGGAAGCTGATTTGCATCATGCAAACAAAATTGAAGGAATGTTTTCGGTTAAAACAAGTTGAGCTTTATCAACACAGCCAGACAGCATCTGTGTCATGACAGAATTACATTAGAACATACAAGAAATATAAGCATGTTTATTATGCTGCAAAGCTTTAAAAAGGATTGGAAACTTTTGTTAATATTAAAAAGTGTCCTCAAATCTTTCTTACCTACAGAGTGGAGAAACAGGGTAGTGCTTGGTTGATAGTAGTATGAAAGACATGCATTTGTTCAGGTAGACCTTTGTTTTTTTCAGCTACGTTTTTGTATAAATTGCATGTGACCAGCATAATAGTATCTTTTGTCTTTATGTATAATGCTGCCAGAATTATGCCAGAAAAGACACTACTGCACATATATATAAAGAACCCAATACAGCTGTTCAGTTGATCAAAAATAACTTGAATATAAATAAATTGCAGATGGTCAGTCTATATGTCTAGACTATAAAAAAAAGTTTAATTCTTCGTTAGATTTATGTTCGTGATGTTATGTGACAATAGTTCATCCATTTTATTATTGCTCAATCTCGACACTGATTAGATTCTTATTTTGTCTTTTGTGGGTTCTTCATGTTTGTGTAGGCTATAGTTGAGTTGTGTTTCTTTAGAAAGGAGTGCTAAAGTAGTGCTGTGTGAGCATGATGACATTCATCGGTATTTTATCGTGAGCATGCTATAATGCTTTAACCAGTGGCTTGTGCAATATGTGACAATATTTTAATGATAGGAGAAAAAGAAAAAGGTGAAAAGGAAAACTTTTGATTATTTAAAATACACCATAAAATAAAACAAGTTATAGTGGGGCTTAATCTAATTCACAATCTAATCTGGTACAGTTTACTACGCAAAATGTATAAAAACATCAGAGCTAATCCAAAATGTTAAACTGCTTGCATATAAAGATGCATGATGGTCCAAAATTATACTGTTTTTATTGACACAGTTTTATTATTTTACCACAACTACAAAAGCCAGTGATGTCAGTTATATTTGTCATTATGGATCATCGTTTTTGCTGTAAATTAGGCTGAGCCCTTGAAATGTAGCAATGACATTATAGATGTGACAATCAGAAAAAGAAGAAAGTTAAATGTCGTAAATATTTTATTTTTATTGTTTAGTTTGTTCCTGATAATATCAAGAGTAATTTAAGATGATGTTTAATGTTGTGCCATGTTCGTTTCTGTTGAAATGTTGAAACTATTGAATTTGATTTCTCTATAGGCTTACTATCTTAATGTTTGTGCCTTTCTCTTGGAACATTGTTATCTGTATTACATTTGTGATACTGTGAGATTTTAAGTCTCACCTGAACTTTGCTGCTTCATATGATATCCTGAAAAATAGAAATGAGATCATTAAAGACTGATATTAAAGATTATTCATCTCTTTGTGGCAAGTGCAGCATTATTCAAATCTGAATGGTCATTCATGCAGTCAGACCCTCTTGTTTTACTGTGACTTTTCTGTTATGTACCAGTTTTATACATGGTACACTATAATCTTTCCTATAATAGCCACTAGAGGGTATCCTTGTTTCAGATGTTTATTCAATCTGCCTAAAAATCCTCAAAAAATGTACTTCCGCTTTTGAGTGGTGATTCATTTTATTGTATATTAATTTTATTAAATAAATTTGTTGAATGGGTCGTGTAACTTTGTCGCATTTAAGTTTATCCCAGTAACGGTTCTTCTGGCAACCTAAAATAATACTGGCTAGACATAGCTTATTTAATTTGCTTGTTATCAGAAATAATCTGCAGGGACTTCTTTGTGGATGTGTACCGGAAGTTATGTTTAGGCCACACAAGTGTACATGCGCAGTAACGTTTGTTTATGTTGTTGCTTTGAAACTGTCTATAAAATCTATCAAGTCAAAGAAAAACAAGCCACACCTTCTATTCTTGTCATTCTATATTCAGAAATACGGTTCACTCAGACTTTAATACATACAATACAATGCAACTTTATTTATAACCTCTGGTTATAAATATTTTGTACACAGGTTAAAATTGTAATGATTGGTTTCACAAAATTTCGTAGGTCAAAGGTTGGCTAAAAGCAGGCCTGCGAGACACGTATGATAGTATAAAAGATGCATTATAAGGATCTTTTAGGATCTTAAAATTTGTCCCAGGTGGCCAAATTATGGCCAAAAGCCTACAGTGGGCACCCGGCTTGAGTGTAACTTTACATTTCTTTTCCGATCTTCATGGATCCAATTGGTTGTACTATAGGAGAAGTTTTATCATTCAGCACTAACACACTGTCTGCCTATCTTTTGTGATTTTGGAGCATACACTTTTTTAGGATGTCTTACAGCATTTGCGTTGTGAGTGTTCAGAGTAACTTCTATACCCACAGCTCATGCAAAGATTTATGTTGTATTTAACATATTTAAAATATGACAACTCCCGGGGGAATTTCCCCATATGTTATGTTTGGGACAGTGTGTCTTATCTCATAAATAAAACTTCACATCACGAAAGAATGCTACAGTGGTTTGTAGTGTAGAAGAGCTTTGGGACCTCACGCTCGCAGGCTGACAGTTCAGAGAGCTGGCTCTGAGTCAGAAAAAACAAACCTCCAGAGGAGGAAACGCACATTAACCAGAGATTATAGAGCTGAGGCCAAAGAGCAAAGACCTCTCAGCTACATTAAACAAAGAAGTCTTTGGAGTCACGCAAGCAAAAAAGAGGAACGTTTGTAAATAACAAGCCATCGGTTTTGTATGTTAAGTCAAGGGTTAATTTAACTCTTAAAGCTTTATTTTAGTGTATTGCTCTTGAAGATGAGTGAATCGGTTGGATGTGAGTCCACTCATTGTTGTCTTGCTCATATTGAGCTCCTCTAATGTTGATCAGGATGAAGCCTCTAAGCTCAGACTGACGTCACTCATTACATTGAGAATGCCGAGGCTATGACCTCTCCAATTTACATTTTTCCGAAGGTTTTAGTTTGACAAAGGTCTTTTGTGACTATTTCACCCAGCTCTGTGTTTTTGTGCATAGTATAATCTGTATTCAGTTTCTTTAGATATATCAAAATTGTAGTGCCCCGATATCCTAAATCCTCAATACCCTTTATTATTTTATCAATATGTTTATGTATCTATTTATAGGGAAATGGGGAGGGGTAGAACAAATATCAAAACAAGTGGCAGAATCTGTTTGTTCATTTTTAAGCTAACGTTTATACCAAAACATCTGTTTAAGTTAACTATGAAAGCACATTTGAATCTATAATAAATTGTACCGTTCAGTCATTTGTGCCATAACAAAATGATATGCATAACGTTTTGTGTGAATTTACTTGACAGTACAGCATCCTTATGATGTCATCAACAAATATGTCTTCACATTCATACTGTGTGTGTGTGGGGTCATAAAAGCTCAGAAGACTGCAGTAGGCGGTGGCGTTACATCCTTTTACATAGCTTTATCTGTTTATAGATACTCAGTTGTTATGTGCATGCCAGTGAGTGATGCAGCAAAGTGTACAGGAATAACTACATGACCACAGATGACTAAACCGTGCACATGTCTATTTTTCTATAAATATGTAGTTTAAAGCAATGTCATGAAAACATGTTTGTGAGTCATTATTAGTTAGGCAACAGCCAGCATCTTTGCTCCTGCAGCGATAATGAGATCACTGGTTCATCATCAACAGTTGCTATAGTAATACAGTCGTGTCAATGATTTTTGCGCACAAACTGACTCTGAATCTGATTCGTGAAACAAATTAAACTATCCCACAAATTGTGAGTGGTGCATTATCTGAATAAAGCAAATCCTCATCTATTGACACATTTTTCTGCTATATTGTTATAGGCCTACTAAAAATGTATAGAAATTGTGCAGGTAAGTGAATTATGTTTAGTTATTTCTAGATACACTTGATACAATGTATAAGTCAAATTTAAGCCACAAGGTAAATTTGTATTATTTTTTTTATGTGGCACCTGCAATGCTAGACCTAAAACTATCTTCACTTATTTTTGTTAACTAGTACTAAAAGTATAAGAGCAAATGTAGTTCATCACATTTGATAAACAAGTATGACAAGGTTTCCAAATATGTCTTGATTCTAAACAGGACATTGTTTTATCGTCTAAAACCTCACAAACCTATTTTATTTATGCTACTGATGCTAGTGGGTTTATTTACTTTGCTTGATATAACTGTAAGCTTACGTTATTGTTTCAGGTCACTGCAAGCACAAACAGGTGAACTTAATCGTAAACGTGCATTCCAAACGTATTACCACAAAATAAAGTGAGATTTAACCTCACCTTAAAACAAAACAAAACAAAACAAAACAAAACAAAAAATCTATTCAAAAGTCACTACTTTCTAAACGGGTGTTAAAGTTGAGGTGAAAGACCAAAGTGTTATTGCCCTTTGAAACGCAAGCGTGTGTGGAAGTTGTAGTACCTCCGTTTAAGTGTATTCCGTCACTCCGTCTTTATAGAGTCATTGCGAAGACATTTTTATACGGGTTCGACGTCTTTGGTTAACGCCAAAAAATGTTAAAGCACGAGCTTTTTAAATCACTTATATGCAGTATCGCTGAAATTTAACCGTGTGATACAACTACGTTTCCCACAATCCTCTGAGTGACGTATTGCTGTGTTGACATTGCGTACGTGTGAACTGGATGTCTGTATATGGGGCAGTCATGACATGAACGTAATGTACATGCAACGTGTTTCTTAACGGTACGCTGTAGTTGCAGACGCGGTCTCGCGTTTTTTGATGGCTCAAATGAGAAGTTAGTTGATTTTTAAAATAAAGCTGCACCTGATACTAGAGGGAAGCAGAGCGCGTGAAGTTCAACGTCAAGTGGACGGGGGACGTGCGTTATGATGCCACGAGACAACATGACTTCCACTGTCCAGAAAATCGCCAAACAGGCACTAACGACTTTCCGCAACCCTTCTGTAGTGGCCGAGCACAATAAAGTGTTTTCGGAAAACCTGAGTAAGCTGAAAGCCCTTTTGTCGGAGGTCAGAGCGGCTGATTTGAAGATCGTACCCCGAAGCATTGAGAGCGCGCCCGTTGCGCCTCCAGTCACGTACATGCATATATACGAGTCCGACGCCTTCAGCATGGGTGTGTTTCTATTAAAAACTGGCGCTTCCATACCACTGCATGATCATCCGGGAATGTACGGCATGCTTAAGGTGATCTACGGAAAGGTCCGAATCAGTTGTTTCGACAGGTTGGAGAAACCCAGAGACGGTGCAAGTGGAGTGCAGTTCAACCCTCCGTTATTGCCCTACCAGAGAGGTTCTCTGAGACCCACGGTACTGAAATCGGCGGGGGAATACACTGAAGAGAGCATCCCCTGTGTGCTGTCTCCTCAGAAGGACAATATCCATCAGATAGACGCTGTAGACGGACCCACCGCTTTTCTTGACATTTTGGCACCACCTTATGAGCCGGATGAAGGGCGAGACTGCCACTATTACAAAATCTTGCATGCTTATTCTGAGGCCGCAGATAGGAAGAACGAAGCACAGGAACAGGGGGACTTGTGGCTTATGGAAATACCACAGCCTAGTGAGTTCTGGTGTGGTGGTGAACCTTATCCAGGACCTAAAGTGTCCCTTTAACGAATTAGCACGTGGTGATTAAAGACATTTCATGTTGTTTTCTTTGTATGGCTTTATTAAGTGGAGTAATAGAAATGCATTTACACCTGTGCCATACAACCCTTGTGCACTTATGTCCAGCTACTGTCTTCAACCTGGCTGTCCTTTGACAACTGATGTTGTTCAGGGATTAGTCCATAAATGTATGATATTTGCCTGCATACTGTGTCTTGAGTTTCTGTCTTAAAGAATGGTTTACTGGTTTTGTTATGCATATATTTTGTATAGCTTGTGCTATGTATTTAAATATGTACAGGAGATGAAGATTTGGATCTTATCAGAATGGAAATCTACTCATCTTGTATGTTGTAATGCATTAAGCCATCATAGGGCCAACAAATATGCTTAGCACTAGGACTACACTGTGACTTAACTACACATTAGGCCTATTTCCACACACACACACACACACACACACACACACACAAAACACTCCTAACAGATATGAAAACAAAACACTTAGTTGAGCACTTATGTTGATAAATTAAAACAGTTTAAAATATGCAAAAGTTTAAATTGAATGACTGTATTGTGTTATGCAACAGACTTGACTAATAAAATATCAAACAAATATTGATATTGAGTTCGTAAATACTGACGATGCATATGACAAAATAGCACGAAATGCAAGATTCCTAGAAACATGGCAAACGCACACATTTGTTTGTCAAATGGCGACCTCTAGTGGTAAACTTTCAATGTGTTTACTGAAAAATATACTTTCAAATAAACGCACTGCATGATTGAGCACTGTTTATTCAAACACAAACGGTAATGTTATCAATAAAAAGAGAACTCATGGAGCTATGTAAACAATGTGGATATCTTAGTGTGGCAATCTCCAATTTTCCATCTTATGACAGAAAGTGGTGACACAATTGCTTCGCAAAGCCGGAAAATAAACGTGCTTTACAAATGTTCAATGTAACGGACTTTCTATGTTTCTGCACTACAACAAATAACATTCAACATTTTAGTCATAAGCTGCCTTCGCATGTTTGTATGCGCACAAACGAAACGACAGTTCCAAAATAAAAATAGAGCCATCATGTAACCACAACCAATGCAGCAGTCAGCAAGTTACGCATCGGTTTATTTTCACATCGCTGTCCCATCTGCGGTCGAGTTGTGTGGAGGCACAGAACCTTTTTTGTCTTTCTGTCTCTGGTGGATTTTTGTGTGCCTCCTTCGTTCGTCGCTCCTCGCAAACTTCCTACCGCAGAAGTCACAGGAGAATGGCTTCTCGCCCGTGTGCGTGCGTATGTGAGTCGTGAGGTGATCGCTGCGACTGAAGCTGCGCATGCAGATGCGGCACTGAAACGGCTTGTGCCCGGTGTGGATACGCACGTGTCGCGTGAGCTCGTCAGAGCGAGAGAATCTCCGGTCGCATCCCTCGGCCGGACAGGGGTACGGGCGCTCGTGCACCGGCGTTTTGCACGGTCGGTTTGGGTATTTCCTCGGCCGCAGTATTGGCCTGAGTGGGACGGTTTGAGGAGTGGGGTCTATAGGAAGCCTTGGCGCGTCTACCGGGCACGCCAGTGTAAAATTTCTTATTGTGTTCAGCGGAGTCAGAGGTGGGGGAACTCGAATAGATTCCAAAGAGCATGAAAATGGCTTTATGTCCTGATACATAGCCATGTCCCTTTGGCTGTTAGTGGTTTGATAAAACCCCCCGCATTCGGGAATGATAGAAAACAGAGTCCCGTCTATACTTGACTTTGGAGTTGAGTAGGACGGAGTGGCGTATGTTAAGGGGCACGTGGTGGTCGCTAGGTAGGCCGAATGGTCCTGGTAACCTTCGGCAGTGCAGGTGTAAGGGGGTGGAGATGTGTACATGTGTTCCATGTTGGCAAGGGTTTGACCTATTTTGGAACAGCCTGGCGCAAGGTCTGAGGGAGCGGGAGAGTCGGTGCAGAATGATCCTGGGGAAGATGTCCCGTCTTGCACCCCTGCGCTGACAAAGTTGATTATTCCTTCTTGATTCCAACCTCCGTGCGCGTCGATGGAAATTTTCCCTGTGTAGGCGACAGGCGCGCTGTGCGAGGAGAACTTGCTCGACTCCGCCAGGTCCAGGCCCCGTTTCTCTACACCGAAACTGTCGGTGCTTAAGCCACCTGTGGAAAACGAAAAGGAAATCAGACGTTTCTGCTTTGTTTCTATTCATATCACTGCTTTAGTGTACGGTCGTTGTTCCTAACAAATAATGCGCGGATAGAACAGCAACGTAGCCTATTTGGTTTATATTAGGATTATGTAGTCTCGGGGTGACGCCACTCTTTAGATTTGTTGTTTGTTTGTAGTAAATATTCCACAGGTTATGTTTTAATTGAGTTTTTGTTATAGAAACATACATTACAGTCTTTGTTACAAAAAGCTACTGAACATTTCAATCGTTATTGAGCAGGTAAAACTATGAAGTTCATTTAATAAAGTTAAACCAATCACATTGGAGACGTCATGACGATATAAGTCTTCCATTATTGTATGCTTTTCAGCAAATTAAAACTATACAAATAAAATATATAAAAAATTATAAAACAAATTATGTTCAGAAACATTGGAAAGGATATATCAAACTATTACAACGCACATTGTAAATAACAAACTGTATTAAGTAAACAACTAATGAAGCATATTAAACATTTAAACACATTTTTAAGGAAAATCTAAATCGATGTCCTAATTAATGCAACGATTACTTTTATTGTGCTCACTTGTTTAGCCAACAGTTGTGTTTCTACAACAATATTATGATCTTAGAATTTTAGTATGAAGAACTCACAAAACGAGTATTTGAACCACATACTTTCCAAAACTTAAGGTTTGTGCAACTGCACGCTTTTGAATCAAATTGACTGAGACGTCCAGCCCTTGACAACTTTTCTTGAATAAGACATTCATGCTGTTTTCTTACCTCCGGACGCTTCACTGAACTGGTCAGAACAGACCCCCACTTCTACATGCGAGAAACCTGTAGACAGTGATGTGGGGATCTCATCCAGACAATACACGTTTGACGGCAGAGAGCGTATAAAATCGTTCAGCGACGTCGTGATTTTATCCCCGGTGCTAGCTGTTGCTGTCATATTGCTTCTCGGTGTTGTTAGAAAATATCTGGTTTATTTTTCTCAAGTTGTTCAAAGAGATGGTAATGTAAATGATGCGATATAGCCTAAATGCGTCCCTGCGCTTTAGTTCACCTGCGTGATCATTATTAGCGCGCGCATCGCTCCCTTCATATGTCTGCAAACCAATAAGTGAAACTTTATGTCGTAGTATGCATTTAAGAGGAGCCCGTCAATGCCCCGTGACGTCACTGACCATACAAGGACAGAGCAGTGTGAAAAAAACGGGTTGGGCTGTTTTTTGGCTTCTTGCCATATGACGACACGAGGGAGTCCATCAAAAACGCATTTGAGATAAAGCTTCGAGTTTGACAAATCTCATTTTCAGAAATCTGAATGATATGTTGTACATATGAGCATGATAGGCTAATAGATTTCCGAGCCGTGTGAGCGACTTTATTTTAATAAATATTTGTGAACTCTTTTCGGTGTGTTATTATCAGGAATTCCGGTCGGGTGGCACCCCATAAATGGATATTATCCGGTCATGTCAAACACGCCTTCTTTGACTTATATGGGACGCATCCGGGAAACTCTACACGGAAAATAACCATTCACCCCGAGCGCACATCCCACAGAGGAACCGCAATGAAAGTAAATTCAGGAAAGTGACATTTGAATATGTTGGAAAGTTGCTCTAATTTTAAGGCTAAGGAAATATATTTGTTAAAATACAAAATGTTCTTCCCCGTGTAACAGACGTGTTAATAAAACACTTTTATAAATTAAAAGCAACATCATAAAAAGAAAACCTTTTTGAATCATGCACACCCAAATATATGACTTTAAAGCATATTTTAGAGCATTCAAAACATTTAGACTCCAGATAGCCATATGAATTCCTATAAGGTCATATTCCCATATGTTCCTCAGTAATACTGACACTGTAAGGCCGTCTTCATCATCTCTTTCGTCACTTGTTTTTCTGCCACCACGGTCTATTTTCAACGATGGCAGCATGAGCAACCGAGCATTTGCTGTATGTGCGAATGAGGCCTAATTCATATCCACCCACACTATGGAACAGCCCTTCACCATGGAGTCCTAGCGAAAGTGGAGCCTCTTTGAATAGATCTGCATCTGCCCTCGTTCTTCTGTACAGACACCCCCAACCTGCTTCCCTTTTCTCTGTTCCCATTCACACTCGCCCACTTGCGCAGGCACGGCATGCTGACTGAGCTTCTGTGCATCCCACACTTATACAAACTGTACTGTCAAGATTGATCATAATCAGATCTCATTTCAAAGCTTTTCATATTCAGCTAGTACAGTAGGACAACACTGGGCATGTTATTGGAAGATATAGTTCAAGTTATATTTAGACTTATTAGCTTAGAAGGATGATTTTGTACAGGAACATTGTAGTAAATAATTTCAACCTATATGGATTTTATTTCACCTCTGAGAATTACAATAACAACAAACAGAATACATTAAATAATAGAGCCTAGGACAAATATTTCTTATTTTCTCATTTTTGACTTGATAATCTCTTTGAAAATTCTGTCATGATTTACTCATCCTCTTGTCATTTTCAACCTGTATGACTTTCTTACTTCTGCAGAACACAAAAGAAGATATTTTGAAGAAAGTTGAAAACCGAACAACAGCAGCACCCATTCACTTCTATTGAATGGACACAAAACCAATGCAAGTGCCATTTACGAACATTCTTCAAAATGTCTTTTTTGTGTGTTCTGTGGAAGAAAGAAAGTCATACAGGTTTAAAACGACAAGAGACACGATTTTCGTTTTGGGGTGAACTATCACTTTAAATAGTAACATAAATATCACATTGTCAATACAGACAGGTGTCAGTAATAATATCCCGCTAATGTGAATGAATATACCCGCTGCGTTACTTTCCCTCTTGTCATCTCAGATGAGGCGGCTCTGATAATGTGTCTGATCCGAAAATGTCGACACCACATCAACTTTCCAATGTCTAAAGCTTCATTCTGATCATCAGAAGACAACCTGTCTAAAATCACTTGCCTCCTAATTGAATAATAGCACCAAATTTGGCTTTACTGAAGCTTAGACAAGTCGGTTATTATGGTTTATAAGTTCAGGTGTCATGTTATAGATGTGCTTGTTTCTTATTGAAAGCCAAACATCTATTCATTCTCAAAATCGATGGGGGCAGTGCAAATGTTCACTTCCTTTGTCTTACGCCTACAGACACAAAAATGTCTTGCCATTGTGTCAGTGTTGCTAGTCACCAGGAAAAGTTAATTGCAGCTGTGGAAGACAGAATACTTATATAACTTAGACAACCAGTTATCAGAGATATTACTAAAATTATATAGAAAATATCAAAAATACCTGATGAAGAAATGCAAATGTTGAAAAAAAAATAATATGATATAAAAGTTTTAAGGTTTAAATAAAGTGTATTTCTTTGGAGCAGATGGTAAATTATTTCGGCGGGTTGGTCGATACCCCCCATCCCAACAGCCCCTCCCTTTGTGCCCCTCTAATGCCCCGTGTGCCTTGCACGCCCACATAGCGCCATGTTGGGAAGGGTTCACAGCCCATTTTGTTTGCGTTCGCTTTGGTGTTGCGTGGGGGGTTTGGTGACCCCTGCACACGACGATTAATCAAACGTCACTCCGTGATTTCTCCAAAACTCATTATTCTTTTTTTATAACACAACACGCCCGTGTTAAACGCAGTCTTGCTATTTTTGATAAACCTTCAATTTTGGCCTGCATTTGGTTACTTTTGGACGTGTATGAAGAAATAAGTTTTGGTAAACTTATGTATGAATTTATATAACATAGCTATATATTTGCAGAGTCCAAAACAATTTGCATACACTGTATACGGCTTAATTATCTACTTTTATTTTGAGTATTTTTTCTGAATCTCAACAGAGGTGAGGATTAAACTGGTAAAAGTTTTTTTTTACTACATTCGAATCGAATCGAATTCCACATTTTACTTTTACATTGACACACTTTACACATATAAATTCCTTTCAAATTCACTCGAAAACAATATGTGACTTTAAACCTACCAGCATCAAAGGCAGCGTTCTCCTGAAGGTGTGCTTGGTTTTCATGGCCAGAAACATCAGCGTAGAAGCAGCTTCTCTCTTGGTCCTTCGCGGTTTTCTTCAGATGTTAGTCTGAGCTCAACTTACACGAAACACTAATCAGGCATACGAGTGCTGAACATCTCGAAGAGAAGATTCGTATTTGCTTTTCCATTCATTCAGAAACCAACCAGAAAACTGGACAATGCACTTGTTCCCACCTCCAAAACACCCTCACAATTGAAACTGCTATGCTAATGGCTTAGATTTGGGGAGTGCAGCAGATTGGGCCAGAGAGGGTCTCCTGTGGTGGGGAGGGGGATTCCGTAGGTGTGAGGGCTTTGAGGCGTGGCTTTCCAAACAACTGCCCCTCAAGTGATGGGGTTCACGATCAACATCAGCAACCCCACGGCGATGTAACTGCTGCATTGTTTTTGGAGTTTTATCGTTGTTAAATACATGTGACCCAAACGTATTTTACATTAAGGCAGAACATCTGTTACTCCATAAAACACATCTGAACATCTTTGAAGACATTTGGATCACAAGGCGAACAAAACTGTCATTTCTGTTCATGTAACGCACTTCAGATGTATTTATTGTGAGTAATATTATTATGAACTGCATTTTGAAATCCAACTTTTTCCAGGGCATTACTCAAATAGCCTCACTGCAGGCTGGTCTTTCAGAATGAAACACAAAGAATGGCCTGCATGCGTAGATGATACAGCAAGATTTCATTTACTGACTGAAAAGATGGCAATCTGTAATCACCAATTAGAAAATGTAGGAATGTTCACATTATTTATCTTGTGTAAACTTGTTACAACTACACCAGAATGAGTTCTTTATAATAATATGGATATGTATGATAAATGTTATTAATTAATGTTTTTTTCGAAACAGGTCGATTTATGATTTTGGAGATTTAATATTATGAAGGTATATTTAGAACTGTACTAGTATGTGTTTGAGTGACCTTACAACTATTATAAATAACTATAATATTATCATATAATTATGATGTATTTAAAAATAATATAATATATTAATACAATTATGATTATCTATTAAACGCAGCATGTTACAATAAAAATGAAGAGCAACCACAATATTTATTACTAATAATGCTAATAAACATTAAATGCATTTCACTACAGGTGTATATTATGTATAGAACTGTGTACGTGACAAATCTTGACAAAATAATACATAAATAAATCATAATCATTAATGTATTGTTTCATAAAATCCTCAGCATATAGCTTTCTATGCCTTCTTTGGATAAGATGTGAAGCTCCAGACCTTTTCTCTCAGGGATCAGTGATCCCCCATCACGCAAAATTCCCTGTGCGTAGGAGGAGAGAGCAGGAAGATGGATGACCAAGGCCCATAGAGTTTGATGCCATTGCCCATGTCATCACCCAGAAACAAAGACAGAAGGCAACAGCGAGGATAGGATGGAGACCCCGGATCATTAGATATCCCCTTATTTTCATAACTTTTTCACCATGCTTGGCGTTTATCTAGCTGATCTGTGTTTAATATCCTATGCTGATGTTTTGTCTTATTTCAGCTATTCAGCCTTGTAATGTTCATCCAGCAGATATTTCTCATAGTCCCACACAGAATGATTATTTAAGTGCCCAAAGACTAAACAACCACCCCCAATGTGCACACGCTGGAGTACACCATCCCACATCAATATAAAAGCCAAATAAGAACGGACTACTACAGCAGAAACATTGATACAAGAAGAAACGAATGTTCTACTGCATGTGAAACAAAGCTAGCAGTGTTTGTTCTATATCATGAGTTATCTTGTTTACACACATTTACCCCTAAACCCTTTTAACTGCAAGTTTATCATAGCCTGGCATTATAAAACATCAATCCAGGTATAAAAGTGCATTCACTTCAGTGTCATTTTGATTCGAAAGGTTCTAGATTCATTTGTTTACAAATACCGTCCTGATGTTACACTAAACTGTTTTGTCGTTGTATTAGAGACAGAGACCAGCAGATGTCGCCATACACTTCAGATTTAAAACATCCACAAGCGCGCTTTACGTCACAACAATCTCGTGTTTATATGACATTGCGCAATCGGCACAGTGAGTGTTTGTCCCGCTAGTTTGGTGTTTGCTTTAAGTACATAACACTGATGGAGGAACGCAGAATGGAAGTAATGGACAGCCCTCTAAATCAAGTAAGTTTTCCAGCAAGGTATAACGTTTTGGAAACGTACGTGGCTACTGTAGCTGGCTGTCTAGCGATGTCTTAATATAGCAGCTAAACATAGCAAACTAATAAAACAAAGTGTTTTAATCTTTACACTTTATTCAAAAAAGTCCACACAGGTTTATATGAGGTAAAGGGATAACTTACCCATTACACATGCTCAAGTCACTCTAAATCTGTATGATTTTCTTGTTCTGTCAAACAAAAAATTGATATTTTGAAGATGGTAACCAAACAACAAGTTGATTTCATACTATGGACATGAGACATTTCTCAGAATATCTTCTCTTGCGTTCCACAGAAGACAAAAAGTCATATAGAGATTTTGAATGACATGAGGGGGAATAAATGATGACAGAATTGTTTTTGGATGAAATATAATAAAAGTGACCACATTATTGGTTTGACTGTCTCTACTACAGGCCCATTATCACAGTCGAAAGGCAGACCGATTGGTGGCTAAAGAAAAATATGAGGAGGCGATTTTATGCCATGGTCAAGCAGCAGGTAAAGTACAAG